>VZSZ01001080.1:70898-149759 GCA_013398815.1 Ibidorhyncha struthersii
GTGAGGTACCCGCCGGCTCCACGGAGATGGCTGAATTCTGACAAGATGTCTTAGCGTGATGGGTAGCCTGAAATACTGGCGGAGAGCTCTGCTTACTTTGCTCAAAACCACAGATAGAGAAACCACAGCTTTGAGAAAAGGGCAGCTTTTGAAAAGGACACGTGTTTGCTGAGTGAACCTTGTGGGTTAATACAGCGACCCGCAAGCACAAGAAGGCCTTTTTGTCTGTGTAGTCTGTGGGTGGATGTAGCAGTGGGCAATCCAATCCTGGCACATCTTTACTTATTCTTTGCTTTGAGGCCATCTAAAATGAGTTCTCCAAAACTTATCTCAGTCCTCTTTTTTTTTCTGTGCTGAACAGACTTTTTGTGCTGAGCTTAGTCAAATACGGAGAAAGTAAGCAGGGGTGGTTTTTCCTTGCTAAAAACCAAATCAAACTAAACCTAAACACCCTTTCTAAACATCTTGCACCAAGCTGGGGTGGGGAGAGGCAGGGAATGCGAAGAGAACAAGCTAAAGAAATGGGAAAAAAGGAAAAAATGACAAAGAAGAAGAGCCAAAGGAAATTTGGACTGGAAAGCTTCCTCAGGAGTATTACAGTATAAGGAAATACAGCAGAAAAATATATAGATGTATATAAATTTAAAATATATTATGGAAAGTTTCCTACTAAAAACACATTCAAAAACAATTACTTCTGATCCACAAAGAGAGGAAAAATGAAGTGATCTTAAGCTTCAGGGATCCTAGGATGGAGCGCTGCCAGGGTGTTTGAATGCAGGCAGCTTCAGTGCAGCCCAGACAGGCTGTGGGTTAAAAGGCTTAGGAGCCTGATTCTGTCCCCACTAAATTCAACGGCAAATTTCATTTGGACTTTGAAAGAGGCATGGAGTGAGCGCTGTGTGCAGCAGTCAGGGACAGCAGAAGTTAGCAACGGTGTGAGAGCTTTGTTAATATACCGCGATCTGGATCTGACAGGGAGATGTGCGCTCCACTTGGGTAACCGTCCCTGAGGCCAATTCCTCCCACCCGTGGAAATGAAATCTGTGGTAAGAAGACGACCAGAGCCCAAAGCCTGAGACTACCACCATGCAAATAAACTAATGCCATAGTGACACTTTCTTAGGACTTTGACGGGTAAGAGCTGTGACCTGACTACATAAGCAGAAATAGGGAAAGAGAAAACAAGAGGGACTTCCACTCTTCTGCAGTTGTGCTAATACATACCAATTTGGAAAGTACCATGTATTTCTTGATTTTAGTTGCAGAACAATTCCAAACGCGTGTCCATCTACTGAGTCTATGGCTTGGCTGCACGTGTTTGTCAAGTTTTACAATGTGTGTACCAGCCTGTAAGGTCTGCAGAGCTTTCCAGGCACTCTCCTTCAGGTATGCCTCTTCTGATTAAATCACATATCGTAAATTGTAAAAGCAAACACTGCTACAGGATTATTATCCAAAAATTACTCTTCTTTATACAGCAGCTTTTGAGGATTGTTCAGGGTTGGGATTTTTTCTCTCATTACCAGTGATAGGAAATTGGACACTGGTATTTTTTCTCTGGAAAGACCCCCTGTGATATTTTTGGTGCTGACATATATATATATATATATATATGCGTATACCTTTTTGTTGCCATACAGTATGAATGGAACAGTGCTGTTATAAACTATAAAATATTATCATCTGCTAAACTTCCAAAATTAAGTACCCATTTAACGTGTCTCCTGGTTCGAGATACCCAGCCTGCGATTCCTTCTAGGGGATCTAATTTCATAGTGAGGTGCATTAACTGGACAACTGCAAATGGAGACAACTATTGATCACATGGGATAAGGCGGAGAGTCTGGAGAAGTGAAAGGCATGCTCTCTGAGCTATCCCAGCAGGAGGTAAAGCTCATACTAATGTTGCAAGTGAGTCTAAGTGGCGCAGCTCAGAAGTATGCGGTGTCAGCTCGTGGATATGCGCTGGGAGGAGGCTCAAGAAGGAAGTCTTGCAAAAACCAGGTCCCTTAGCATTAAGAGCTTTGAAAACCAGCAGGGACTGCTTAAAATAAATCCTCTAGTTTATAGGCAGCCAACATGAAGGGCTCAGGGGGGTGTAATATGAGCATGGCTGTTCAATCCTGTGAGTGAACATGATGCTGCATTCAGGACTAGCTGTAGTTTTGACGTTTTTCTCAGAGCTAATAATGGAAGCAGCAATTCACTCTCTCCAGAGAGGGGAGCGGAAGGCGTTTTAGCAGCCTGGATATATTTGTGCACAGGGCTGACAAAAATGGCAGGATAGATTTGGAAACTCCTCATGGAGTTGTTTTTATGCACACAGAACAGCAGCATTTAGATTCATATCGTAAAGGAATAATGAATGGGGTTTTGGAGCAGCTGACTGCAGAGAAGAGGGATGGTAGTACTCTTGTGGGTCCTATGTCCTTGTAGATGTAACTTGAAAACTCAAATGATTAATGTCAGCTTTGGCTATCTTAAACCAAACCCACAAACCCTAAGACAGTCCTTCTTTTTAATGAGTTTCTGAACCTCAGCAAGGTCGTACGCTCTTTGACGGCAGGAAATATTTACGCAGGTATATTTCTGAATTTATACTAGTATCACCACTTATGTGTAAAGTTGAGGAAGAGACTCCTTTTGCATCTCTGGGAAAAGCAGAATATAATACTATCACCACTTGGTTTTGGTATTACTGCTCAAGGACAGGTTTGCTAGGATATTCAGGAATCCAGAGACGGCAACAAACTCCTAGCAGGGAATAGAAACCCAGTAGAAGCGCTCCAGTTAGACAGGCCCATGTCCCTCATCTTTCAAATTTTTGCAAATACTACTCTACATCATTAGAATTAGCACTTTGGAGAGAGTGAGGGTGTACCCACAGAGTCAGTTCATCGCAGGTCCAAGCCTCTTCTCAAAACCAGAGTGTGGCTGGGAGAGAAACTTTAAAGAAAGTAGATGGTGTAAGCTCACGTTCAAATTCTTACCCCAGAGATGAACCTATCCTAGCTCACAATCCCAGTTCTTGGTTTTGCATCTTATAGGAACGATGCAGTTATTCTGAAACCAGGCTATACTGAGGCTACAACGAAGAAAGTGAATAGATGGTACAGGCCCCTTAAGTATGCTTAAGCCAACTGCCTAGCTGACTCTTGAACTCGTAGTATGGACTGATGTTTCCCTACCTACTCAGACTGCCACAGCTCACTGAAGGTGCTGCTGCTTTGATATCTCAAACAAAGAGGCTGTATGACAGTCAATATAGTGATTTATAATGAGAAACACTTTTTATGTAGTCTTTTCTTTTTGTGAGACTAGCATTTTTGTCAGAATCACTTCCTCTCTCCTCTCCATCCCCTCCAGGCACAGCTAGGAGAAGAGATGCATTTTTAAATGAGTTCCTAAATGAGAAAAAAGAAAGATGATCTGGAAAAGTTTCACTAAGCACTGTGAGTTTTTTTGTTTCTATTTATCCTGTTCCTGAGCACAGTAGGATGAAATGCTCTTTAGACCTTTAAGTATGCTTGAATTACACTCGATCATTTGCCATTCCTTGTTCACATAGGCTATTCAAGTGTAAGCTACCCCCATATCCACTAGGTTGAAAGGAATTGTTCAAACATAGAATTACTGTAATTGAATTGTATATGCATGAGGAATTGTTTTCCTGTCATAAGGTTATCATAAAATAAACAGCAGACTCTGCACGAAACACATCTAACTCATGGCTATCCATTCAGAGGGCACGCTCTCTACACTTAGTTCCTCTCTTCTCCTTCATGTGCTTCCACAGTGAAGAGAACAAAAAGAGAGAAAACATATCCTGACAACATAGCATCTGCCCAGAAGCAATATATGCAAAGTTTAGGATGAAAAACCTACAAACAATATATCCAAGTATCTCCCAGCAACAGAGACAAATTAGGAGGATTAGCAAACAAAAGTTGTACGATAAATGTTCAAAGAATAAAAAATGTCACGAATTTGAATATTAATGTCTATGATTACAAGTTGCCTTAATCATGGACTTAAAGAGAGGATGGGGGTGGAATTCATTTAATGAAAAATAGAGGTATAAGTTTGATCTAAATACCTAGTCTTCATTTACAAAGCCTTATTGACTCCAATCAACAAAGAAAAGTAACGGTAATACACACAGTTCTTTTGGCCTGTTTTGATTATTACTTTCATGGTGAGTTAACTGCTGAGCTCAAATACCCAGTTCTTGCCATTGACTGTAAGGGGAGTCTAGACAGCTAGCTCAAACACAAACCTCTACATTCCAGGCACATAAAGATCAGTGAGATGAATCCTACCATAGATGTCTCTGAGTTCTTCTAAGTATACAGGATTGCTATTTATTCCCAACAATTTTCTTTTTTGTATATTTTCTTATTCCAGAAATTATTTTTGTGCTCAAACACAATTGCAACATATTTTGCCTCTAGGGTGTAGAGAGGACTATATTATGAAAAAGTATGGAGAGTGGCTATGATCATAGAATCATAGAATGGTTTAGGTTGGAAGGGACCTTGAAGATCATCAAGTTGCAACCCCGCTACCGTGGGCAGGGACACCTCCCACTAGACCAGATTGCTCAAAGCCCCATCCAGCCTGGCCTTAAACATCTCCAGGGATGGGGCCTCAACAACTTCTCTGGGCAACCTGTTCCAGTGCTTCACCACCCTCATAGTGAAAAATTTCTTCCTAATTTTCTACCCTCTTCCAGTTTAAAGCCATTCCCCCTTGTCCTGTCACTAGATGGCCTAGTAAAAAGTCCTTCTCCAGCTCTCCTGTAGGGCCCCTTTACATACTGAAAGGCTGCAATAATGTCTCCCCAGAGCCTTCTCTTTTCCAGGCTGAATAACCCCAACTCGCTCAGCCTTTCTTCATAGGAGAGGTGCTCCAGCCCTTTGGTCATCTTCGTGGCCCTCTTCTGGACCCACTCCAACAGGTCCATGTCCTTCCTATGTTGAGGGCCCCAGAGCTGGATGCAGTACTCCAGAGGACCCCAGAGCTGGGGTTCACGAGAACAGAGTAGAGGGGCAGAATCACCTCCCTTGACCTACTGGCCACACTTCTTCTAATGAAGCCCAGGATATGGTTGGTCTTCTGGGATGCGAGCGCACATTGCCCGCTCATGTTGAGCTTCTCGTCATTCATCACCCCCAGGCCCTTCTCCTCAGGGCTGCTCTCAATCCATTCCCTGCCCAGCCTGTATTTGTGCTCGGGATTGCCCTGACCCAGGTGCAGGACCTTGCACTTGGCCTTGTTGAACTTGATGAGGTTGGCATGGGCCCACCTCTCCAACATGTCCAGGTCCCTCCCCTCTAGCATGTCTACCTCACCACACAGCTTGTTATCATCAACAAACTTGCTGAGGGTGCACTCGATCCCACTGTCCATGTCTCCGACAAAGATGTTGATCAGCACAGGTCCCGGTACTGACCCCTGAGGAATGCCACTCGTCACTGATCTCCCCTTGGATATCGAGCTGTTGACCACGACTCTCTGAGTGCGACCATCCATCCAGTTCTTTATCCACCAAGTGGTTCATCTGTCGAATCCATGTCTCTCCAATTTAGAGACCAGGATATCGTGTGGGACAGTGTCAAACGCTTTGCACAAGTCCAGGTAGATGACATCGGTTGCTCTTCCTTTGTCCACTGCCCCTGTAACCCCTTCATAGAAGGCTACCAAATTTGTCAGGCATGACTTGCCCTTGGTGAAGCCATGCTGGCTGCTGCCAATCACCTCCTTATTTTCTATGTGCCTTAGCAGAGTTTCCAGGAGGGTCTGCTCCATGATCTTGCCGGGCACAGAGGTGAGACTGACTGGCCTGTAGTTCCCTGGGTCTTTCTCATTTCCATTTTTGAAAATAGGGCTTGTTTCCCCTTTTCCAGTCAGCAGGAACCTCACCAGACTGCCACAACTTCTCAAATATGATGGATAGTGGCTTAGCAACTTCATCTGCCAGTTCCCTCAAGTGGCTTAGCAACCTCATCTGCCAGTTCCCTCAGGACCCGCGGATGTATCTCATCTGGTCCCATGGACTTGTGCACCTTCAGGTTCCTCAGGTGGTCTCGTACTTGATCTTCACCTACAGTGGGCAGTTCTTCATTTTCCCAATCCTCCCCTTTGCCTTCTGCATCATGGGTAGTGATTGTTTGAAGTTACGTTTGGTCATTTACGCAATGTAAAAAAACCCTCAAAACTAGAAAAATCCAGAAATTTTCAACAAATCATTTGGCCACATATTCTTAAGAAAAACTGAATCACCTTACTATATTAAGTAACTATCTTGTTTCATTCTAAAGAGGGGAAGAGATAATTTATATCACAGACCAGTTGCCTTGAAAGTCTGCCATTTAGACTATATCCGGTTCCACTTATCACTAAGATAAGAATGAACAAAAAGTCAGTATCTACTACCTCATGGTTAACAGCACTTAACAGCACATAAGGAAGAGTCTGGAGAAAATCCTCTGCATCAAGCAGTAGAAGGGTATGGTTGTCTGACTGAAACTAACAACAATGGAAACCATGTTTATTCAAAGCATCTTACCAATTTTACCAATGTCTCTGTCTGTATATGAAAGCATCAAGATGGTAGGCAAAGCATTCAAGGAAACAAAATGCTTTTTAATTTCTTCTGATTTCTTCATCAGAAAACCTCACAGCCCAGCTCTGACAAGAGCCTGAAAAGCCAATATTCTCACAAAGGCTTCAGACACCACCATAAAATTTGTGTAGATTTTCTGTGAAAGGTGCAACATTTTAGCATGCAATCATTGCAAAGAACTATTCATGAGCCAGATCTCTGCGTTATTTGTCAGCAACTAAACAAAACAAAAACAGAAACAAGAAAAAAGTTAAACTATCTTCAGACAGTAGGATGCATGTGGAATGTGGAGTTACTGGTTCTTTCTCATCTGTAAAATTTTACAATAACATATTAAATCTTTAGGAATTATTAGTCATTAACACTAGTACAAATTAACCTTCAAGTACTTCGCACATTACATTGGTTTATCAAATACATATAGGTTATGGACCCAACAGGAGAATTCAGCAATGTCTTCAATGAATCCTCTCCACTCTTGGATTTTATTCAATGACTGCCCAAAAGAGTTTTGGCGAGATGTTTCAGAATTATTTTATCACATTTGTATACATTTGAAAATAATGGCTCCTACATTAAGGATAGAATGGAAAGTTGTGAAGATCTGTGTTTGTTTCTATATTTCTATTCAGAATTCAGCATTGCTTTCTTAAAAGTTTCTTTTCTTAAGAGCTAAGTAAACATTTTTGAATCATATGCATATGTGGGTTAGACACCCATTCCCTTTTTGCAGATCACTGCTTTTCCTTTACTTGTTATACATACCATGAACATTTCTAGAAAACGAAATTATATTTTGCATTACCTTTTGCTCTTCGTATTGCTGGTTTTCTCATAACCCATTTGTTCCCCGATACTGCCATGAGTGGAATATACTCTGCATAAGAAAAATGTTCTTGCTTAAGTGTAGTAACTCCTGGTCTGTATTTTACAATTTGGTTCTCTTTTTTTTTCAGTACAGCCAAAGGTAGCTAAACTGTTTTCTCACTGCCTTTATTAACAAGTTGCGATACTGTAATATTTATTCTATTTTACCTGTGCCATCAAGTTATGATGATAGCTGATTACAGTTATTGTAACTTTAAACGCTGCTTTGTTGTTAAGCCTTATAGGTAGCTATACAGCATACAGCTGTATTGCTTTAGCTTTATTACAAATAATCTATAATGTATGTATTTTTAAATTAATTCCATCCATTATCTGTCATGTCAAAAGAAGCATTGTTTCATATGAATGATGAAAAAGATATGATATTTGAATATTGAAGGTCAGAAGAACATTTCAGTTACCAGGTTTCTTTTTCCATCACTAAATCGTACCTTTATCAACAGCTTTATGAGATAAGATTCATAGACACTGAAAATACATTTTTCATCAAACCTTCAGTTTGATTTGTGGAGCAGGAGTACGCCAAGTTGAAAAGTCTATAAAAAGTAGTGCTGAATCTCTGTTTTGTCCTTGTTGACAACAAAGAGATCTTGCATGGACATAGCTTTCAGTGTTAAAAAAGAACTCTGGGCCAGCGTTTGCCAGGTGGCGCGGGGTGGGGCAGCGTTTCCTGAAAGAACTCAAGAATTAAGGTTCAATTTAATTTCACTTCAGAGTAAACTTATACTCAGGTGTTTGTTTGCTACTAATTTTTCACTTTGCCAAACACTAGTTTAGCAATGATTTCAACTTATAAATGGGGACACATTAAAAGCCCAAATGAGTTTCTTGCCAAAAACTGTCAATGAGAATACAGCAAAAGCAAGTGGACATGTAACCATTCTGCAGTACCTTTTCACAGCTCCAGCCCCACACACCCAGAGACCCAGAAGACTTCTTGAGCAGTGAACAGGGGACGGATTACGTTTATCTTAATGCACCATGTCGTGGTTTAACCCCAGCTAGCAGCTAGGACAACACAGCTGCTGAAGAAGTTCTCCCCCTGCCCCTAAGAAGGGTGGGGAGAAGAGGGGGGAAAAGAAGGGGAAAGGGAAAAGGAAAAAACCTGGTGGGTTGGGATAAAGAAATAATAACAGAAAGGGAAAACAACAACAACAACAACAACAACAATAATAATAATAATAACACAAATCACTCTCACCACCTGGTGAATTGGCACTGTTCTGAGCAGTGATGATGAGTTCCAGCCCCCCCCCCGACTCCGGCCAGCCCCAGTTTATACACTGAGCATGGTGTCTATGGTACAGAATATTCCATTCCAATATGGCCATTCCATTCTTCTGTCTAGACTCCTTCTCAGCTTCTATGGGAAGCTGAAAAGAGTCCGAAGAGTATAAGCATTGCTTGGCAACAACTAAAACAATATACATTGTTGACATTGCTTTCACAGCAATTACTAGAAAGAAAATGAACTCTTTCCCAGCTGAAACCAGGACACAGCAGAACAAGGGCTATGTGATGTGCCCATATGAAACACAGCAACATACAGACGAACGCCACATTTGGACTGACACAGCAGCACAGGTATGGCTTTGCAGTCTGGTCATATGGATGCCAAGACCTGAAAACTCATCACCTGAGTTGATGATGCAGTGACAAAAATCTGGCCCCCAGGTGTTCAGTAGCCAGCAGTTCAGGCAGATGACATAGTGGCCTAATTTTTCAGGCATAGCCCGTCTTGTATGCCTCAAAAGCCTGACTCAGAAAGCTTTTTCATTAGACATAAGATATCTATAGATGCCTCTCAGTTGCACACGATTTCCAAGTGTGCTATATTTTGAAGTATGACAGCATTCAGGTGACTAAAGGGAAAGTCTTCCCCCAAAAATGTATTGCTATGCGTAGATAGTCTGGCAGTAGAGTAGAGGAAACAGAACAGCAGTGCTGCAGAGGTACTTTGCGTGGGCTCGTATATCCTGTACCTGGTATATAGGGTGTAACTTTAGAAATTCACTGGAGCCACCAGAAATGATACCTGCATTTTCCTACTTACCTGTAAAGTTCTTCTTGGTGTACAGATCCAATGATCTTTCTGAGGTTTCATGAATATGACCATTGAAGGAATGTGTCTTTTCAGCAACTTAGTTATGGCAGATAATAGTATCGGTAATTTATACAGCTTTAGAGACATTTATAGAACTGTACAGCTTCAATTTGTAATGTCCCTGGGAGGTAATGTAGGGAAGATGAAGTAGAAAGTCTAAGTGAATTAGTGTCACCTTTTCTAATAATCTTAAAACACATTATTAGAAAGAATATAGTAACGGTAATCTGCCAGTACTCACCAGTCAACCTCCAAGCCCTTCTTCAAAGGAGATAACAGTATGACCAGAGGAACAAAGTCACCCAACAGCACAGCTACTAGCTGCAAATCTTAGCCTGCAAATCTCAACCTAAGTACTTAAAGCACTCAGTCACCACGGGAAAGACAGCTGAGAAGCTCATTTATTAAATCTCTGTCCTAAGAAAATCACACAGAAAAAATCTCCTCAAGAAGTATTCTTTTACTTGAAAGGCATATCGGAGACCTGGTGTACTCCTGCGTGGTGGAGATAAACGAGGAGCCAGAAAAGCTTCACTTTGTTATATAAAGAGATACCAAAATAAAACTTGTTCTCATTCTAAATCTTTCAGTCCTCATCAGTTACAAGATCAGCCAGGGAACAGCTATTCCACAACGACAATGGTCACATGTGTTCAGTTTGGATGTGCCTATGAATAAAAAGACCATCTGGGATACTTGTGACAAAGAAGTAAATCAATTTCAGGAAATAAGAAAATTGTATTTGCAATTTCTAAGAAGAGTCAGTGTACTGTGATCTAAAATATATACAAGGTTGATAGAACTCAACAGTCCTGTGCAGTCTGATCTTTTTCAGTTGTTTAAACTTATATCATCTCTCCATAGCAGCTATAATCTCCATTAAGTTCCTGTTATTGACAGAAGAAACAGGCCACAATCCAGCAAAGCACTTAAACACAGCTTAGCTTTAAATATGTGAATCTGTACTGAAACCAATGAGAATACTCTCATGCTAAAAAGTAAGCACATGCTTAAGTCTTCTGCTGGATCAGGGCCAAAAAATAATGCAGTTTTGCCAATATATAACTTGTCCATCAGGATAATTTCCATCGAGACTTGTGGAATTCATTTGAAAAAAGCTACTTGCTGTCAAAAGACAAGAAATTCCTGATTTTTTGTTCTTTTTTCTGATCCCTAAGTTGGGTTGGTGTAACAGTGGTGTGAGATCAGAATCAAAGGTGAGGCTTCTAACGGGAGTATGTTTGGCATACAGGAGTAATTTTATGATCCAAGAGACATTTACTTGTATGTGCATTCACACAAGCAGAATCTGGAACATTTTCTTAGCTGACTTAGGAAAGTTTCCAGAAAACAGACGTAGAAATTAAAGCTTCTGGAAGGACAGACTTAATTCACTGCACACATTAGCTTTAGGACTGTAACTAGTTTTTTTTTTCCAAGTACATATTGTAAACCTTATGTTTCTATATGAGGAAGAAAGGGTAGCTTAAGCATGCTTGTCATCTGGACATATCTCTTTTTTCAAAAGCCAGATGAAAGGGCTAAAATTGATAGGTTTCTTCTAGCTGTCTTAATTGATTGCCAAATATACTTACTCTTCTTTATTGCTTTACCAAAAAAAAAAAAAAATCTATTTGCTAAAACTGATGTAACATACTTTTACTTCTTACAAAACTTGAAAAGAAAGGGAGATTTTTCCAACGGCATGAAAAGGCAATTAGGACTGCCAGGAAAGGATGTAGGGAAAGCAGGAGTATTCAGTTTGGCAGAGTGGTGCAGAACAGTAGATGGTATCACTCATCTAGAGCCAAATCTGGCATGTGATGGAGCTGTTCTCTCTGCTAATATACTAAATATTTGCATGACTCCTGGAAAGTTGTAGCATGAGCTGTAAACTGCCAGAGAGTGACACTGGAATTATAGACCCTTTAAAGAAGCATTTAGGTAAAAAAATCCCAGAGACCAGACCATAACACAGATAATGAGCTGGTCCCCCTCCAGTCAATGCAGTGAGATGCTGGAGAGAGTTGACACTGGAGAAACTTCAGTTAAGTTGTATTCTCGGTGACAAACCCTTGTGAAAGGGAGCTGTTTGAGGGAACAGGTCTGTTTCGACAGAGCTTCACGTTTGAAACATGCTATGGGAAAATATTTCAAAGGAGTAAATATTTCTCAGTGTAAGCCTTTTGCTTTCTGCTTTGCAATTATTTTATTACTAAATACGTCTGTACTTGAAAAGTTAAGAATATCACTGATGATTTTAAAGAAGCAAGTAATTTATAATTACTGCAGCTACCTTCCTAGCAACTGAGGGTACTGCAAGTGTCATGGTAGCTGCTGGGCAGCCCCCTCACCTGAAGATATATTTTTTTATGAATATGTGTTGGAAAGATGATGGAAAGGAATGAAAAGTGTATTGGGTTTGCATAGAAAGGTTTTGGTAGCCGGAGGGGCTACACAGGAGTCTTCTGTGAGACTCTGCAAGAAGCTTCACCTATGTCCAACAGAGCCAATGCCAGCCAGCTCCAAGATGGAGCTGTTGCTGGCCAAGGCTGAGCCCATGAGCGTCGGAGGTAGCGCCTCTGTGATAACGTATTTAAGAAGGGGAAACAAAACCTGTGGCACAGCAACTGGGAGAGAGGAGTGAGAGCAACAACTCTGCAGACACCAAGGTCGGTGGAGAAGGAGGGTGAGGAGGTGCTCCAGGTGCCAAAGCACAGATTCCCCTGCAGCCCATGGAGGTTAACTGTGGAGCAGATATCCACCTGCAGCCTATGGAGGACCCTGCACTGGAGCAGGTGGATGTGCCCTAAGGAGGCTGGGACCTGTGGAGACCCTGCACTGGAGCAGGCTCCTAACAGGACCACTTGGACTTGGTGATTTAAAGGTCTCTTCCAACCAAAATGATTCTATGATTATATGACCTGTGGAGAGAGGAGCCCACACTGGAGCAGGTTTACTGGCAGGACTTGTGACCCTGTGGGGCACCCACGCTCGAGCAGTTCATGAAGAACTGCAGCCTGTGGGAAGGACCCATGTTGGAGAAATTTGTGGAGAACTGTGTCCCATGAGAGGGAATCCACGCTGGAGCAGGGAAAGAGAGTGAGGAGGCAGGAGTGGCAGAGAAAACAAGTGATGAACTGACCACAACCCCCATTCCACATCCCCCTGCACCACTGCGGGGGAGGAGGTAGAGAAGTCAGGAGTGAAGTTGAGCCCAGGAATAAAGGAGGTGTGGGGCAAGGTGTTTTAAGATTTAGGTTTTATTTCTCATTATGCTACTCTGGTGTTAATTGTCAATAAATTCATAGAATCACAGAATCATGTAGGTTGGAAGGGACTTTTAAGATCATCGAGTCCAACCATCAACCTAACACTGCCAAAACCACCACTAAACCATGTCACTAAGCACCACTTCTATCCATCTTTTAAATACCTCCAGGGATGGCGATTCCACCACTTCCCTGGGCACCCTGTTCCAATGTTTGATAACCCTTTTGGTGAAATTAAATTAATTTCCCTGAGTTTAGTCTGTTTTGCCTGTGATGGCAATTGGTGAGTGATCTCTCCCTGTCCTTATCTCGATCCATGAGCCTTTTGTTATATTTTCTCTCCCCTGTCCAGCTGAGGAGGGGAATGATAGAGTGGCTTGGTGGGCATCTGGCATCCAGCCGGGGTCAACCCACCACAAAGAGAAATACAGTTTGGAGTTACTGAGGACCAATGAAATAACAAACATAGGCACATGTCTGAAGGAGGAGTCAGACTCCATTTCCTTTTACAATTTAAGATTCCATTAGGAAACATTAAAGGTCTGTATTGTCCCTGTTATTTGACATTTAGATGGCAAATGTTCATAATATCCTCAGGAAATATTCGTCAACTTTCCTTTGGTGAAGTGGATACTGAAATTTTCCATGTCCAGCAGTGTCTGCAAAACAGACACTCAAATGATAAGGGGGAACAGAAGGTGGATCATGGAGCAACAGTTAGAGAAGGATTGCTGTTTACTCTCCTTGTCCGTAGTCCTGTGTGTTGAAGGTGAATGTTGCCCATTAGGGACATTTGCAAATACAATCACAAAATGGCAGATTTGCAGTTTAGCTGCCTGCAGAGGTAAAATGGTCAGATAGTTAATTTGCAGTATTTTCCAAAAGGTTAATTAAGCTGCTCTATTATCCTGTGAATACGTAATCTACATCTGTGAAACAGGATCTGTCTGGTCTTATAGGTGTCATGTCCTCCAACTTTGTAATAATCAATTAGGCCACACTGAAATGGCTTAAAGTGAGTCCTGAGCAGAGGCTGGTGGAGAAATAGGTCTAGTATTGCAGAGGTAACATCTCCTACCAAGTTTTATCACAGGGCCAACATCAAAGCCTAGCTGGAGTAAGGGCTGCTGGGGAAAAAAAACACTAGAGCAGCCCAGTCAACAAGTCATATGTTCTCTTCAGGACTGAAGAATTTTTTAAATTGTTTTGCTTTGCACAACATGTGAAACTTCCAAACACCTACATAAAAAAAGTCTGGCAGCAAAACTGCTCACCTGGCATGTGTAAAAACACTGTGAGTGGCTTTTGTTCAGGCATTTTATTCATACAGTGAATTCAGCAGAGAAAATATTTGAATTTGCATCTTCTAGGCCTTGCTAGTGTCCTGAACCTTGAGCTATTGACTACTACTGCATGAATTTCTTTTCATTTTGATCAGAAATCTCTGAAGACATGCCTTGGCCTGCTAAGTTCTTGATAAAATGTATATACTTCTCACAAAGAATCTTGTTTTTCAAGCATGAAAAGTTTTCAGAAATTTCATTGAATAAAATCCCTAGAATTGTCTCTTCCTGAGGAGTATCACACATCTGTATAGAGAAGCTTTCAAGACACCTGCCAAGGAGAGGACTGCAGTCTGGATACCTCTGTCATGCAAGTCTTGAAGAATATTTTACAGGGATTGTGTGTTGTACTGCACACAAGAGGACGTATTATTAGAGCATGACACTTGTGCAAATTTGGTATCTTCTGCAAATTTATTCACATGTAGCTGACTGGATGTTGACATGAGTTCTGCTGAAGATAGTCAAGAAGGAACAGAATCCATTTTCTCTCTCTACTATCAGTTTTGCAAAACTAGAAAAAGAAAGAAACAATAAAAATTAGTTTGGCAAAAAAATGGTTGTTATTCATTATCAATAGATTTGTAAATGAGGAGAATTCCCACTTTAAGAGAGTCATCTTTCAGAATCAGACTACACTTTCAAAGACTTATAGAAAATCTGTCATTATTGACCAACTCCTATAGAATAGTCAGACTTCACTAGAAAGAGGCTCTTTATTTTCTTCCAGTGAGTTGGTGAGAAAGAAGGTTTTTTTGCTAAAAAGTCTAGAAGATGGTGAGAAAGAAGTTTTTTTTGCTAAAAAGTCTAGAAGATTTTAAAGCCAATATGAATGTATTATATGTGCTTAGACCAAGCCTGGGTTTTGCTGGGTCTCAGGAACACTCCTGAGTGCAGGCAGTGGGTCCCAGCTGTCCCCCTTTCCAAGAAACTGGCTTCACTCGCTGTAACTGACCGTGCAGGAACTGTTCGCCTTGGGCTTCGTGTAGCCTTTTATAGCCCATTGCTCTTCAGGGTCATTAGTCCTCCCATATATGCAACTTTTGTGCAAACTGTGCACCTTTATCCCTATCATCAGAATAGGGAGCAATCTGCCCTTCTCTTGCCCTTAAGCAAAGGGCTGCTCTTAAAAGACCAGTTAAATCAAAGTAGGGGGAAAAAAGGCCACGTTCTTTACTTATTTAAGCTGAAAGGTTTTCGAAAATGAAAGAATATGGTTAATTCTTTCTTTTTATTCTTGGCTCATACTTTGCAGCTACTCCACACATCGAATTCCCATTGTGAACACTGTATGTAAAAAAATGCTCAGAAGATAGGAAAAAAAAAAAGATATTTAGAGGAAATGAGAAGGATTGCAATTATGAATAAAACAAGAACACTTCTTTATATAGAACATTACTAAGACAATGTAACAAATCAGCGCAGATATTTTCAAAGTTAAAAACCTGTCACTTTTCAAAGGATGGATCGGGTTCTGCTACCTTCCTTAACGCCTGAATCGCCTCCAGGAGCACACTGGTTGCTGGTCAGCTGTTCTCAACAAAAATTTGTCTTCCCTTTTCTGAAACATATTTGCCATCTCTCGTGCTAAGTGCTTACAAAGGCAAGGGGAGAGAAGTGCATTAAACTTTCTGAACGAATAAGGTGGTTCTTATGGCTTGTGAGCATATGCTCCGCTGCCAGGGACTGACATGAGCACACACCATTCCTCCTGTGTAGAAGAACTTGAATTGTTGTGAACGGCTGCATTGTGTCTGAAGAACAGAGCTGTCTATCTCAGAGTGCTTTTGCTCAACAACAGCACCTACTTTGTGAAAGGATGGACAGTGGCATTGTGAACTACCCATTTTATTTCTTCTCGGGAACTTCTACACCATATATTTTGTCAAAATTTTTTAGAAATCATTTTCCCCCTATAATTGCTAGTCTACATACACCAATGTTATGCTTTAGAAACAAGTTTTGATTCCTTCTTTTTCACATCATCATTACTAATAAAAATGACATTTTCATTACACTAGCTTGACAAACTAGCAGGACAGCTATGGAAGGGATGTTGTACTAATAGGTAATCTTAAAATAGCCGTATCTTATTGTATCTTACTGAGAATACACTGTTTTGTCTAAAAAGCTTATACTAAGTTCAAAGTAACTTTTTCCCCTCTATGTATCTTGTGAAACACTCTTTTTAATGAGGAAAACCTGTGCTAACAAAGAATTTTAAAATTTTGTTCCTAAAACAAAATAATGGCCTGGTTTTCTTGCTGCATTTGGAACAATACAGAAGTTCCTGTGTGATGTGGTACAAAGGCCACGCTGATACATATTCAGGATGACCAACATAACTTACTCATTTGCTTTGCCACCCAAAAAATACTGCCATCCCAAACTCATATGGCTAACACGTTTTTACAAAAGCAATCACACATGATTTCCCTTGCCACACCCCGTTCTTAATGGGAAAGGAATTTGGGAAGGCGGTCTCTTGCTGAGTCATATGCTTTGCGTACAGGGCAGTCAGTCAAATGACTTTGCTAGGACCCCTAGATCATTTAAATATGTTCTGTTTTATATTGCCATTCTGTAATCTGTCTAGGCTAC
This sequence comes from Ibidorhyncha struthersii, assembly GCA_013398815.1. Taxonomy (NCBI): domain Eukaryota; kingdom Metazoa; phylum Chordata; class Aves; order Charadriiformes; family Charadriidae; genus Ibidorhyncha; species Ibidorhyncha struthersii. Next base: position 87,735 of record VZSZ01001080.1, read on the forward strand.
ACCTCCTGTAAAATGGCATTACAAATGCTGTGGTGAGTATAAATACGCACATGCAGAGAGAGGTTACTTTTAAACCCTTCCATCTTTATGCGCCTGCTTTAGAACTGATATTCAGAAAATGAAACAGTGACATAAATATCACTGCTCTCTACAGCTACGGATCAACAAATAGGACAACAGCCTATACATTGCTGTGGAGAAACAGTTGCAGATGCAGGACCGAATCAATGCCCATTGCAGGCTCGAAAACATAAGTTGTTGCGTGAAACTATTTAGAAGCATTAATGGCAGGTAGATGTTTGAAGGCAGAAAGAAAAAACATTTCTCTAGCAAGCTGGTGTGCAGGAAATGAAGATGGGTCTGAGGTTTCTTAAAAAGTTAGATAATCATAATAAAGCTTAAATCAAAGGAATAGTGTGCAAAATGTAGCTTCAGCAGTCAGCATTGGTTACTATTACAACCATTCATCCACAAGTCTGCTAACACAACCTCAGCACGGTGTGTCTACAAGTTTCAGAATTTCAGATTGGTATTTTCATCTTACTTTTATAGCACCATGCCTATCAGCATCTGTAATGTCAAACCCTTTTCTGGCTTTCCGCTTGCTCTCATATGATAAAAGTATATATGCAAACCTTGAGCAAGCCATCAGGCATTGTTGTATACTGTTTTTAAAGGTTATTGGATACAGAAGAAATATCTCACTTCTAATAAATATCCACATAATGGAAAATTACTTTTTTTACAGGAAAGAGAAAATACCATGAGAATAGTAATAAGTGGGAGACATCCCAAATTTATGTAAATGAACAGCAGAAAAGAGTCATAGTCTTATTTTCCAATTTTTTAGCACTATTTAATAAATGAATTTTATTATAAATTGTCACACTCGTGGTTCCTGCCACTGCAGTGTTATCACATTGACAGTGAGGGGACATACAGAAAGATATTTTTGACTAGGTTAGCACCTCTGGATGTTATTGTTTAGGAGGAAGGTTGGTTTAATTTTAATTGACGCTGTCTTTCTTCTTTTGTTTAGTGAGAAAGAAAAGAACATATTGCTTCTGTGACTCATTCTTCTCCATAAAAATCTCTGTCTTTGATACTTAATAATCATGCTCTCCAGCTTGTGGCATAGTGTGTAGTTGGTATGCATTTGTAATCCCAGCGTGGTACCTTTTGTGTGGATAATTCAGTCCCTCACCAAAAGAATAGTTGAATAGTTGGAGACAGCAATATATAAAAACTCAGGTCTAGCTCACATGGAAGCTCAAGGAAGGGATTCCATAGACTTTGGATACAGATGGATAAATCCAATAGTCTCCTTGATTGGAAAGCTAGCACTGCCTCTGTGCAGTAATGAGTAAGTGGCTCGAATGACCAGAGCAACCATCATAATGAAAACTGAAAAAATCTTGTTCTAAGTGAAGATGCTTGGCACTTGGTTTACTGGGGATACCTCTTGCACTTTCTTATGTGGATTTCAGTTGCTTTACTGAATTCTTTCTAAATTTAAAGGACCCACAAATCTCACAGGATAAAACTCTTTAGATGCAACTAAAAACTACCACCTGGCAGCAGCCGCAGAGAGGGTATGCTGGCACAATCTATGTCTCAAATGAACGTTTTTTAACTCTATTTGTGGAAAAGACATGGGATTCAAGAGGGAGACGATGGGCAGGAAAATGTCTCTGCACGTGGAGGTTATGAAAATATTGTCCATAATAATACTAATCCGATTCCACTTATTTATTTGATGTACCTATTATTTATTTTACATCATCACTACCAGTGATGCTTATCCAGTACTGAACTCATGTTCCACCAGCGGCAGGAAGAACGCAGAACTGGATTCAATGGGAGTGGGCATAAGTAACTGACATCTTTTTGCAGATATACATACAAACTCATACTTGCATACATGCGCGCACTCTCAATTTATTGAGAAAATTTTCCAGTGGCCCAGTGTACTGTGACAAAACATTAATTTATTGGGATTGAAACAGTTAGTGAGACACAGTAGTTTTGTGAAATCTTCTGACAGTAAGCAGGCTCTTGTTATGGCCTGGCTCACTCTTTGGGCAGCCAGTTTCTTGGCCTGGTCACTTGGTTATCTGCCTATTTTCTTCCTTGGATTTTTTAATTTTTAATCCCTTTCAATTTTCAAAAAAAAAAAAGTAGTTTCTTTCACTGAAATTCCTGTATGTGGAAAATGTCAGCATAATTTTGCATTTGTGCTGATTTAGAAAGAAAACAGATGTTGGTGCTCTGAAATCTTGCATGAACAGAGACATCCATTTTTTAGCTAGCTTTAAAAAAAAAGTGTATTAAGAAAAAGTGTACTAAAAAGTCCCAACCAAACCCAGTGAGAAAAAACACTTGTGGCAGAGAGCATACACCATCTGTCCCTTTTATATAGGGGAAGGATGAAGCTAAGGTAGCTTATGGAATGAGCTTATTATGAGTTGCTTTGGGATGGGATCAGTTTCTCACCTGCCCACAGTAGGAAGCCATGGCTGTTCCTTCTTCCCTTTTCTCAACCACCACTTGTCGTACCAGATAAGTTATAGCTCCCTTTCCAGACTCTGCTGTGGGCTTCTGCACTATCCCAAATCTCTGCAGACATCAAAAGTGTCACTTGCCCTCTGCCCTGCCTCTTCTTCTCTTTTCCCTGCCTCTGACATGTCCCACACACTGAGGTTCAAAGGACTGTCTTTCTTTAACAAACTGTCCTGTGCCCCTCTTTCTGTTTTAATTTCCTTACTGGAGATCTAGCGCTCCTATCTCTCTGCTCCTTGCAGGGGAGTTGGACTAGATGACCTTCAAAGGTCCCTTCCAACCAAAACTATTCTATGATTCTGTGATTCTATCTGTCACCCTGGCATGCTGTATCAACCCTTTTATCAACCACAAAAGACAGAATTCATCTTCAGTTCTTAATTTCACCATTGTACAAATCAAGCGTTTAGGAATGGCACATTGATTCGTATCAAACAAGGTGAAGTTCCCTGCTTTACCTCTCTGATAGATATTGCTGCCTGTAGGGCCAAACTGATTTGCTCATGAATCAGCTCCTGAAACACAACTGTTTCCAGGTTAGGGTATGATGGAACAGTAAAATCAGTGTCTACCTATGACTCCAGATGTAGACCTTTGCAAATGACAGAAGTGATTGCTTTACTTTCCAAAGGCACCACGATTTGCCTTCTTTTCAGAAGTAATAGGAATATCTTCAGAAGATCTGCAAAGAAACCAGTTGCTGTAATACTTTCCAAGTGAAGAAAGTGTGCTTAGAGTGAAGTCAGACTGCAAGTAACTCTTATTTCTATTTAATTTCATTTTTTTCTGAATTAGAGAAAAATAAAAGGGTTCATAGGATATGTTGCCATAACTTCAGAAAAATCTTTTACTGCAATGCTTACAGGGCAGTAGGAGATACCTGATCAGAAATGCAGAACTAAGTGATTCTGTTTGAGTAGGTGTAAAAATGAGGATATAGTAATGCATAATGATAGTGATGAACAGGACCATACAGAGAAATAATTCTATAATCAGGGAGATGAGAGTATCTTCTGAGCAGAAGATGTGCATATTGTGTAGAGTTTCAAATACACGAAGTATGAGATTATGAATTTTCCTCATTTCAAATGATGTTTTTCCCTTTCTTTCCCTCTTTACTTCAGTATAAGCACATAACCTAAATGCTACTAAGCTGATGAACTGAGTTGCTATAATAGTTAAACTAGCTATTAATGATGGATGATGGCCATATATGATTTCAGAGCCATCTGAAAAAGCTCCATCAGAAAAATGGGTCTGAACAAGTTCTCATCTTCTCAAAGCTCCACCTTACACCTCTTGTGAGATGAAACATAAAGCACAACAGCTTCTTGAGATTAGTAAGCAGGGAAACAAGACTGCATCTATCTTAATTGTGCAACTGGCTTCTCATCATTAGAGCTGAACAATGCTATGAAAATACAGCACCAATGAAGGAAAGTTGACTCACAGCTGTGAGGACACTTTGAACAGAGGGCTTCTTGAAACCCTGTAATTCTGCTGTGCTCATTTTAGGCCCAACCCTCAAGGGCAAGGAAGCATGATGTCATTGAATCCGCATGAGATAAACAATCAATATGCAAGAAAGACCCAGTGAGTTAGAGGGGACGGCACAGCCATCTTCAAAACATTTGATAATAGAGCAAAAAATGGCAGCTTCATCCTGATGATTCACTTAGCAATTAACCACAACACAGAGAGGAATCAGGAGAGAACTTTATAAACAAATGAAGACCTGTGAAAGGTCTTTCTCAAAGCTTATATATATCTTTGCCAGTAATTGTTTTCTCAACATAATTTTCTCATGCAGATTCAGTTCTACAAAGTCAACTCAACAGCGAAGGTTTTAAAAGTAGGAAGATGAACAGACTTTTTTGTACTAGTGAACTCCCTGTGATTTCTTTGAAGATCCCAATCTATTTCTAGGCTGGATAAGCTGTAATTCAGCTCCATAGAACTTCACCTGGTAGATCTTACTTAGGTAACAGGTCCCAGTTATTCTCTACACTGAAGGAAGTCAATGTAATGTATTGTGCAGAAAGTTAAAATAGTCCTTGCAATGCCTTTTGGCCATAAACATCCACAGATCCGTAAAATTTACATGCAAAACATCTAAGCCTTCATTTTGCTTCTGACAGATGAGTAAAACAAGCTTATGAAAGCAGCATCTATGAAATCAACATCCAAGGTAACTCCCCAAAAGGACCTCCTTATGTTACATTAGCCCCCGATCTAAGTCTCAAATATATGACACAAACACAACTACCATAACCAACCATAATGGTTGTATTTGAACACATATAGGAGTACCACATGTTCAACAGGCATAAAGTAAAACACTATAGAAAGATCATGCACCAACTTATGCATCAACTGCATGAGTTAATGACATGTATCTATCATTTTATTAATGAATCAAAGCTTCAATCAGCATCTCCCACTATAAAATTTAAAGAGATCCCTAGTTAGAAAAAAGTTAATTTGCTTGGAAGTTAGTAGCTTGCCAAAAGCATGTGTACTAGCCAATGGGCTGGAAGATGCTTTGATGTATTTTAGCTGTCATTAGCCAGGTTTGCTATTAATTATATGTTACTTTACCTTTCAACGCATAATTTCCTTATATTAAACATAAAAATATACTTTATGTTGTGATTATACAAGAGACAGACTGTTCTACAGTAATTTTTCAGACCTGAAAGATAATAAAAGTATCTAGGCTAGGTTAGGAACTGAAAGGAATCAAAGCGAACTGAGCAGGTTACAGTAAGGTCTTTATAAATATGAAAACCAAACATATGTGGCAAGGCAAAAAATGAAAAAAAATGTTGGCATCACATCTTCCAGTTGCTACATCTTCCAGTTGCTAGTTTGGGATGCAGTTATTTTCATGTGAACACAGCAAACCCAGAGATTTTATTGAGATTTGGTGGAGGTTTTGGTGATATGTCATTGGTCATATACCACAATAACACTTGGGGATATATAATCCAATACCACATTCTGTCCATTTGAGATCAACACAGATATCACCACCAGACCTGTAGACTAGTTCCACATCTGCATGAATGCAAGCACAGTTTATTTCAGTCAAGTTGGAAAGCAGTCTTTGGGTTTCTCAACTGTTGTCAACAGAGTCCTCAGGTAAACAAAGTTTGGGGCACTAGTATTTTATTGATGATGTCGTGGTTTAAACAAAAGTATTCTATGAAGTGTCAAGATTTTCAGTTTTTCCGGAGCTGAAGTCTGATTTCAACCATACTGTTTTAAGAGCACATAGGTTAGGTGGTTAAGTTGTGTGGAAGAGGCAGATTACTCCACTGGTGTTGCCCATGCATTGTGCCATGGGAGAGCAGGAGCCCTGGCCATGTCCTACCACTCTTACTGGACAGGTGAATGAAAACCTTATCACTCTTTTTATCCAAAGACATATTCTAATTTTCATTCTCGGTCCCATGAGTTTTGTACTTGTCCTTTAGTTTAAACTATCCTTTACCAGGTCTGGTATTATACTTTTGGTTTATTTATAAGTCTTTTTTCAACTTTTGCTTTACTAGGTAAAACCAAACAAAGTCGTTTTAGTATCATCATCCATTAAGTTACTCCTTCTACACTATCTCCAGTTTTGGTTTATCTTTTGTACAGGGGGATATTTGAATGTGAAAGTATTCCAGATGAGGTCCTATCAGGACACTTTAGCATTACCATTTCACTATTTGTATGGAAAGCAGCTGTTTGTTAATGGAGGCCATTTCCAAAATACTTATATAGATTGAATCTATAAAACATACCCCTACAATCTATTAAAAAAGCATCCTTTTACCTTAAAAAAAGGGGAGAAAGAAACCATGATATTTGTTTCCTATTCTCTTGCCAAGTTCAACAGTTTTTGTTTTGACAAAAATACTGTGGGCTTCAGTGGGAATTTGGGCATGGTTTTAGATCCCAAGCAGAAAACTGAAAACATTCATGGGTTGACAAGATATACTGGATAATGAAGTTAACTAAGTGAGCAAACATCTATGCTCATACCAGTGCTAAACTAACCAATAGAGCTTAGAAGAATTACTGCCTTTTCTTCATTTCATTAGCTGCTCTATTTAAGAACCTGTTCATGCCTGTTTAATTTTTCTTTCTGGTTCATATAAAAATGTAATAAAAATCATCGTACTCTTTCTTTGATAGAAAGAAGTTTCAGGACTGATTTTCACACACAAGTTTTCCTGTTGAGAAGGGCAGTAGAAGTTAAACCGGTCAATTTTCTAGGTTTTGAGTGTGTAACTTACCTGGACATGTGCATGTTGTCAGGACATGCAATTATGAATGTCCAGTCATCATCTGATGAAATCTGTACACGAGCCAGTGTACACAGGCAGCACCGAATCAGAAAATTTGGCAATATGTGATTGCTAATAATCTTTCACTTGTTTTCAGAGAGTAATCAGCTAATTCTCTTTAAAAGATCTTCCTTTCTGTCTGAGGTCTGGTTTAAAACTGTCAGCTACATCTATGTCCTGTGATCTCCCATTCACTTTGAACTAGGGAATGACAACCAGCTGGGTAACACACTCGCTCCTACAAATGCTACGATGATGAGAGAATATATTGAACGTATTCAGATTGATTGCTACCTAATTAAATAGATAGAGTTACACATCCTGGGACCAACCCACTGTGTTATCACATAGTCAAATGCGTTTGTTGTTTTGCACTTTGACATCAGCTTGAAGAAGAGACTATAGAAGAGTGAACAGTCATTATGAGTCAGAAGGCAGAGAGAGACTACAAAATGTAAAAAGTGAAAGCTTTTACTCTTTGAGCTAAACAAACAGTACTTATCAGCTCAAAAGCTATAATCTCTGTGTAGGAGAGACAAGGAAATACACGCAGTGAGTCATGAGCTCTATAGGAGCATTAACCCTGTGCAATGTTGTGGTGGTATAGTCCTGCTCCAAATGTCGTAGCTGGTGAGGGAGGAAGAACTTTTAAATGGGAAAATCCACTCCAGCAGTCACACACACACATACACATATACATATATAAAATTATAAACCCACTCATATACATATATATATAAGGGTGGATTTCATTTTTTATTTGTTTTCATGTAATTGGTGTTGGCCACTGACAGTTCTGACAGCTGCCTATGTCTGTACGCTGAGTCCTGGCTCCCTGCTCAGTTGTTGTGCTCTGGCTCATACCTACACTATGAAGTGCTGGAACTATGACCTACGGTACCATCCCACTCTGGTCTTGAAATACAATTGGTAATTCTATGGGCTTTTTCAGTCCTAAGTGCCTGAAATAATGACCAAGCTCTGCTGTAGCCATTCATGTGGTAATTTTGATGCCAAGGGTGCATGTTGCAGGACACGTGCAGAAAGATGTTAGAGAGCGCTACCCCACTGAAGTCAGGGGACACAGCCTAAGCATGGCTTGAATACTCCTCCTGGAGCAGACCCCAGATTGAGCTGGCTGCTCCTCTGGAAAGGAGACGTTTGGCTGCCCCAGAACAGACCAAGAGCAAAGCAGCGCACACACGTGGACCTTCTGGGAGCAAAATGGGAAGTGAACCAAGCTAATAAAGTATCCTGCCACTAAAGCTGGCTATATCATCTCACCTTCATCTCACCAAGAGAAGGGAAGATGGTTAATTTCTTTAGATCAAAGGCTGTGTATTAGATCAAAGTAATTTTAGAGGCAAACTGTGTATGGCACAGATAGTGAAGATGCTTATCATCATATGGCCTACTCACAACATTGCTTGGATACTTTCCTTTTCTTGTTTTATGCGATAGGATTTGTAATGATGGTCCCATTCTTTTCTCTTTGCTAGAAGGAAGTGCTATCTAACACAGCCTTAAAGAATGATAATAACAAAAAAGGACTAGGTGATCTTATCTACTACTTTTCTCACTTTGACTTTTAACACCTACAAACAGTAAAAGAGCAATAAAAAATGTCTGAGAAAGTGTTTATAGCCAATTTAAATGTTTGTGTTCTGTTTTGGGTTCAATGGTATGGAACTTGTGGAATTAAACAATTCAGGCCTTGTGGAATGTCCTGTTAATTCGCCAACATTAATAGATTTCCTCTGATTTTACAGTGAAAAGGCACAGCTAAGTAAAAAAAAAAGTAGAGGTGGAAAGACTTTCAGTGCTGACATTGCATGTTTCCACTAAGATTTTAAAACTCTGAAAAATTAATCAAAAGGAGGACAATAGTACCTTGGAGATAAAATATATTCCAGATTAATCAGTTTGAATTAAAATCACAAGGCAAGATATACTTGCTCCTTCTTTCAGGAATTTCCACAAAATGAAACTGATGAATTACCTATTTTTGATCAGTGTGTAAGTCCCACCGCAGTGTCTATCAATGCATCCACTGGGCAAAGAGGGAGTTGCACCCGTTTTCACGATGCCAATGCCCAGTGCACTCAGCACACACGTAAGGTACGGGACTCAAGTGACCTTAATGACCTATACAAATGCGCAGCATGTTAGACACATTCTAGGTGCGGCAAATTAATTGTGCATAACCAGACTGACTCTACAGCACAGATGCAGGGACTAGATGGCGTCTGGTAAATATCACACTTCCAGTGCCTGTGCTGTTAAATTCCACATATCCAGGATAAATCCAGCTCACTGCACATGCATGTTTGAATCAGTCTGCACATGTGCAATAGCTACTTGTCCAATCTGCCAAATATCAAGAAATTCTCAGTAGACAAAAGACCTACATCTTCTGTTTATGCTCAAAGTTTCCCGGGAAACCAGACGCAAAATAATCTCATGAAGATGATACGACTCAGTAACGCTACTGGAGGACAAACTTTAGCTGCAGATTTTAAATGGGACCTCCCCACACCACAGTGGGGACAGATGGCTACAGTTCTGTTCACCTTTCTTATAGCTAAGAATATATGGATGATTTTCAAGACACTTAAAAATGCAAAACACCACTTTAAGAAGCAACTAACTCATTCAAAAAACAAGCCTCTTAAGTCAACAGACTAAGTTGACTTCAGTCACTCTTTATAAATGGAATTGAGCTGTCAAGTCACTTGCACAACCCTCTCACCTACTTTGCTACTGGATGAAAAGGGAAGAAGTTGGTGCAAGGGACGTTCTGCACGAAAATGAATAAATTCTTATACTGTGGGTCCCAAGCAATAAAGACCTGATCTGAATCACTATGAAATAGCTTCAAAAGCTTTGGCCATTATAGTTACCTTTGTGTACACCACTAGATGATTATTGAACCCCAGTGGTTCTGGTATCCTAAATAAATAAACAAACTAAATAAAATGTTGGCATATTAGAAAGGCTACAGAAGAGGGCTACGGAAGAAAGCCAACATCTGAGACAGCTGCATTACAGTGAGCAGCTGAAGAAATATTTCTGATAGTAGAGGAATCTTTTGTTTAGTAAACAGAAGCATAACTGTATCCAATGACTAGAAGCTTTAGCTGGACAAATTCAAACTAGCAATTAGGTTAGATAATTAACCATTGGAATAATTTATCTAGGGATCTGGTTTATTCCTTATTGTTGGCAGTCTTTAAATCAAGATTGGCTGTCTTTCTAGAAGATATGCCTATCTCAACCAGCAACTCTTGGGCTCGATGCAGGGGTTTTATACAACAGGTTAAATTAGAAGTGCATTATAATCTGGATTTAATATCTTTGAATATCTCCAACACTGCTACTCAGGCAAAGCCTCTGGCAGAAGAGTAGTAGCATCTTAAACCACTAGAAGTACTTGCTCTGAGAACAAAGATTGGAGACCTTTAGGATATTTTGGGATTTTTTTTTCCCTCTAAGGCATTTTTTGCAACAGTTTTAAAGCTTGGTTTTATTCCAAAAGCCAGCGTTATTTCTGGTTTGTTCCCCCAACTCCCAAAAAACCCTGTGTGTGCAGCAACTCCATCTATAAAGCCAGACCTTTCTATTACGTCATTTGTATAAATTAAAGAAAGATGTGGACTAACTGGAAAGAGTCCAGGTATGGTCAGTGAGAGTGATCGCAGATCGAGAAAACATGGCCTCATTCAGTCAAGAAAAGAGACATCAACTTTTCAAGTACGTAAAAGACTGTTGAAAAGAGCCTATTTTTCATGGCCAGGGTAGATAAAATAAGAATTACAGGAAGCAGGATTCACTTTTGCTGTAAGGAAAAGCTTCCTCCAAGGATGTTAGCAGATTGCCTGGGGAAGTCTTGGAGTCTCCATTTTGGAGATCCTTAAGTGTTTTATCTAACAGATTAGGCTAATTTGCTTTGGGATTAAAGTCCTTTCCAGTGTGATTTTCTAGGATTGTATGAAATCAGGTGTAACTACGTAGCGCATCTGCAATATCCCTGGAGATCTATAAATAAAAAAGCCTTCTATAGTAACCACATAGTATTACTGAAGTGATGTGTGTGAGTGGAGAGTGATTGTACATAAATTAGTTCTGCATCATTGAAAATCAGTAACATCAAGATTTTAAAAAAATCTAATTACAAGTTAATTCTGCTGTCTTCCATTAATAGTGTGTACTCTTTCTAGGAGATGTGAAAGTCATACAGTTTATTTTCTTCATCAGCAAAGATATAGGTAGATTACTCAAACAGAACAATTGTCATGATGGTTGTAAAATTGATTATTATTTTGACAGACTTGCAAAACAGTTTAAGCTGGAAGGCATATCTGGTGATTGTCCAGTCCAGCCACGCTGGGCAGAGCAGGGTGAGCGAGAGCAGGATGCTCAGGGCTCGCTCTCTCCAGTCGGGTTTTGAATAACTACAAGGTTATTGAAAATATCCTCCACATACTTTCTGTTCCTGTTCCGGGATTTGACCACCCTCACAGTAAAAGTCTCTTATGTTTAAATGGAATTTCTTATTTTTCTGTTTGTGCCCGTTGACTTTTGTCCTGTCAGCGGGCACCACTGAGAAAGGCCTGGCTCCACCTTCTTTAATCCCCCCATCAGCTATTTACACACATTGGTAAGATTCATACCATATATATGAGAAAAATGATCATCTCATCACCTTGAAGACACACGGGGTGAGCACTGCAGGCTAACAGTCATCATTTATGTAAAATGCAGGGACTGTGAGGTGGAATCAGACCTTAATTCCAGCTTCTGCCATATCACTTCACTAATACCATAGGTATCAGATTCTCCAGTGTAGGAGGCAGGGAAAATGTCATATTTTGAATAAGCTGTGCATGCAGGAGGGGTCTTCTCTCCCTTTCCTATTTACTTGATGGCCAGCTGCACGAGCTCCGTGCCATAGGGATGTGAGAAAGCTGCCCGGTTTTGTGAAGTGTCTTGTGACAAGTGCAAGGGCTAATGGGGGAGAGCTACATTCATTTAGACCCCAAACCATTCTGCCTTTCTTATTCCTCCAGATAGATCCCTAAAGGCTTTAACAGTATGTGCTGCTGGAACAAACATCTGCATATGAAGTTATACATATGCATATTTTTGCTTATGATTAGAAGTGTCTCAGCCATTGCAAAATAACTAAATTTGTTGTTTCACTCATTCCTGTGACAGGAAGTTCCACAAACTCATTTCTCCATATGTCAGGAGTATTTTGAATGTTAATATAATTGTGCTGAAATATCAGCTCTTGAGTTTGGGTTTTATTTCCCCTTGGTTTCGGTGTTTGATGAAGAAGCTACTTTTTCTTTGCTCATATAAAATTCTTGCTGGATCAAAAAATGACCTGGTTTTCAAACTATATGAGTCTATCTACCATAGAAATGAGCCTCAGAAATTTGGATTCCATGATGCAGAAACAATACGTCCATACTTCTATCTGTGTCAGGTCCCAGCATTTCATGCTGGGATGGATGTTCCCTACCAGTGCTTACTAACAGTCCAATTACTTACTGATAAATGTGCTGTTCTGGTGATAAAAATCACAGCATCTCTCTCCTTCCCCTTCTTTCCAAGCCAATGAATAAAACACAGTTGTTTTAACTTACTCTCAAAGAGTTTTTTTCTCCTTTTTCATGAAACTCTTTGGCTTTTTTCTTGATTTTAAATACATCTATTCTTGAAATTCTTATGCACGGTGCTGTTTGCCGAAACATATGGAACAGATGCCATTTTTATTTACTATAGATTAAACTTTCCATCCTAATATACTGAAGAGCTATACATAATTTGTTATTCCGGCTTGGAAACCCCTCTGTGAAGTTTACTAACCAATATCCTCATTTTATAGCTCGGAAAACATAACCTTGGGAAGCCCGAGCGACTTTCCCAAGATCGTGCTGAGAGGCATTGGCCCAGCAGCCCTGTGAGTAGTTCTCCTTCATCTGCTTGATGTTGGAGAGCTGAGTGCTGTCCCGTGGGACCCGGCAGAGCCCGGCTCCCTGCTCATTGTGCACATGATATGCCACTCTACAATTATGTCAATAAATTTTCCAGACTTCCAAGTTACTTTGTTGTACTGGCTTTATTCACATTTGTCTCATAATCACAATAACAGGACAGGTGTGCTGCTTTTCTCGGCAGTGATCCTGGTCCCCCGACGGAGCCAACTCCCCGGCCTTTGACCTCCGAGTTTATCCGCTCAGGAAACCGGTTTACTGCCTTGCAAAACAGCACACCCCTACGATTAGCACTTAATTACAGTGAAGCCAGTAGCAGCTCTGCGAAAGTTAAGTTGACTTTTTGTATATGGATCATATTTTTGCATGAGTTTAACTTTCTGGCAATCAGGGTGCCTCACGTTGAGAGCCTACGGACAAATGCATTTTATTACCTGTTATACGCATCAGTGTGTGTTAGCTACAGAAAAATCAGGACAGCAACTCAGTCAGTTTTACTAGCCTTGTTCTTTCTCCTCCCAACAGTTCAAAAAATATACAGGGCACCCCAGTTCGTAATCCTGTTTAGGCACCACTCTGACAGGACTGTGCGTGAGCATTAAACTGCGAGGCAGACAATTATCATCACTTTATAAACCTAAAGCAAACTCACAGGAATATTACCACGTGGGGCCTTAAAAAAAATGACATCTGCGTCAGTCAGAACTCTGAATCAGATACCCTTTGCTCAGTCCAGGATCTTAGTCCAGATATAAACGTCACCAAGTTAAAAAAAATCCTGCTAGAAATTCTGAAAGCAGGAATCTTAGCAGTCCTTAAAAGTGTTTTTGGAAATATCTAATACAACCCATACAGAAAAGTTAAAAAGCTACTAATGAGCATTGCAAATCTGTTTTCCCAAAGTATCCACTCTAATTTCTGTTCTTTTGAAAGAAGTTTGCAACATTATGAATTAATATCTGACAAAAATATCTCAGGGGTAGCAATAAAATAATGATACTGTAGCCTCCAGTTTATATTACATTACCAAAAATAATGAAAAAAATATTGTTGCCCCAGAGAGACTTGGAAGACATTCAGATACAGTAAAGCTGGGTGTGACATGAGAAGATAGATAGATTAGACAGATAGGACTGAACCAGTTAAGAAACTTTTGGGTATTCAGCTATCCAGCGTAATATCCACTCTGCTGATTGAAGGCTCTACAACTCATAATGAGTTCATATCATAAGACTCATTCCATAGTGTGATAACTTCTTAAAAGTTATTCCATTCTGTGGTAATTTTTAAGGATAGATGCTCAGCTGTTTGAGTATTTCTGAAGAGATAACATATCTGCATGTTTAGCAGATGCATATCTTTCCCCAGAATGAAAGAATCTTGAATACAGAGTTACATCCCTCATAATCACTGTTCTTCTGTGGAATAGCAACAGTATTTTTTAATCATTGTTCCAGATTTCAGATACAGCCCATTCTGCCATCAACTATGAGGTGAGTCAAGCTGTCTAATGGTTCTGTTATTTTCGTACTACCCAGGCATGTACTGAGAGTCTAGTAGCTCAGTATCAATTCATCTCTTGGCTGAGACATCAAACTAAGATTCTGACCACTTATTGTAATTAAAAATCCCCATAAGCTTTTCACAAAGCATAGGTGCTCACCACAGTGTCCTGACAAAATTCCAGCTTTGCATAATTATATTCTGCTTGTATATAATATAATTATATGAAATAATTATATTCTGCCTGAAATCCCCATGAAGTTTCATCTGGATGTAGGATCCCTCTCATTTCCAATCTCAAGCTCTTGTGCAATGCTGCTGTCTGCTCAGAAATGTGAATCACAGACAGTTGATGGGGGTTTCTGTTTATGTGTATCTTATTTCAATATACCGATTTTTGAAATTTTAAAGCATTGCAAAATGGTTTAGTCGGAGATCTTCAGAAGTTCATTTGTTGTTTGCTGAAGAAAAACAGAGCAAGCTATGTTTTGAGAAAACTGCAAAATAGTTTTGTAATCTTTCCATGGAGCTTTTTTATTCTTTTCACCAACTTTAATTTTTCCTCAGACGAGTAGAGTAATTTTATATTTGTAGTTTGCATATTAGCATGCACAGATTTTAAGGATAGCGTAGGACTGATCCTGCAGGATCTTTATAGATGTTATAGCAATCTACAATTTTATTTTCTCTGCTGATTCAGTGCACAGCAGACAACGAGCTACACTAATTTCATTTTACCTTTCTCCACACTGTACTTCTATTAGGCATGGTTTCATATCATTAATGCAAATCCTTGAAGGTCCACTTAAAATGGCAAGTGAACTCAAGTGAAATATTGCCGTGTCATTTCTGGAAATGGCAATACAATTTCAAGAAGAAACAGAGCAATACATGTGAGCCAAATTGAATGGAAGTAAGGAGATCTTTATGGGGCTTTACCGTGCTGCCGCTATGATGTCACAAGATAAACAAAAGCAGAGCAAATCGGGAGGGGAGGTGAAGAGGAATATAAAGCTAAAAGCAAAACAAAATGGATCAATGCAAAACCAAGCAGATAAGATCACAAGAGAAAAATAAAACAGGTGTTACTGGAAGTTATGCTAACATTCAAATTAAACCTGGGTAAAATATCAACAATTCCTACTTGAGAGCTTAACTTTGTTGCTTTTGTATACATATGCACATGATTGAGTACAGTGGTCACCGCCACCCTCCCTACTCTCAGTCACATACATTCCTTCTGTAAGATGTGTGTTATGAACATGTGTGTTATAAACAATATGAGTTCTTTGTAAAATGTTTGAACATTGATTAATACAGCCCTGAGAGAAAAATTTCTAAGTAGTGGTGCAGAACACACATGAACCAAGAGATGTAATCCAAAGGTAAGGCGGGTACTATGCTGTGATGCACAGGATAGACCTGTTCCACCCTGAGGCCTGCAGCAGCCACCAGAACATTGACACGACGGAGAGCAAATGAGAGAAAACCCCAGCATTCATTGCATGTGACATAAGTGGCCAAGTCATTGTGTTCATTGGGGAACACCACACAGAAGCTGAAGAAGCCCATAGCCCCAACTTCACAGACCTGGATAATTGTAGCAAAAAATGATGAGGCTCACAGCCTTTGCAATAGCGTTACTCATATGTGTAAAATGGACTTAGCTGGAAAGGAATCAGACTTCATCTAACCAGACATTTGCTTAAGAAGCTGTGGTCCTAAGTACATAAACTTTCAGACTCTCATAAACATTCATTTGTCCTCACAGCACCTATGAAGTAAGGAAGAGCCATTTATTTCATTTATCATGAGTCACCAATGCAGAGGGATTTAAAGAAGTATTTACATACATGTAAAAAAAAAAAAAGAGACATTTATTAGAATTTTCAAAATACACCACTACATAACTCCCACTGCTTTCAGCATGTAATTCCCACAGACAATTGCACTGCAGTACTACCAAATTAGCATGGAAAAAAATTGGTCAATATTACAGTTTCTGACAGTAGCTTCGAATTCTCCACAGTAGCTGTAGTAATGAACATCTCATCCTTTCATTTCTTACTCCCTGCTTACTGCTGAAGAAGTAAAAGCTATTGAGTTGAAAGGACACGGTCAAGGACATGGGCCAGATGACGTGAGCTGCAGTTGAGCAGCTCCATTGAGCAAAGTGTGCTCGGGTGTAAATTTGCTCATCGGTTCCTTGCTACGTGTAACTTCTTCAAAGTTAAAGAGACTGTCCTGTAGCTGAAGCATTTTCTTTGCAACTTGAACTATTCTAGTTTAAGTCTTGATTTGCTCTTCATATCCCTGTGATGTGCTTGAGCAAGCCAGTTACCCCAAACTGGGTTTAGATACTGTCAAGCAAAGCACCTCTGTGGCTATCAAAAGTGGCTTCAAATCCCCATCCTAAACTCAAGCACTTAGGTGCTCTATCAAATGCCTAATGAGAGTAGGAGAATGACAGTCAGAAGGTTGTGGTCTGTGTGCTGTAACCACATGGATAAATGTGTTAACTCCTGGGAGTGGTGTCCAGCCCCTGGGTCATGTGGCCGAGGTGGTCACATCTGCTCCACTCTGGAGACATCTATTCATGTTGTTCAGCTCTGAGACTCCTCTAGGTGCTATGCAATATCCCTTTGGCTATAATACATAATTAAGTTAGTGTGATTGATTTTGAGTCAGACTATTAGAAGAGAAGTGAGGGCTACATACCAAGTAGTTCTTTAATGGCACATGACTGGGCATACATGGGGCATGAAGGCTCATGGGGATGGAAAGCTTACTGGGGCAGGCCAGATCAGAAGACACCACGACATGTGTGGTCATGTCCATATCTATTAACGTGAGAGGTCCCTGGAGTGAACTGTTCCCAGAACCACGTTTAGGTTCCATTTCAGAGGGGACTACTTCGTTCCAACAAGAAGCACAAGCATGGACAAACATTTCTGTAATATAGGTAGCCCAGATGAAAGACCCAAGCATATAAATGGGACATAAATTATTTTGCCATCCAGACACATTTTTCTGTCATGTTCCAGACTGTTATATAAATTTTAGTGAGTGAGGAAAGTATAAACATATATGAATTATCAGCTAGATAAGCTTTTCTTCATTTTATGCTGAGTCCTACTCATATTCAGTCACTGGGTCTCTTTTTGCCCCTTTGCTAGCCCTTTTAATGGCTGTTTCTTTTTACTTATTTGACCAAACTCTACAATAAGAACTAGGATTATCCTCTGTTTAAAAAAATTAATGTCTTCTAGAAATTAGGACATGGTAGTTACCACTTCCATGAAGCCCTGGGAGGGGAAAGAGGGTTTGTGGACTATTTCTAAGAGAACTTACACATATACTTAAGAAAAACAACTAACACAGCACAGAAGGACTCAAATTTCTTACACAGGGGTCTGTACTTTCAGTGGAAATTTCTAGGGGACTAAAGTTCAAGATGTGTTGAAAATCAGTGGGAGACAGGAGATAAGAATCCCCTCATGTACACAAATGACCTGAATTTTTCTCTCTTAAATCCCACTTGAATGTTCAACCAAAAAAAATAATCTGTTGCTCTCAGATTAGAACCAGATACACACAAGCATACGAAATAGGGTATTTTACTTTGCACTACCCATATTTAGTTGTTGGTTTTTTTTTCCCCCATTTTATTTTATTACTGCAGGCTTGATACACTACCTCATAGAGCTTAGCTTTTCACCTTGCTACTGATGCAGATTCTCTCCTTTATTTAATTCACATAGTTCCACTTGTGACTTTCACCCAGTGATACTGAATATTTTTTTTTCCAAAATTTCACCAGCTTTCTCCCTCAGGTACTGATACATTTGTGCATTCTCTGTCATCTTTAATAGCCCTGCATCATGCTTAGACATCATCTGTCAGTTACATGTCAAATATGCAGCAGCCTTACTAAAACACAACATTTTGGTGGTATATAAATGACATTTCCAAAGAAACATAAAGGGAGATAAATATATCTTCCTTAATGCATTTTCATCATCCTTACACAAGTGCTGTGATGAACAAAAATTCAAAATAAGATCATGCTTACTGTGCTTTAAACAGCATTGAAAGTCATAAAAAACCTGTGCTTTTTCTGTTTAGTTTTCTGCATTGAATGTCTCAGAAAGACTTAAAGCATTTAATTAAAATAATTACAGAGAAAGCCTCTGTAACATTTACTAAAAGAAACAAAAATTAATGTAATCAGCTGTAAAATACAAATAAACAATTCTGTCATTGAAGTATTCCATTTGTTTTATCAGACTGATTTCTGAAGATTCCTATGAGCATCCATTTTTAACATTTGCTGTCTAAAGTTTTTGATACTGTAATTCATAAACAAATAACAAAAGGGGTATTGTTTATTTCACATAAATCTGTTCCAATTTTCTGAGAGGAAACCTGTGCTCAGGATGTTTTGTTGTCAAATACTTAACTTTTCATAGACACAACATTTAGGCTGTATTTTAAAATACAAAACTGGCATCGATGTTAAAAGAAGAAAGTTTTTTTAAAAAATTGCCAGTGCAGTAGCTTATATTCTAACAAACAGCAATATTACTCTTACATAAAATAACTGATAGTTATTGTTTTTTTTCTTCTTCCAGCTATGGAGTCAAAGAGCAGACATCTAGCAAATGCAGGCTGGCTACCTAAAAAAATCTCTTAATCTAGATCCACCTGTAAAAAAACGAAATCCCTTTTAGAAGGAAATGGCCTATTTACAATCGTGGACGTATGGAAATGAAAGATTTATTTTAGGGATGTACACAGTTGCAGCACATTATAGCTGGCTGCTACCTGTTATGAAAAACGAATCTTGAACTTCTGAATGTAAGTATTTGCATAAGGCAGCTTCAATTTATTCATGCAGTCAAGAAGTAGAAAAATTATATATGTCCTCAGTATCTAAAAAAACTGAGCAATGGCACCAAGCTCCTAGTACTCATGAAAAACTTCTCACAAATGTCCACAAACAAAGCTTTGCTCATCAAGTTATTCATAGAAGTTATTAAGTAAATACTTTTGAATAATGAATAAATTCAAGAAAATCAGAAGCAGCACTAACAAACAGAAAAGTCTAAATTTGTTCAAATAAATTATTCACTGTGAATTATCTGATCAGGTCTAGTGCTAAAATATAAGAAGTATTTCTCACAGCATATGTGACTGACAACAAAAAAGCCAAAAACAGATGGAAATGTATCTGTATCTATGCAGAATTTACAAAGAGGACTAGTCTGAGCAAAAGAAAGAAGGTCCCTCGTTTTCTTAGTACCAACTTTCATGGCTAATATTAGAAGAAAGAGATATTATAGAAGCACAGTAAGTCAATAAACTTCAGATAAAATGTTTTGAGATGTTGTCATTCATAGACAAATTCCTATTCTCAAAAGGCCAATTGTTAAAGTTTAAGAAAGTGAATTTTATTTGATGAGACAAAAATAAATTTGAGTGTAACCAATTTGATCTAGTCCAGCACGACACATCACAATATCCAATATAAATACTCTTTTGGATGTGTAAGTAGTAAGTGATGGATGGTTTAAGGAGGACCACCAATGGCATAAGGTTTCCAGGTTAACCTCCTTTCTCAGTCCTAAATGTGATCTACCTCTCACTTAGTATGGATCCATATTGGTGGAAGAGAGAGCAAAGAACATGCACTGTAGCTGCCTTAGAGCTTAAAGAGATCTAAGCACTTACACCCAAAATTATGATGCTGAAACCTGTTACATATCCCAGGAAGCACCTAGGATCCCTAATTGCTTTGCTTTTTGTGTTTCTCAAGCAGTGGTACCCCATGCACACCCCAAATTCCTTGCCTTGAGAGAACTGAACAGCTCAGTACTTAACTTCTGTTTAAGTCAAACCAAGATCCAAAAATCAGGCATTCCTCAATTGCCCCCACCCTGCTTCAGTTCCCTAAGGCTTTGATCTGGAAGATGTTATCAAAGCATACCTAACACATACCAGCTGTATTAGGCTCTGCATAAAATGTCATTGCTGCTGTTATTCTTTATATAATATTTTTTGCTAGGAAAGTGGGAGACCTGAGGGAGAAATATTCTTGCTCTCTACCGATATTTTTAATTAAGTGACCTGGATTCAGCTAAAGGAGGGTTCAAAATCCATTTCTTCCCTTTTCCTAATGGTATGAGACTGATTTACTCAGGATAATGGGAAATAAGACATCTTTCCTAGAAGTACCTACATGACCACATGCGGACAACAATTTAGGAGTCACTGGATGGAAAGGGAGAGCTATCGGTCATGCCTCAAGCTACAGCCTAGTGATGGAAGTTGTTCCCCACAGGGAAGAAAGTCTGGTTGTCATGTGAGTGTCCAGTGTCCTCCCTAGATTTTATCTTGGGACTCTCTCTTTTTCAATTTTAAAAAAGCTATGCTCACTTTTCTTCACAGCCCCTCAACCCATCAGGAGTCTTGAATATGTAATTAATTTACATTTTTAATATTATAACACAATTTAAATACGTTTGAGGAGAATTCTTGTTGAACAAAATCGCCCCGACTCTTTTGTGGGAATAGGGAGTGGACAGAGGCCTCCTGCATCGGACACAGATGCCATTCTGCCTGATGGATCCACATTAAGCACAGATCCTGAACTGCCCATGGATTGGCTTGTTGGATTATTCAGGGGATGCAATGTTTCCTATGTCCCTTGGCTATCCGTCTTTTCTTCTCCCAAACACTTTATGGGCTGAATGCTCAAGTACTTTCTGGGGAGGTTGGGGATTTGACTTTTCATAACTTTAGGCTGAGGAAGAACTAATATGGTTGTTTCCCAGTGCCTGGGCACCTCTGCTGACAACCTGTGGCATCAGTGAGGGTAGCACCAGTGTTTCAGTAGGGCAGAGAAAGGCATGTTGCCAGTGGACCACAGCTTATGAACTACTGATGGACAGCAACTCCTCTGACACCAGTGAACACCGAGTCTGAGGGGCTGATTCCTCATCTTTGCTGTTCCCTGAGTAGCTATCACCAAACACCTCAGCCTGTTGGCTTCACGTGTTTCCCTGCTGATTGCTATGGATCCCGTTCTGAAGGGCTTAACCTTAACCTAAATGTTAGTACCCAGAATGAGAAAGATGATTCTTCTTACCTACAATAAGGTGCCAGCTTATAAAAAAATAAAATAAAATACATGGCAAGTCTTGTTTTTCCTTCTACAAAATCATAAGCTTTTTGACTTGAAAAAGAATGGTAAACATTATGTCTCTAGTCATGCCTCACTTCAGAGATGCTCTTGGCTGGAAGTCAGGCTCAGGATTTACCTTCAGGTGGAATATTTACATACTCTCAGGTTTACCCACTAATATGCCAGTCATTTTAATCTTTTGTGCCTTGAAAAAGTAGTTATTGTGCAACGCTAAGAATTCAAACACAGAACTGTGCATGACATCTTGCCTGAATATGTTGTGTGTGAGCCATGTCTGTTTGCAGCCTTGAAAATTTTGGTGGATGGATAGTACGGAAGTCTTATGATAACATGAGCCTTATGGTAAGAAGGCCATTTTTCCTCTATAATCCTCATGTTTAAAGAACAATAAATTTTTTTCTTTAAAATTTATTGAAATTTGTTTTGTTTTTGAAGAAGCAACTCCCCCTCTGGAACTTTTTAAGTTTAGTCTGTGCCCTTCCTCCCTCCGTTTTCACTATATCTTAAAAGCAGGAAAAAAAGTAGGAATACTCCAGGCTTTTGTTTGTAAGTCCAGCTGTAGACTCTGGACATGTCACTACAGACACATCTATGGACTTGAGAAAGTAAACATATGTAATCAGAGACCTTTTTTCCTGACATTTGTTGAATTTTTGCAGATTTTCTAACCTTTTAAACCTCAAATTATCATTTTAACTGTCAGTGACCAGGCAGGACAGGTGTGCCAACTGTACTTAACGAAAACCACTTCTCCACTTTCCCCTTTTCCTTCTTTGCTTCACTGTGGGAAAGGAGGAATAGTAGTGAGTTGGTCAGCTCTGAGCATCTCACCTGCAAGGTCAGGCAGCAGCACAATCAGATCCTCTTACCAGGTATTTCTGTGACAAACTATTTGTCATCGCAAATAATGGTGGTCTTCTGGTGGGACAGCTTGATTGCTCATATAGCAGGTCCCCATCTCCTTCAGGGGTTTGCCTTGGAGGCCTCTTCTGGGAACACAGATCTGTGCTTCCTCTAATCTCATGAAGCTTAACCAGTCTCCCATGCTGGGCTAGTATCTTGGTTTATTTATTTTCAACAAAAACCTACTTACTAGAGACACTTCTGGAAGAGGCCAGTCTATTTTAGGAAGTTTTCCTAGCTAATTATTTGTGTTCTCTCTTTCCTTCTGTTTTTCTGGCCCCATAAATCTTATGCTGGTTTCTACACTGAGGAACAGATTCAATGGAAGCTGCAGAGATTGTTCCTACCAAGACTGGAGCACTGAGTACTTTCTCAAACAGCTGAAGTGCTAGATTTGAACTCCCCCCGGGCAGAAGTAAGTATTGTATCAGACCTTCCCATGAAGTCATGGGGTGGTGATCTAACTACCAGACCCTAAGCCAGACCCTAAGAAAAAGAAATATTTATCTTCTTTAATTTGATGTAGTGGGAAGAAGTGGTAGGCTGTATTATATGTACTGCTTTCTTGATTTATTGCAGAAACAGAACACTCAGCTCCAGTATCATTAGTTAGTCTCCACTGGACTATGAAATTGTAGCAATTACATTAATTAATGTTGGATAAAAGGCAACCAGACAAAAGAAGGGAACTGAGAAGGCACTTGAAAACTCACTTTACTTTCATTCTGCTGCCAATGTGAAACAAACAAACAAAATCCCCTTCAGACCCCACTCAATGGTTTGGTGGTTCTGTTCCTCAGCTGAGCACAAACGTGGGTCCAACAAGGAAGTCTAATATTAGAAGCTTGTTAATGTGAGCAATTCCACCAAAGCCATGAGCGGAGTAAAACAGCAATAAGCATTTCTAAACTTAGCAGCTCACAGTGATTAAAATCTGATGCAACCAGGAGAAGAATCAGCACTATGTCATGATGTGAGAACCTGCAGAATACAGCTACTCACAGGAGGACTTCTAGGATCAGGCGTGGATTAGAACTTCATCTCCTGCATATCTCCTCCCAGTTTTGCAGTCTTTGCTAACACTCCTCCCCATAACATATGCTGTCCCCTTGCAGTATATTCTTCTTTACATGGTTCAGAACAGCTGGTAACCAGTTGATGGCTGCAGATAATTAGCTTTTAATTGTTGCCAGTTATGTTTTCACCTGTTCTACTTACAAATCCTTCCATTGTGTCAAATCCAATTACTGCATTTGGATTCTTTTCTACAAGAACATAGAATGGTAAAAAGCCCTTTATCAGGAGGAAATGAACTCTTTGTGCAGCAGCTTTCAGGGAACATTTCAACTTGTGTTAAACTACTGCTAAAGACACACACGTATATAGATGAATCGAGATCAACCTGGAGGAATTCACATACAGCTTAAAAAAAGTTGGCATCAAAACCAAAGCCCTGAACACATACCTTTAAATAGAAATAATGATTTTTCATCACTTTTGTAGAATTCCAAGTGTACATATTAAGAAGGTAATTTATTTTCACAGAGCATTTACCAGCTAAGAATCCAACACTGGAAAGAATTCACAGTGACTAGAAATACTACTGCATTTCAGTGACTAGGGATACTATGATACCTCTCCAAGTAAGTCTGTCGGTGAGGAATGCTTCAGGCCCGTCTACAGATCTAAATATGCAATACGTATTCAATGAGTACAATTATTCCTCAATTATACAGACTATCAGAACCGCATCAGGGATGTTAGACATCTGAAAAGGTCACATGTGGACAACTCGCATACTCCAAACTGTAAAAGGACAAATGTTGTGCAATGGAACAGTGGTAAGATTAAAGTATAGTTATGGACATAGTGAGATTTTTGATGAAAATTTTGTAATACAGTCATAGCTTATTGGATACTGAATACAGAGGTTAGTAGGTGTCCTAATTTTGAACAATAGCACAAGAAACTTGAGTTTTCTAATACTTGAACTCAGCATTGGTAGTTGAAGCAGAATTTGAGAGTAAACATTAGCAAAGTCAAAATTTCTTTGACTCTGTTAAGCAAGCTGAGCAATTCTCAACAACATACTCTAAGGTTTGCTTGGATGCTAAGATAAAATCTTTTTTGTTTTCCTTTTTTTTTCTTTTACATCTTATTGCTTTTTGTAAATCACAGAAGGACACAGTATTCAGGTTTTATCATAAGCCAAATTCACAAAAATCAGAGCTGACCTGGCCAGATTTATTGTGTTTGTTTTCAAGAGGGAGAAAATATAACCTTCTTCAGCAGTGAAGAGAAGCCCTTAGACCAGGAACATGGGGATCCTCAAGAGAGTGGAAAACAAATGAAACTTTCAGTTCTTGTTCTTGTGAACAGAGGCCTACACTGTCAGAATCCCTAGAAAGCCATTAGCTGTAATAATGATTAGAGAACAGTAACTGTACCAAAATTTTGAGAACTGATCAGTGCAGATAATTATTTCTCATTTCTGTGAATTTTGGGAGCTCTGGAACGAGCCTCTAAAAGGTATTTTAATTCATCTTACACTGTCGAAAAGGCTTTTTCTCAATCACAGTGAATATACGATAAATATACAAGTTACTTGTCACCATTCAAAAAAACAGAATACCCAAGCCTTAATCAGGTAAATCAGATTTAATTTTATCCAGTCATAGTACTAAGTGATTTTACAATAAATGTATGACTTACTGAGAATAGAAGTAGCAAAGCTTATAAAAACTAGGGTGCATCATCACTGGGCTTGAACAAAAGGCCTGCAATATAATTTTTTTTCTGCTCAAGTAAAAGGACACATCTGGCGTGTGCTGCTGGGACGCATGTCTGGAACGCTGCTGAGAATCTGGGAGAAGAAAAGAAACCATTGGGAAGTTACTGCTGATTGCCTCAGTGATTGAGAGGCAACAGCAGCTCTCTGGGGGTTTTAAGCCTTCTTTCTATATTGTCACAATCAGTTCAGACTTCTGTTGAGTCTCAACTCTCTCATGTGTTGTTTTGCAACTTGGTAAAATCTGACTGAATCTGAATGGCTTCACGTGAGACTGCGGGATTAGCTCAAGTACATGTCCCATACGTATTCCAAGGGTGAACTTCTTCAGCATCTGTTTTAAAACAGGTGTTTTCTGTTCCTCCAAAGGGCAGGGAAGCGTCCTCACACCTTACCCATTGCTGATTATCCTCAATGTCAACCACAAAATGTGGCTGCTGGAAAGCAGCGGTCTTATTTCTAAGGCAGCTCTCAATAATGTGCAAAGGTAAATGCGAAGTCCTGCACAGAGGGAGGAGTGTTGCATGTAGTGTTACAGCCTGTGGGGGGCTGTCCAACTGGAGAGCACCTTGGCAGCAAAGGATCTGTTGAACAAGAAGCTGAATGTTAGACAGTATTTCTGTCCTTCATGTATGGATAAAGGCCAACAGTACACCGGGCTTTATCACAGCAGCGTAGCCAACAGGTTGAAGCAAGTGATTATTCCTCTCTTTTTAGCACTTGTGAGACCACCTTTGAAATCTTATGTCCACTTCTGGGTGCCCAGCACAAAACTGACAAATAAGATGAAGTCCAGTGGAGTGTCAGCAAGATGGTTAAGGGGACTGAGCATATGCTATATGAGGAACTATAGACACACAAGGGCATTGTATGTGAGAAGCTGTGGTTTTTTAAGCCTAGAGATAAGAAGGTTAAGAGGGCATCTAACTGCTGGTTTTAACTATCTAATGAGTAGTTACAGAGAGTTACAGAGTGAGACTCCTCTTGGCAGTGCACATCAAAAGCTTTAAGGGCAACAGTCACAAGTTGTGGTAAAGAAATTAAAAATGCTTCTCTCATAAGGGGGGTGAAACATTGAAACAGAGGCCCAGAAAGGCTGAAAAGTCTCAATCTTTGGAGACGCTACAAAGTCAGCTGGATACAATCCTGAGCAAACTTGAATGATTTTGAAGTTGTATCTGCTTTTGCAAGGGGTGGCAGCAGTGAATCTCCCGAGGTCTCCATTATTTGCTGAACCTGTTTTGCCCCATGTACAAAGGAGGGCGACCAGGGCTCTTCGGGGTACCAAGCAGTCCATCTGCATCTGGTAGAATTTTATGAGATACATGTTTCTGAGGTTAAGAACCCTGTACCCTTTGTAGAGGGCATGAATGACCTGGAAGAGCCTTCTGGCTTTTGGTGATGGGCCTCTATGGGGAGAGATAATCAAGGAAAGAAAGAACCAAACAGTTCCTTTGCCTCTAAATTGGAGAGACACAGATTTTATGGATGGACCACTTGGTGGATAAGGAACTGGCTGGATGGTCGCACTCAAAGTGTTGCGGTCAATGGCTCCATGTCCAAGTGGCAACCAGTCACGAGTGGCATTCCTCAGGGGTCAGTACTGGGACCGGTGCTGTTCAACATCTTTGTCAGTGACATGGACAGTGGGACTGAGTGCACCCTCAGCAAGTTTGATGATGACACCAAGCTGTGTGGCACAGTTGACACACTGGAGGGAAGGGATATTCCCATTCAGAGGGACCTGGATAGGCTTGAGAGGTGGGCCCATGCCAACCTCATGAAGTTCAACAAGGCCAAATGCAAGGTCCTGCACCTGGGTCGGGGCAATCCCAAGCACAAATACAGGCTGGGCAGAGAATGGATTGAGACCAGCCCTGAGGAGAAGGACTTTGGGGTGTTGGTTGATGAGAAGCTCAACATGAGCCAGCAATGTATGCTCGCATCCTAGAAGACTAACCATATCCTGGGCTGTACCAGAAGTGTGGCCAGCAGGTCATGGGAGGTGATTGTCTCCCTGTATTCCACTCTCGTGAGACCCTACCTGGAGTACTGCATCCAGTTTTGGAATCCTCAGCACAAAAAGGACGTGGAGCTGTTGGACTGAATTCAGAAGAGGGCCATGAAGATGATCAGAGGGCTGGAGCACCTCTCCTATGAAGAAAGGCTGAGAGGGTTGGGGTTGTTCAGTCTGGAGAAGAGAAGGCTCCAGGGAGACCTTATAGCAGCATTCCAGTACCTGAAGGGGGCCTACAAGAAAGCTGGAGGGACTTTTTACTAGGGCATCTAGTGATAGGATGAGGGGGAATGGCTTCAAACTGTAAAAGGGTAGATTTAGATTAGATACCAGGAATAAATTTGTTACTCTGAGGGTGGTGAGGCACTGGAACAAGTTGCCCAGGGAAGTTGTGGATGCCCCATCCCTGGAAGTGTTGGCCAGGTTGAATGGGCCTCTGAGCAACTTGATGTAGGGGAAGGGCAGGGGGGTTGGAACTTGATGATCTTCAAGGTTCCCTTCAACCTAAACCATTCTATGATTCTATGATTCTTCCTGTCCTTATATTTGGGGCATCTACATAATGACCTTGGCTCAAAAACTGACAGGGTTGAGGCAGGTAAGGGAGTCAGTGCTGTTACACTGCTGGAGAGACTTAGGACATCTGTGACATAGAAGGGTGAGTTGAGGTATGTGCACTAGAGAGGCATGTCATAACTGGATGTGGGGATATCACTTAGAAGAGCTGCAATTGGCATGAATCAGAAACAATCTAAGGCCTATTTTACAAGCACAATTGGTTTAAGTCACTGTGCTCAGAAAACAGAAGCCTCAAATGAGCCACTGCTACCAAAGACAGCATAAAACCAGCCAGAGAGTGAGTGCTGTGCACAGCGCCATTGTTTATCAGCTAATGCATGGAAGGACATGCTTGCTGAGCTTTACTCCCAGAGCTAATAATCTGGCAACAGCTAAAGCATGGAGGGAGATGCTTGCAAACTTTTATTGACAGAGGTAACAATCTGCCAAAAGCTGGCACCGCCTGTATAGTACTGGATTTTGGTAGCTATGTGTTGTAGGAACAGCAGATTGGTAGCACTGCCTAATCTTTGATAAGACTTAATCTCAGATAAACAGCTGTTTGTAGATGCTTATCCCTTGCGGTCTGCACCCAGCAGTCATTGTGAATGGCTGCTGCCAGCAGCAGTCTCCAGACAGACACAGCTGATGTGCACAGAGGCTTTGTGACTCCCTGGGATCCCCAGCGGTGCCTTGGCATCCCTTTCAGTGAGGCAGGAGGCTTTGGAGACATGGTATGTAAAGCTGCTGGGATGAGGTGTGTAATTAAGGGGCAAGATATGTACTTGGAGGCACAGGAACATGTTGTTGGAAGGATGATATTGAGAGTGCTTTTGGAAGGTTGATTTGGAAATAATTGGGAAAAGTAATGAAGTGGAACAATAGTGCAGTAAAATATGAGTTGAAAAGGGAAAGTAAGGAAATATCGCGTGTATGAGTGGGTGATCTGATGAATGTTATCAATGACTTTAAATTTTGCACCTCTGCTTAAAGACCTGAGAAAGATATTAACAAGAATGGAAGAATGGCGGTACTGGAGACTGGATGGACACCTCCACATTGTAGAAATGTGCTACAGGCCTCTGCCTGCCCAAGACAGTTCTAGAATGAGAGCACAGGAAAACTATAGTGATTACTCTGGCTAGCAAGCAACCTGCTTACACAAGAATGGGTTTGAACTATCGCAAAATCTGCAGCTGAGAAGGATAGTTTTGTAGATGGGCACTGGACTAGAATGTCAAAGATTTGTTTTCAGTAAAAGGCCTATATGATTTTGGGCAAATTATCCAGTCCTTCTGCACCTTAGTTTTCTATGCCCAAATAGTAGAAATAATATATAATAGAATAAAGTAATGTCCTTCCCCCCCCCGCATTTATTTGGAACATAATTTTCTGCACAAAAGCAGTACGTCTGCGAGTGCAGGATTCAAGTCTTGGATTAAAAATTCTTCAGAGTAGAAGCTGTTTAAGAGCGAACAAAATGAGGCTTTGATTTCACTTGGGGCCTCCAGACATTATCACAATAGCATTGTAAGCCCTTGTCCCAGCTTGCTGGGGGAACCACAGCAATTCTTCTGACTCCGTGGAGCAGTGGCACAGACCGTCGCCTCCCTTCTGAACTGTAGTGAGAAAAAAGACTTGTATGTTCTATTTTCAGCTTTTCACTGGTTTGCTGTATGTCTAATTGCAACAAAACACCCTACCACAGAGAACATGAATGAGCTCAAAAGGGTTACTTAAGGGTAGCTGAGAAAAATATCCCAATAAAATTAAAACCCTTTCATAAAATCTTATGTAAAGCCCCAAGGGAAAAGATATAGAAAGAGAAAACTACAGTGGAGCGGGTCTCCTGTCTCCTCAGTTTATAAAAAGCAAATTCTTGAGAAGAAACATTTTATTATTGCGAATGGGAGAGTCCCCCGGATCCACTGCTTCAGCAGTTGTTGCAGAGGGGTGCAGTCCTAGATCATACAAACAAGCTCCAAAGAGACACAATTAATAGCCCTGAACTGCACCATATGAGTACAACTATACAAGCTACATTTGTACCATGCTGAGTTGAGCAGACATGCAAGTTAACTCTCAGTGCATCAGCTCTAGACTCAATAACAATATACTCCAGTCACAGTGACATTGTGCTGCAGCTAAATTAGGTTCAGAGCTGTGCACGCCTTAACCGTTCAAGGATGCTGGGTACTCTCTTTGTGCTGTCTTATGCCTTGAAGATGTTTCAATAGCTACCTTTCATGGAGCTGTGCAGTGTGGTGCTACTCCTGGTGGTGCCTCTGAAAATATTAGGAGGGGATGTAAAGTCAAAAGGAGGTGAAGGGTATCCTGTACTAATAAAGATGGGAAAGTAGATAGAGCTAGAGTTTGTCAATAGGGCGGACCTCTAAGAAGACATAGGTTAATTTATAGAAGGGCTATTTTTAGGTCCAGATTTTCAAAAGATTTGTGTGCATCAGCATTTTGGCTATGCAGCTTGAGGCATCATTAGAGTTTCTCTTCTGAAGAGCGACCAGCTTGAGACTTCAAACTGGGCATGTTCAACTGAGACACTTGATAC
The DNA here is from genome assembly GCA_013398815.1 of Ibidorhyncha struthersii. NCBI lineage: Eukaryota > Metazoa > Chordata > Aves > Charadriiformes > Charadriidae > Ibidorhyncha > Ibidorhyncha struthersii. Next base: position 118,166 of record VZSZ01001080.1, read on the forward strand.
TGTTGATAAACTTGAAAATCTTGGTCCAGCTGAGGTTTTATTGTTTTTTTTTTTTAAGTTGTGAATAATAACCTGTATATGTGCATGTGTGTATATATATATGTATTTATATAGGTTAAATAAAGTGTTCCTCAAGCATCCTTTCAATGACTTGGGTTTATGACCTGCAAATCCTGTATTACAGAACAAGTATCTCAAGATTTTGGAGCTCACTTACTATTTCCTGCCTCAGCTTTTTCAGACATAAAATAGAGAAAGTTGGCTCATAAGGTGTGCCATAATCCACTGGCATTGTACATGGTCACACTTGGAGAATTTCTGTTGTCCAGTAATAAAGACTGATACTTCATATTGCTAAAATTTTTACATGAAATGATAAAGATAAAATGCATGATACAAAATAACACTTCACTCTGGGCCTTAGAGCAGTTTTTGCTTCATAATATTCAGTTCAAAATGTATGGGCAGATGGACAGATATGCCGTTTGTCAGTAGAATCACTGACTGGTAAAAGGGGGTTTCCTTGAAATTGTCTTTGTGTCATGAATTGGCCAGCTTCTATTATAAAGGCCAGATTCTTCTTTATTCAGTCTTATTATGCTCTTCACACCTATTTCTGAGCAAGTCACACACCTCCAAAACTCCCTGGTGCTGAGTCAGCATGCAGGCCACATTGTGTCTCTCTTAATTGGTTTGATGGTTTCCTGTAACATGCACTTTTGTGTTTGTGGAGAAACAGGATTATTAAGTAATTATGCATGCTTAAAATCAGAACCCTCCAAAGACAGACACGAATCCTAATACTGTGTGCTTGTTTCTGGAGACTGATATGTTAGACCTCAAGTGAGTGGCCCAAGACAGACCCATATATGACAGAATATGATATTTTGGCAGAGGAAGGGCAAAGACTGCAAATCAACTGGTCAGTCTATACTCTGAATTGTCCTTTGCATTTCATCATACTGCTTAAGCCATGAGATAAGTTAAATCAAGTGTATTTTCTGACCCAGCTCCAGAATTTCAGGACCTGTGAGCCTAGAAGTTAGCATACGCCCCTACAGATGCATAGCCACCTCTAGGGATGCAGAGCTTCATGCTGCCCAACGAGACAGTACCCGTGCAATCAGCGTGCAACACCTGGGTCTTTTGGTTAGGACATCCCTGGCTGACTTCTCTGTTTGGCATCAATTATGTGATATTGCCACCAAAGTAGACAGGCTATATGTTGCACGGTCATGAGCAAAGCTTGTCTGAAACTTGCATCTGAATGGAGGTGAGTTTGACCTTGGGTATGGCCCACAAGTGCAGTAAAGCCACAGAGACCTGTTTGTGAGGTCAAGTTACAGGATCTCTTATCTCTATCTGTAATTATGACTATTTTATTACAATCCAGTACCACTGACAAAGAGAGTGGCTCTTCCCTAGAAATATAGATGTAGTTAGTAGTATACTACCCAGCATAGGACTTTAAAAAGGGGAGTAAGAAACCTGAATCACCCAGGGGCAATATCTGTCAAAAGTTCACACGGACTGCAGCCTTCAGTTCTGCCAATTGTCTGTGAAAGGAAAAATCTTGTGTGTTTAAAAATAAGAACTATAACATGAAATTTCATTTAATGTGGATGACTTCCATGTCACCCTTTGCTTATTCACTGGTCCAGAAGTAGAGCTCAGCCTTCCATGTACTCTGATTTAAACAGATCCTGCTCAGTCCAGGGGGAAAATGAGACAGATGGGAAAACATGTTTTTGCCTATTTTTATGTTCTCTAAAGTTATTTTAGTTTCTACATCTTTAGATTGTACCTTTTCCTAATAATGAAAGGGTTAAGGGTGCTGTCTAACCTACGCAGGACAGACACCAACCACTAACATTATTTCACTGTTAGCTAGGAGACAATGGCAAATATTTGGTGGGAATGGTGACAGTGGTGATGCTGACAACAGGAAAAGGACTCCTCTGGACTTAGTTGAAGGTAAACGGAGGCAGGGACAGGTCTGGGGAGAACAGTTTGAAGGGGCATGAGCAAGTTAGCTGGGTAATGACCATGGGCTGGAAATGATATCTGGGGAGTAACTTCTCGTTCTGAAACAGACCCAAATTTAAAGCAGGTTAAGACAAAATGTAAGGGGCTGACACATTTGAAATAAAAATTATCTAATCCTGGAAAAGTTGATCTGACAACTTATTTTATTGCTGAAGACTTATTTATAGTGGCAGAGCAGGCATAACGTGCAGGCACCAAAAGTACTGCAGTGAAGCTAGAGAGGATGGTTGGGGCACTGTGATGTTTGGATGCTATCTGCAAACCTACAAAAGCCTAAGGCTTGTTCTGCTGTAGGATCAGGTCAGTAACTGGTGAGTTGGAGGTGACTACAAGAGACTTAGACAGCACCTGAATTACAGACAGCAAGATCCCCAGGATCTCTCCTGTCCCTCACTGAGTACCTTATGTTTACTAGCTCTCAGGATGAACTTTAAAAAGTTTGTATCTGTGCTGCACAAACATTGCTTAATAGTCACTGATTTATCCTTTGTTGTCTATTACTCCGACTACGTAAGATTTATAAATAGTTCTTGCTGAACTTTTATATTTTTATTTTCCTACATCATCCTTGTCCATCAAAGCACCCAACACACCCATATTATTTTTATGTAATTAAGTTTTCCATTTTAATTTCAGTGACCTCGCTCAGATTGGCCCTCTCCCACAGGCAAAGTGATTATAAGGCAGACAGTGCTACCTCAGCACAATGTTATTTAGATGTGGTCACTAACTAAAGCCCCAGATACCCACCTCAGCTCTACTCAGCATCCAAATTCAGTTCTGAAGCTCAGGAAGAGTAATCATTAAATGGCCTGAATATAGTTATCCAAATCTACTAGCACCCAAATCAGAGGTGGATTCACTAAAAATCTGAGTCTGAATCCACGGGCTAAAGAATACTTTATTTTTAACAGATAAAGTACTACAGAGACTACTATGAAACTCTTCTCACTCTTTCAACTGTGTGATTTCCCAGTTTCTTTGCCACCTGTGTCAGGTGAACCAACTCTTCTCTTGGTGAATGCTTGGTGGATGCTACTGAAGCCCTGGTACTGCCCTTTTCACATAACTGGCTTGGAGATGGTTGGGAGCATGGGAACCAGTGCATCCTTCGGTTCTCTTTCACCTATCCTATTCTTCCTGTGGAGGCAAATATTTAGTCTTGGATCTCCTACCAGATTTGTTCACAGCAGTGCATACCCTGGAGGTAATGGTACACTCTTCCTATGGTGTGTTGGCTGCTGTCGAGCACAGTCTTTCCTACAGACGCTGGTATCATAACCATTTTGAATCAGTATCACTTCTTGGGTTTTACATTCTGTCCCTTGTTAACAGAGATTAGCATCTTTCTTTTCTCCCCCCTCGCCTCCGCCCAAAGGGTGGCTGTCCTGACATGAAGTTTTCAACATTTTTTTCCATAAATAATCCTCCCAGATAAATCTTTTCCCCAGCCTGCATGCTGATTCATAATGGTTCTTTTTTAGCACATTTTCCCCAGAGAAGCACAGCAAACTTTATTAATGTTTTTAAGCACAGTTATTTTGCATTCAGATAGTATTTCCATACAGTCAGTATTGCAACAGAATATTCATTTAGTGTGGGGTGGCAGCGCGGAGGCAGAAGGATGTTGTTCGCAGTCTGCATCCCTATAACTGCAGTCAGTCAGCCTTATGTTTCTACGGCTTTCAGCAGCAAACTAGGTCAGTGGGGCCCTCTACATCAAAGCTTCTCCTTAGACACTGTAAATCGCATGCTTTCATACTATTCCTACTGTACACTGTGTTCTTCTGTAATTATAAATGTATGTTTCCCATCACCACAAAGACTTCACATTGCTCAAAGGAAATCTCTCTTCAAAGGCTTTAAACTGTTGAAGGGCAGGCCCCCTTCTGAGAGCTACCATTGCTTCGGGTGATTCCTTCTTTAACTCATCCACAGTAGAATCACCAGCCAATTCAACTGGCCTGCATCACACCGTGTCTGAACTGGCCTCCGGGTTGCATTTCAGCTTTGGAAAATGGCATTGCTGAATTTAAAAATGCAGACTTGGGGGTGGGGGGTGGGGGGAAGAGACAAAAAAAAAAAAAAAAGAAAAAACAATGAACTGCTGTACTCATACTTGTCTTGTCCCAAAAACATTAGACTTGAGCTACTTACTGTTCTTCATCAACTCAAACTTATGATAAGAGAACACACAACGTTTTCATTTGCTAGTTGCAAAAGAAAGTGAGAATTAAGATGACGCATCAGTGGGAAAAAATACAAACTTAGAAAAAGGCAGCAAGGAATATATAGAGAAAAAATGTTGTTATAAATTCATCTTATGAAAATATGTATATGTGTGTACATATATAAAAATATACGTATAATGACCTATATATGTATGTAGCTAAAGTGAAAACTCTGAAAACATTTCCTTCTATGATAGCACTCAATACCATGAGTAATTCCACTGAAGCTTTTCTTCTAAGCAATGACTTACTCATGACAGCAAGCACTAATAAATATTTGCAGGATTGGGACTTAAAATTAAGGTGTATTTAATGCTAGCACTTGAAACTCATACTTGAAAAGCCGTCATGGATGAAGATAATTAAGCATATAGCAGTAGCCACACACTGTATTAGTTTTATAACTAATTATATATGAAAATTAGGAGTTATCTGCCTCACATTCTTTACAGAACTGGGCCTGTGGATTGCTAAGGTCACACAGGAATGACACATCAATAACCCAGTTTTTCATGTCCCATGTAAGCATCTTAACCCTGATTAGCCCTGCTTGTTCCCAGTTACCTTCCCTTTGGCCTACAACACAGCTCCCCCCAGCTAAAGTCTCTCTACTATACACTCTTTCTCGCCATTTTAAACACAAAATATGTATTTATGTTTTGTTTCCTATTCCATTTGTTTCTTAGATTGCACTACTGCTGCTGACATCTTAAGAATCCTTGATATAATTCAACTGATGTCAAAAGACGTTCTCCAAACATAGAGTGCTTCTCTATATCAGAATATTTGAGAAATATGATTAGATGTGAGTAACTATATTATCATTACGATAACAAGACCAGTCCTGGGGATGAAATCTGCATTCCAAAAAAGATATACGAGGGGAAAAAAAAAAGCATTCTTATTCTGGAAAAAGAATGTCTTTGCTGGGAGTTACATGATATGATAATAGTGTTTAAATTAATTTAAAAATTCAAAGCAAACAAGCCTTCCTAACCTTTGGGTCAGATTTTGGATTTACATGAGTTATAGGGGTGGAAGAATAACTTACGAACTCTGCCTGTCTGCAAGAGCTGAAAGGATTAGCTTAATGGAAGTGAGCTGCGTGTCACAGCTTATCAAGGTGGCATCCTTTTCTTTATAACCTCGTAAAAAAAGCTGTTGAAACGTAAGCTACTATAGACTGCTACTTATGGAAACAGAAGTAACTGGTTGTATATTGCCGATTGCTTTTCTACAGGAGGAGAACATCACTGCCTGCCTTTGCTCAGTTAGTCAAAAGGGAAGGGGAAAATGCCAGCTTAATTTTTTTATTCTTCACTTCAGACAGTTTGATAATTGCAACATTCTTCTGTTTTTCCAGACTCGTTTTGTTCTGATTGTGCAAGTGCCAAGCATTTAGCAAGAACTACCTCTTCCATGGCATCTATATGTGACCAAGGCTCCCAGCCTTGGTGGGAAACTGTCTTTATTATTTATACTGCAGGAGCACTCTGGAGTTCAGGACAGAAACCAAGTCATGGTGTTACGTGCTATCCAATTGAAGTCAAAATGTCCCTTCCCTGAAGATTTCTGTCTTAAACCTGAACAATCTGGCTGGATCTCGTACATACAAATAATGACTAGCTAAAAAAAATTCTACTGATACTGAATTTGGTTCAAAAGATACACATTTCTACACATTCTGTGTAGGAATATTTTGAGAATGAGAATTTTCCCTGATCCCTTGGTTAAACTGCAACAAAATAGGGCAACAGAGGGTCATAGTTTCAAAGTTTTCAACACTTTTTTAATAACCACGGGTATTATAAAGCCACTGTATCATATAATGGATTTTAAAAGCACATTCATATACTTGAATACAAGTGAAATATCTCTGTCCACCTTCAGTATACCTCTGAATACAGTTTACACAATTTCAGATGCAGTTTATGTGGAAGACTGTTGTGAACCCACTCCTGTGAACTCAGAATGAAGTTTATTAAGTGAAAACAGCATGACAAACATGAATGGAAACCTCCTCTCTGCTTTCTGCTTCTATTTTTCTTTTGATTCAATAAGAGCTGAATAAGCCCCTAGTACAGAAACTCGGGACAACTCTTTGAGCTTTGAGACGTTAGTTTTACATCTTTTTGTTTCTCTGGTTTTTACCCTGCTCTATTTCCAGATGGTATTAAATAAAATTCAGGGGAATGGTCCTGGTATTTTTGAGAATGTTTACTTTATTTCAAAAATGTCCATAACCGAGCATGTCTAGGACCGAAAACATCGCGTTTTTGTGGGAAGAAAGATGTTTCGTAGCTTATGATGTTAGGATTAAAAAGTACAAGACTCAATTGTATAGAGTCTCCAATTATACTTCTGCCCAGCAGAATCCTTGCAAGAAGATATATGCAAACTAGAAGAGGAATTTCATCTTTAACTCATTAGTTTTCCATGGAGAAACCACATGGCTGGACATTACAGCACAACTCTGTCATTCAGTACAGGCTGTGCTTTCATTTTTTCTTGAACTAGAGCAGACAGCAAACTTTATTCTATGTGTGTTCTGATTTTAATAACATAATAAAAAGAACTTAAAATTAAAATTAATTGAAGTCAATAGGAAAAAATCAGAGGCCTCAATCAGGTTCCAAATATTGTATTTTATTTTTTTTTAACTTTTCTTACAGACAGTTTTTCACTACTCTGCAATGAATAGTGTTACTATACTTTCTTTGCCATAATCAAGACTGAAAAAAGAAACCTTATAAGGGTAGGAACGATGAAAAGGGATAAAACTTTTAATTGCATGTTCTTTGGGCATTCACTATTCTTTTCTATACCAAAATGATGTCACAAAACCTCTTCCCTGTAAAACCTATCCCTATATGACCAGTTGAGTGTCAAGATAGCGAATAAACTGCAATGTGTGAAATAAAGTAAGTGTTTCAAGTTTTGCTATCTGACCTCTGTTAAGGTGACCAACGGACTTAGTGATTTCAGAAAAGACTGGTATTTCAGAATATCATGTCCTACACACTGTTTTTTTCTCTCACCTAATATGTATTCTCACATTTGAACATGACCTATTGTCCTTTTGTGTAGCAGAACTCGTTGGTTGGGTTTTTTTAACATAAAAAACTTTGTTCTCCTCAAGGTGCTCTTACTCAAGATCTCATCTGCAGTTATACTTGAGCTACTGTCATTACTGGGTTGCAATGCAACAGTACCCTAGAGCATCTCCCATGTGTTTAATAGTACCTGTCTGACATGTAATTTCATGAAATTCTGTGCTAGCTGTATTAGTCATTTCGGCATACTATCATTCTGATGGTGAAGTATGGGACTCGGGCAATCCTGCTAAACTCACATCATCAAGGCAAACACCTCAGACAGTATGCCAAAGTTTTCCCACATAGGAAAATAAATTTCAGTAGTAGATAAGAAACTTATTCTGAAAGTTTTTGAGATAGGTAGTTGTTTGCTTTTTAAGCACTTCCATAATTTTGCACTTCTATATGTTCAGTGATTCATTTTTTAAAAAAAGCACCTAAGAAAATCAGTCTAGTGGCTCAGCTAGAGAAAATACATTTACCTTGGGCTTTGGAAAGCTGTTTTTGACTACTGGCTTTCTCTGGGCTGTTTAAGTCCTTGGGCATGCTGGGGGAAGTGCAGAAGAGACATCCTTCAGCTCCTCATCAGCCAGAATTCCTCTAGACAGAAAGCATCTGTCATCGAAGCAGTGAAATGCTGCTCACTTGAAACTCCATATTCGCTCCCCGACAGGATGAGTAAACCTGGGAGACAGAGGGCAGGAAGGCGAAGCCTGCATATGTAAACTGTGAGCCATGCACCACTTCCGCTGTGGGAACACTCTCCTGGTGTGTTTGTTTGTTTGTTTTATTTTATTTGTTCTTCTGTTTGCATTTTAAATCAGATTCAGTTCCTAAAATGCCAACAAACTCAGTCTAATGCTCGTGCCAACAAAATGTGTCTGTGCCAAGAACATATGAAAGGGCACTAGAACATATACTTGTATCCAGTCGACAGATGTACAGAGAGGGAGCTGAAAATCCAACTCGGAGAACAGTACATTCATGAACGGAAGTGCTGATTCATTACACTGCCAGTGAGGCAATGGTGAGAAAAGCCAACTAGCACGCGCGCAGGTTCAACTGTTATCACCACTGCTCACCCACAAAACTAACCAAAGGTGCTGATCCTGGCAGGTTTGCAGGAGTTACTGTTTAAATAAGCGTCTTGCATGCTGTAGCAAAATATAATTTTGCATTGCCACAAAAAGTACATTTAAATCTTTCTCTATATAGAACTAGCAACAAATATGTAGAGATAGAACATGTCAGCGGCGATGCCATCAGTGCTCTCAGTGGGCCTCGTTAGCTCCAGCACAGGACCGTGGAACCCACCTCAGCCAGCTGACTTGAGAAACCAGGAGAAAACCTTGCATCTATCTGCATCTCCCAGCAGGATATAGCCAGCCAGATATAATATGATTTCTGTGTGTGCACCAGTGAATAAGGAATAACTGAGACATGGAGGTTAAAGAAACTGTTAACCCTCAGCACTTCTCAGTGACATTCACAAATCCTTTGGGGATATTGTTGACAAATTACCGATATACCAGTAGTCTCCTCAAACCCAAGATTTATTGAAACATGGAGGAAAATAAAACAATGTCGAAGAAGTGGTGTATGCTTTTCAAATGCCAAAGAAGGTGTTAAAATAATTTAAAAAAAAAGAAAATAGAGGGAATGGTTTGCATGAAAAGCTCTTGAAAACAGCTCTCTTTCTGACCAATTTATTACTATGGTTTCCTGCCTAGATATTTTCCCTTCTTGTGTTCCCAAGTTGTTTTGCAAGTCCTCTCCTTTGAGTCAGCGAGCTTGCCCTGGCATGCCTCCCCTGGCTGGCCACGCACCTCTGGGCACTCGGAGTTAAAAAACATATTAGGGTGAGGGTTTTTTTAACATCTGCATGAAGAGTTGTGCCCTGTTGAAAGGGAAACCAATGTAACTAATGCCTCCTAATTACATCTCGGAGCCTGCTTTAGTCTTCTGACCCAGACAACGCCCCAGTAATATCCATCTCATTAGATAAAGCCCAGGTATCAGTTGTTCATTTGGAGAATTATTCTTTTCTGTGGGAACCAATTCAAACCTCTATCTTGTCTGCTGAACACAGTTACAACCTATATAAAAGCCTCATAAAATGTGTTTTATTGATTTCTCTTTGCATGAAACATGAATTATTGACACAGACCTCCATCAGATTCGTAAATGTCATTTTTTGCCATTTAAACCACATTTCTGAATCACATTTTGCTGACTATGAAACAAACAAGGCCGAGTATGTGTACATATGTATATGTGTATGTATGACTGCATTATGGATGTCTGTCCTATTACCTGTCAGATTAAATTACTTTTAATTCTCCAACTATTTACCCACCTCCTGTTCCATACCAAAATGGAAGTATGCCTTCCCAGTCCTCCCACCTCTACCAGTTCACTGATAATATTAAGGATGCAAGATCGAGTATTAAAAAAGTCAGGAAATTCCAGCAATGTTAACTCAGCCCCATCTATATCCTGTGTATTTTTTGGCGCACATGTATAACAAAGAGTAATACAGTGGGACTGTTAAATTGGACATTCCCCACCTGCAGTAGTAAAATTTACCAGACTATTTGAGGTATTTCCCATTCTAAGTAAAAGGAGCCCTACGAGCAGAGTCGTAAAGGTAATTACGCTGGAGCAGAATGTGTCAATAGCTTAATGGTGCCAACTGCAAGATTTACCTTTAATCAGGAAAAAAAATTAAATTACAACTTATATCCAATGTAGTAGATTGTGATTCAGTCAGTTTGAAATTTACATGAGCCTTCCTTAATACACAACAAAAGCAATCAAGACAAAGGAAAGCGTGAAAATAGTGGTTCTGAGACGACACAGTTTGAAAGTTCTGTTTTGTTTATTGCAGTTCAGCCTGCACATTAGAAAGAGATAGCCTTTATTGATATGCACAGATAATTCACTCTATTCAAATGTACCTGGACACAATGAAACGTAAGGGTGTGTTTAATGGACTGGTCCAGTATGATTCTTCAAATGTATCTTCCTTAATATTTTTTTTTTTTTCTAGGCCAATGAGCTACTAGCATTTGGATCTGTTCTGATATCTGGTTGCTACTATACACTATTTTTGTTCTATCTCCAACCAGAAAGGCAAAACTTTTTCCTTGCAGCAGCCAAAGGCTGTTCAGCGTAAACAGCAAGTTTGGGAAGGTTATAGCTTTAAGAAGCCATGCGTGCGTGTATGTGGAAAGGAGACAGTGGTACATTATGAACTATCAAATGCTCTCTAGAGCTGCAGTGAGTATTTTCTTTACCTCTCTTTATTTTCACTTTCTGAAGTTACATTTTGGCATTCAGATAAGAAAAACTGTGAATCTGAAACCAATACTAAGACATGGTTGCCCAGTTTCACCTAGAATCCTGAAACTGTTATGACATTGATAACAGTGATTAATTAGTTTGCTGACATTTTAATTTCATGGTATCAGCAGTAGTTATTAGCAAATTTTTGACACACTGCTTAAACCAAAACACAATACTGTCATAGGAAAAAGAAAATCAGGACAAGGGAACATGGAGAATGGAAAGCAACAAAACAGGAAAGCAAAACTGGAAACAGCAAAAAAATCAATAGAATAGTAATGGTCACAACATAGATTACAAGATAGTCTTTAGTATTCCGTGGCTGTGGAGAGAAACTAGCTAAGGCAGCACCTTTTCTGCTGGATTTTGTGGATCCCCTATTGGTGTCTGGTTTAAGTCCATTTAAACAGCCTAAAGGAAACTTCTGCACCTCACTAAGAGCTGAGTATATCCATGGGTGTCTGAGCACTTAAAAGTGAATCTGAGCATTGCAACCATCAAGTCTTATGTTTCCAGCCTCTGGACACAGTCAATTGTAGGAACACTAACAGTATTAACAACAGTTAAAAATATCGATGAAGAAACATCTTGATTTTGTTGATGTGGTCACTTGTCTGCTGTATCCTGCCTTAGCCAATAGGCACATCATTAACCAGGTACTCATTTTAGTTTGGGTTTGGTTTCAGCTTCAGTGGTTCATCTCTCTTACTAGTTACAACTATAAAAGAGAAACCATAATATGTTAATCTGCTGATGAAACAAATAGTCCAAGTAAAATTAAAGTATATTAGAACAGAGGGTTCATTTTGATGAATAAAATAGGATAACTGGGGAATAAATGAGATATCTTTGCAAATTTTTTACCGAAAGCATTTCTTTCTGTCAGAGCTAGTTTCTGCAGAATATGCACGCACATGGAGAAAATATGCAGGACGTTTGCTGTGGTCACTCAGAATTTGTTAAAATGCAGTTCATTGCTAAATGTAGCAAGTAGCACAAGAAAATGCCCAGAACACTGGGGCCACCTGGGGTCACGCTAACCAATGCTACCACTACAGATGCTAAGTGAAAACCATGATTCAGCATCTCTTGTGAAAGTAGCTTTTAAACCTTGCATCATCAGAGTCTTCTGCTCTTTGATATGGCGCTGGGGCCGGGGAAGGCTGTGCTCCAACTCTGCCCAGCAAGGCTGTGTCTTCAGGTTCCCACAGTGAGGGTAACCTCACTGCAGCTCCCCATCCCCGTCCTCGCTGGGGTCCCCTGAGTGGTCCCCACAGTGTCCCCCCACTGATGCAGCTCTTCTACCTCTCCAAAGAGCACCTGAGGTCCCTCTGACCACTCCCTTTCAGTTGACATTTAAAGCCTGACCTCTGTGCACTGTAATCATGTAATGACTCCACCTTGGTGACCTACCTTTCACTGCCCTTCAGCATCCACACTGGTCCTGCTGCATCAGCTTAATTAGATGAACTTGTACTCATGAAACTGGGTGAGAGAGGCACAGGAAGCTCAGCAGAGGTCACACCAAGGGTGTGACAAGAAGAGGTGACAGCCATGGCCTACAGCCATGTTAGGCAGCAGCTCAATAGACTCAAGTTCACTTATTTTCTGTATCATGGGGATGCTCAGGATCTCATGCTGGTTATCAATATCTGGTATGCCTCAGATATTCTCCTACATACTGGGAACATGGCCAAGCTGCCAATGGCTGCCACTGGCAACCTCTGGTACATTTTTTCCTCTTTCCATCACTAGTCTTCCATCCCTCTTATGCAATCACAAAACCCCTTTTCCTCCAGATAAGGGATGACCAACAGTGGGTTATGAGTTTTGGGATATGCATAACCACCTTCATCTTCTGTGTGACAAACTGGCACTGGCTCAGAAAAGGAGCGTTCTTGTTTCTGTATTTCTCTGCCCTACTCTCTATCCCACACTTCAAGCAATGGCAAACACCTCATAGGAAATGGTTATTCCGGATTCATGGTACAGAGGTTCATTGTTGTCAAGTCCTGTTGCTACCAGTGTGGAGACATGGATGATCACACTCATATTTTGGTGCTGAGCTCCATGCTAGTTGCCATCGTTATTCTGATAATTACACAGGTAATGTAAAACTGGTAGGTCAGCTCAGACTACTACTGTCATAGAGCTCATGCAAGGCCATCTGCTGGCTGGTTTATCCAACGTGTTTGCTATTGGTGATGTCCCACACATGCTGACGCCATTCAGAATCAATGGTTTGCCCAGCTGGGCCAAGGCTACTGGTGAAACACACATTATAATTCACTGACATTTTGGACCAGATCTCTACAGTATCTCACAAATGTGTCATCTGGGAATGACCTGTCTTTTAAAGAGAAGCATGTCCCAAGTTCTGTAGATGGTTTCCTGCACCAGGGGCAGAATGTAAGAGGGCACACTTGCAACCTGTTGAGGAATTAGTATGGCCTTTTTCAGAGAATACTGAGTCAGGAGACCAGACCTTCATTGTGAAACTAAAAATTAATTTGCTCTTAGCCAACATCAATCATTATTGAGATATACAGTACAAATAAAATTTATTGTCCTCAAAGAAGAGGGCCAATTGGCATAAAATAAAGCTAGAAAGCCACTCCATGTCTAATAGCACTCAAGGGACTGTCTGCCACATTGCAAGATTAAAAGAACAACAAGAAATAATCCAAATGAATATTTACATACAAACTGTCCCTTCTTCTGGGACAAATCATATTAGTCAGATCCCAAAGTTAGAAGTTGTTTCCGTAAAGGCCACCCCTGACTAACTGAATAGCCTTTTAACACCACATATGAAAACTGTATAAACTGTAATAAGTTGATCAAGACATTAACTTTTTACAGAGATCTCCAAGTTTACCAAACCAGCCTTTTTTATTTAAAAAAAAAAATATCTGTTTGGTATTTTCTTCTGAACTCCTCATTTATGTATATATTATCCATTGCACTTAGTTCCTGGATCAATCAAAACTTTGCCATTGGGCATTGCCTTGATCAAGAAAAAAAAAAGAAATTATGATAAGTAGATGTACCTCTTCCCTCTTTTGTGAAATTTTTTGGTTGTATGGAACTGTAATTAAAAGTGGTGGGGTCCACGTGAGGCAGCAGTTTGACACCTCACTGTGGCACACATCCTCTGGAGTGATAGCAGCAGCGACTGATCCCGCAGGACTGGAGAAGTGTGTGAATGTTGCAGTCAGTTTCAAACCTTGTAAAATAATTAAAGTTCCACCACGTTTCCCTTTCAGTCTCAGTATTACATTTCCAAAATGGAAACACCCACGCAGCTGTCAGTAGGACTAATGCTTCTTAGTCATTCTTGACAATTCCTCTCATGGAGATTGGGCATCTTAGAGTACAGTACCTACAGATCATGCTCTAGACCCCATATTGTTCTGGCTTTTCTTTATACCAAACCCAAGATCTTCTCTAACTCTGTTTTCCTTTGTTCTTTGTCAAACTTTTCATTTGCTTTGTCCTTTGCATGTCTTTTCTGCCACAGATATCTCAGGAGGAGGTGATTACCATTTGTTGCACTCTTCAACAAAAGTCTCCTGAATGAGATTGTCCTGCTTTCTTCTAAGCAGAGTGCATCAGTTCCAGGACACATCAGCCTTCCCCAGACCTGTACTGCATTACATCTTACTCACTTGATTCACCCTCTTCAACCTCCATCCACTCAAAAGTATTTGAGGCAGAGTGTCTTTATGTTCAGTGTAAACCATATATATATATATAGCATTAGTACCACCTCCTTCCTCTGTAAAGAGGAAAACACAAATATAAACTGTAGAGCACTGATTTCTTTTATCTTCCTCATGTGCATCCTCCTCCTTGCATTGGTTAAGTGGTTACATGACACTGTTTATCTCTGTTCTGCCATAGATAACAGAATGCCCCAGTTCCCTCTGTGCTTTCCATATAACATCACCCTTCCAGCTTCCACTGGCCATCTGGCCTCTAATCCCCACTCCTACTTCACATGGAAAGGATTATTTTCAACAACAATTTAGCATGCTCTTTCTCTATCTCTGTCTCTCTTCAGAGAACTGATGGCTGAATCATCCTTTACACTGGGGATAAAAATAATTATGGAAGGGCTAGGAAGCTCCATGAGTTTCAACTTGCAGAGTTTCTGTTGGGTTTGCCCATCAAGGGGCGGGGGAGGGAGGACAGGGTGTGGTTTTACCCGTAAGCTAAAAATACAAAAGGCAAACAGTGGTTCCAATAAGTGTAAACTGCACATTGTACCCAGTGTTATTATTCTGTATTGGTTTACAACCTACCTTTCATGAGGATATGATAGTGATGACTTCACTTCACCCATCACTAATACCGTGGGAATTGGTAACCATTTTACTGATGGCAAAGATAATTTGGGTCCAGGCAAAAAAGAGAAATGACTTATCCAGCCAAAAAGAATGGGGTTCCTACTACTTCAGGACAAGATTAAAGCCTGGAAATGGAATCAAATCTTTGTGGTCAGGGAGAACCTGGACACAGCCATGACTGAAAGGCAAAGAAGCAGACAGCGTGGCCCAGCAGGTGCCAACCAGCCTGCTGGCTTAGGTTGGGCTGCAGACTTGGCAAGAACATCAAGGGCTCAGGAGTAGGAGGAAGACGAAAGTCCAAACCTGGGGTGGGGGCCATCAGAAGGAGTCTGAGAATCTCTCTAAGGGTGGGAGAGGAGGCTGAGGTGGAGAGTCCATCTTGGGGTGGAGACTGCCACTGTGGGAGATATGTCCATTTGGGGAATGTAATATTCTGTAGTTTCCAGGAATTAGGGAGGGTATTTTGAGCTTGGACAATTAGTCCTTGGGTATGTGTGTTTCACTGATGTTAATTCCGTTGCTTGGGTTTTACAGATAGGGAAGAAATATGTACCTCAATTTGTTTTTAACAGCATCATGTAAAAGTCTTCGGGGCTTAGAACAACTTAGTACTCTAGGAAACAGAAAATATCAGATTGGATTGAATTTATAAAAAATTAAAAGAAAACCCCAACCTCACAATTATATTTTTAAGAACTCTGCTATATTGCATTATTAGTTAGAAATTGACAATATCCACTTTCAGTCCCATACTTCCCCTGTATTGAGCTTTTCTGAGATGTGTTATTTTATGAATCTAAAAAAGTAGCAGGGAAATCAACAGAAGTAACCTGTTGTTTTACATGATGTTTGTAGGAAGATCTTCCTTCTGTAAGGAACCTTATAATTAAACTGAACAAATAGTCTCATTGTGACAGACCTAAACATTTTTTTTAGATATTAATTTCTGTCTCTTCAATTAGTCCAGACTGTCATCAGGATGATCTTTCCTGCCTGGTCCTCTCACTATGTCATCTCCCTTTTTGTAGTCTCTGAGTCACTTAACTCAATTTCTTATTAGTTTCATCTCATGTTCATTTTTTCTTGTGATTGTTTTTAAGGTTATAAGCCACACAGTCTCTGCTTATGCTCTGAACTAATTCCTTTTCACACTTACTCATTACAAGCTTCCCTGCTCGGCTGATGGTTCCAGCTTTTATCTCAAAATCCCCTTCTCACAAATGCTTCCATCATTTCTTCCACTCAACACTTAGGCTGAAAGAGTTCTCACAACATAACTTTGTCAGCCTTCCTCCTTTTGCTTGTTCAAATTGCTCCTAAATCCCAATTTCTACATATTCACATACAAACAGCAATATTTGCACAATTAAAAGAGTAAGTCTTATGTCACTAGGACATACAAAACTGTGACCGTATGATTACATGCAGCATAAATTTGTGACCTTTCCTACCTCTTTCTTATCTTATAGCACAGCCATATTAGATATTCAAGTCCAGTGTACAGATTGTAACATCTTCAATGCAAATATGTGTCATTAATTTTTCTAGGATGCTTTTAGATTGATACAGGACAAGCAACAATAATAATGCATTGTATGCAGATATTTTATGTAATCTGATAATTTTAAATCTAACAATAATTTGTTGTCAACGATGCTGACAGCAAAATCAGTAGATAAATCAAAACCCTGCCCTACAATGTCCTCATGTTTTGGAAAACATGGGTTTTTTTTTAAATTAACAAATGCAAGTTAAAAAAAATAATAAATGAAGTGATTGGAAAAAGTTATGTTTATAATCATCTGCCTATTCAGATGTATTAAGTAGGTCAAGTGTGCCCTTTTTACATAGGTTTTGAAAGCCACATGCTGTTAGAGGACAAAACAAATGAGTAAGATGCAACCCCCTGAGTCCTTTATAACACTGTGAAAATATAAGCCATCTGCAAAAAGAAGACGAAAAAAATCAGAAAGTAAATAAGAAATCAATTCAACAAAAAAAGTTTTTAAAAGAAAAAGGGTTTGAGAGAGACTTAGGGGGCTGATATACTAATAATTTTTTTTTTTTAATGGAAGTAAACATGGTAATGTGATAGGCTCCAAAGGTCCCTGGGGGTAGAAAAGCAAATGGTACAACATTTTGACATGTTGTGTGCACAGCCAAATAGCTGGGGTAGACATACAAGGAAGACTGCAAAAAATTAATAGTTTTTCTTTGTAATATTTTGAAGTACATTCTACAACAAGATTCTTTAAAACTCTGAAAGAAATATTTTACTAAAAGTTATCGGTAAAATCCAGGCTCCATGGAAGTCAGTGTTTATAAGTTTAAACAATATTTGTTCTAATTCTTATCAAATCGTATAGCAGTTTATTAACATTGGGAATTGTGTTGTATTTCTGTTTCCTGAATGTTGTACATTTTGGTGCTCACAGTGTGTTGTTTGAAACAAAAGATGTAATTCAAGTGCTAATTCGAGCATATATTCTACCTTTATATTCAAAACTGTGAAAAAATTTTTGCACATACTGTGCCAGTACTTTTGCAAATTGTTGAAAGATAAAATGTATGTAGGATACGTCAGCCGATGGTTGTGGTTTGGGAAAAATGCTTTATAAAAGTGTTCTTTTTCCAAATAAAATGTGTTTCAGATTTTAGTTATGGAAAAATAATAGATATGATAAATGGCACCTATATTTAGCTGTGCTTATATTTGTTCCAGAATTTTTTTCATAAACAGATATATAGTTCTGATTCCTTTGTTCTCCTCTGCTGTTGTAAATGGATACTATAAGAATTTTAGCTAGTTTTATACGTTAGTTGTAGAGCGCCCTTTCTTGATGAGCTTCTTAAGCAGCTTTTCTAAAAAAGATGTAATGGAAAAAATAACTTCATCTTTGGAAAAACAGAGAATTAACTCAAAACGTCATAGTACTCACTATAAAAATGGTCAGAACACCAATCTTATGACCGAGCTTTCCTAAAATAAAATAAAATAAAATAAAATAAAATAAAATAAAATACATTAAAAAGAAAAATAAAACTTAAACAGAAGTTAAATATAGGAGGAAGAAAAATGTAAACATTACCAATGTTCTGATATCACTAAAACTAATTATGCACTTATTTAAGATGTTTCTTTTGCGTTAAGCTTTTTTCTACATATGCAGTTGAAAAATGTAGAAAATAACTTTATTATTTTCTCTGAACAGCATAAAGCAAAAAGGATTAATCTTAAAACTTGGACTGAGGTCTGAACTGACCAGTCTAAGCAAATGTTTTAATCAGAATAGCAAGGCTCTGCTGCAGATCCCGCCAAAGAAAGGATTTCCCATAAAAGAACCAGACATAATAAAAGAAAATTACTTTAAATTACCCTGATCTTCCCTCTGACTCATTCTGAGATGCTTTCTAACAAGCCAGGACAAATCTGAAAGAAAACCCAAATAAATATTTGTTGTCAGATTTAATATCTATTAGATATTCTTTCTAAAGGAACCAAGTTATTTAAGTAGCCTAGATTCCAATGTAATTCTCTGAAGAAGACACGTTTAGGGCAAGTGGATGTAAAGGTAATGGTGTAAAATAAAATTAAGTAAGAACAAATTAATAAGGAGAATTACAGGATCACATTAAAAACTAGACCATAGAAATACCTTAGCAATCCCATTGACTAAGAAAGGAACTCATCTTCTGAAATTAATAATTTCTCTTTAAAAGTAGTATCTTCCTTGCTGATGAATGCTAACATTTGTGAGCTACCAGTTGCCCTTTAGACTTGCAGGCCCTAAGTTGTCATTAACAGGGAGTACCACTAAAATATCTCACTGAATTTGTTAACCATACCCAGAGAATCAAAATTAAAGTTTCTTACAACACATAAGTTGTCAGACGTTGAGGCCATTGAATATGAAATTTTAACCCTGGGGATACAAGCTAGTGCTCCCGTGATGTAAATATCCTGCTTTTATACTGCAGTAAAACATGGTACCAAAAAGAAAATACCCAGTTCTTGGTTTTGTTTAGCTTCTTAGATATATTTTACAATGAGAATTTCAGGCAACCACTTTTGTTTTATAGCTGAGATAAAATACAAAAATTAGACATCTGAGTGAAACAGCAACGTTATTTTTTGATGCAAGCATGCCAAATTTGGAAAAACTTCCTGAAACACCTGGCATTTTCCCTTAAATATTTCAACAGCAAATACCTCTTCATATTAGCATTAACAAAATTAGCTTAACAGCTGAGACTAGCATATTAGCCAGTCATTAGATTCTTTTTGTACCTGAGACAGTGAGCGAGACACGGGAACATGTCTTGGGGAAAAAAATTAGATTCAGGAATGAGACACAGAATACAGCTAAAAGGCTGTGTTAAAATCTCCACTTACAATTCTCAGCCTTTCACAGAGTCTTCAAGGGAAACCTATTATATGCACAGTTTAATTGGCAGGAGAGTGTTAGGCTATTGGGCCAGTACAGACTTACTATAATAAACAGTGTGCTTAAAGAGGTCAGCTCGCCCAGTGATGTCTTGAGAGGAGATACTGACTCTGCATTTTTAAGAAGCCATTTATTTGTAGGGAAGCTGATTAAACCAGCCAGGCATTGTATGTCTTCTGCCTCTGGGAAGGATTGCAATAGATTTTTAATAAATGCATAATATTTACTGAACTGTATGAATATTCAGAAGCTAAGGTGTTTAAATTCTGATTATCTTTTGTAACTCTTTACCAGCCCCAGAGTTTTAAAGTTTGTCAGCACTTCAGATTCGCTGGGTTGGTAGAGCACAACACTAAATTAAAGAAATCTCTTCAACTATTATTAGTTTACAATGATATTTTTTGAACTATCAAACTATTAGCTTATAATGATATTTTTTGAACTAACATGCACTATCAACTATTGGTGCATGGTCATCTGCACACAGAATTCACTTGTATATAGATTTATGTGCTGATTGATAGGTTTATTAATGATTAGTGTACAACCCAGAAGAAAACTCCTTTGAAATGCACCGGTTTTCCCTGAAACATAGACAGTGGGCTGTAATATGCTCTGGCATGGCAGCAGCAGGACTGTAGGAAGACTGCACACCTGCTCTAATGTGTGCTCCTCTCAAGGGCTAATAAATACAG
Organism: Ibidorhyncha struthersii; assembly: GCA_013398815.1. Taxonomy (NCBI): domain Eukaryota; kingdom Metazoa; phylum Chordata; class Aves; order Charadriiformes; family Charadriidae; genus Ibidorhyncha; species Ibidorhyncha struthersii. Next base: position 138,372 of record VZSZ01001080.1, read on the forward strand.
TAGTGCCGTTCTCCTGTGCTCCTGCTGGACCTCATTTCTGCCTCAGCACCTCGGTCCCTTTAAGCCTCCGTTTTGTCTGTATTCCTAAAATCAATTTTTTGGCCAAGAGATTGGAGCCTACAACTCATTTTCCAATGATGCCCAGGAGGTCCAGGGTGTCCGGAGAAAGCAAGCAAAGCCAGGACTTGGACTGGGTTCCTGAGAACAGACAAGTTGCCGTTGGGTGAAACCCATTGCCCTTCTATGAAGATGGGAAAATGTCTCTGCAGCATCCACCACAGCCGTGTGACCACGCGCACAGTTGGGGAAAGGAGGGCAGCAAACCACCACTAGGGTGGCTGTTTGTGTTTCATGAGAGGGTTGACTCCAGAGTTGCCGCAACACGGAGCCCCAGTGGGGCTTGGGGGGCACGGGTAGGTGACCCCACTGCTGGGGCTGTGGGCAGCTCGGGACTTCTAAGTATGGTACGCCAGCATTCATTTAAGCACTAGGGGAGCGTAACTGGATGAAAATGGGGCAATTAGGCTCCTTAGGCACTGCAGGATAAGGAGTAACTGGCAAGGAAATTGGAGGTTCTGCCTTTTAGAGGTAGGCACGGCAGTGAGGGGTCGAAATGATTTTGTGGTTCTAGCCCTTGGGGCCTGTCTAAAGTTGCTGTTCTATTAATTATGCAGTTTTTTACAGGTATACAGAAGATGAGAGAGTTTGGCATTTTCTTGCCTGCCCTGCCAGCATTTATTCTTTGACAAGACCAGCCTTGTGTAAACAGTCTGAGCCCAATGGTATTTGCTTAACATTTTAATTGGGAAATATTTTAAAGGGAGGGAGCTCGAGGTGTCCTTTGTTTTCTGCCTGGTGGTTTCCCATGTTTCTCATGAAAGGGAACAGACTCAGCTCTTTTGTCTATTCTCTGTTTTCTTCTTGCACTAGCATATTAATAAGACATCAGAAGGCACTTAGCTATTTGTAACAATCCACCATATAGCCATCTTTGTGGTAAGGGCAGGCCTGCTGTCTCTTGCTCTAATCATGCTGTAACTGTGAAAGGCATTGCTAAAGCAGACTGTTATATTACCTACAAATCTGTCATTTTCATAACAGCCAGGAATAATTGTGTACATTTATCTTTCCATTTTCGGGAAAATGGTGAGAAACTTGTGTTCCATCACAACAAAACGGAGAGTAACTCCAGCTTTTTTTTTTTTTTTAATGCACGATTTTCATCTCGAGGTTGGTGTTTAAACAATTGCAAGGGACATCCCCAGATGGAATTGTTATTTTTCTGGACTGCTGTTGTTGCTAAGGCAAACAGAAGTGCTGCTTGTTGAGAGCAGTGTTTCGATCAGGGTGCTTGGCCCCTCTGCGGGGTGCTTGGCATGTTCAGAGAAGCGATCCCAACTTCCCATCGAGCCACGCGTAGCTCCGCTTCTGCTGGCTGGGCCACAGGAGAAGCTGCCTTTCGGCACACCTTGTACTTAGCTGTTGGCTACAGACAGCAAGGCCTGGGGCTTGAATCTCAGCTGTGCGAGCACGGTGTCTCCAGCGCGCAGCAAGCGGGTGGACACCACTAATTGGACAAGTCCACTGCGGCGCGGGGCTGCCAGCTGGCAGGCATAACACCTCCCCGCGTTCGCGTTACTTGCTGTAAGGTTAATTCCCCCAATGCCGAGCAGGTGTTTTGTAGAAGTCTCAGTTGGGATTTCCTAAGAACTCAGCAGATCTGCGCTTGAAGTGAGAGTCGCAAACGCTGGGATCATTGCTTGGGTCTACAGAAAAGGAGTTGTTTTCACTTTCTCACACTCAGCCTTCTTTGAAGGGGCTGCAAAAACTGCGGTCAGATTCTGCCTCATTCGAGCTGGTATGCAAGAGCAGAAAAGACATGGCCTCCTGCTAGTCGTGCAATTGCAAATGGATATTTTCTTTATCTTAAGCAGAACAATTATATTCTATGGATATCTTTATTGCCTCTGATAAGAAAGATTATGTTTTCATGTACAGTGTGTTGCAAGTGTTTTATGATATGCAGGGTTTTACAAAGCACTCAGAACTAAAACCTGTGGGGAAAAAAAATCCTCAGCAGATGTAAATCAATGTAGTTGCACTGAAATCAGCTGGGAGTGTATCCCTCTATATCTTTATAACCCAGTCTCTCAGTATCTTTATAGATCACTGTACCTGCATAAAGGGCAAACACATTGAAATAAATATGTATCTTTGACTTTCAAAAGATAACTAGTAATTGTCATGAGAAATTCTCTGTAAGCTAAAAATTAAACTGAAGTTAAACAGGATTTTAAAAGCAAAAACTGAAGGATTACTGAAGATTTTTTTTTCTGATTACTGAAAAATTTTGATGCTATTACTTTACCTCAGGAACTTTTGTTTAACACCTTGAATCAGAACTGCCTGGAACATTTTTCAGGGTTAGAAAGAGTTTGGAAGATATGTTTTTCTAAACTTCTTGTCTTTTGATTTGTGGGGGGAAATTTAGAACTAGCTCATTAACAGTTTTGTTGCTCTGTGGAGGGCATCGGAACTGTGTTTTGCGCATCCAGACAGTATGTTAAGGAGCTAAGGTCTTGCTAGAAGCCCAAGATTTACCTTAAATGAGAATTTTTTATGAAAGAATCTTACTAATTTGCATCCAAAGCTCTTTGTCCCAGTAAATTTTACGGTTCCAAATCCTGATCCTCCAGTGCCTTGCATTTTGAATCAGATGTTAAATTTTAGCTGAGCATATGCAAAAATAGTGTACAAGTTACTCATGCTAGCACAAACAGAGGACTATATTTTACATCCTCATGTATTTGACTCTTACAAATGCTAATGAAAGGATGTGAAGAAGATGTGAAGTGACAAAGAATGAGAACTCTTCTGATATTCAGCTTTCTTCAGCATGACTGTAACAATGAGTTTTGAAATCTCTCATACAGCCAGGCAGAGGAAAACCAACTTCGTAACACAGCAACAGAAACTGCATGAAGGCCCTTTCAAAAGTCAAAGGGTTTTAACTTAGCATGTGCTTAAATGTTGTGATTAAAGCTAAATATATTCTTGAAGGCATCACTGAATCCATAGTCAGGAAATAATGAGACACAATTATTAAAATGGAAACCTCTCTTTCTATTTTAAATAATTTCGTCTCATCGTTTCTCAAGTAGGGTTTCAATGACGCACTTGAAAAGCAGTTAACTTTTGAGAGGTGTCTACTGGAAAGGCACATGGAAACTCCCAAATGTTTTTTTCTCACATGTTTAAATAGTAATTGTCTTTCCATTTAATACCAAAACCTTTCATTCTGCCACGCACTGAATACATGAAATATATGGATGTTCTTCTTGGATGTTCTTCTTTTCTATTTTATCATCATGCTAGTTTGGCCTTACCTTCTCATAGACATGCTTTTTTTACTAAGCTCAGCACTGAGCTCCTACAGATCTTCCCTTATTTTCTGACAAAAAAGTAAAGGTCATATTAAACTGACTCTTGCATATCACTTTCTGGGAAAGATAGTTTGAGCAAAGCATGAGTTTATCCTCAGAGTGGAAAGATCCTCCCCACAGAGCACTCAATTGTGGTATCCCAGGTGCTTTGACATGTAAATGGAACACCACAGGCATTAAATAATTGGGTCAGATATCTTCAAGATCTTTATTCTACTGTCAAACACAATTTAGATCAGATAATTTCCAAAGTTAAAAGAACTTGCTCCTGCTCCTATTAAAATCAAGAGCAAAATTCCCCATTGGTAGCACTCTGGGCAGACTGAAACATAAAGACATTATTTCATATTCCATTATTTGGTCTTCTCTCACACTTTTTTGAATAGATAAAATGTTATTCCCATAATATTTTTTAATTCCCTGATTGATTCTTGAATTTGCTACTATCTGATTCCTTTAATCTCCTACTTTCCTTCAGTGGCACATTTTGTTGCAGATCCTGCAAACTCTTAACACAAGCAATTGATTCTCTTAATCCTATGGCATATTGGTGGAAATTAGCAAGGCCTTTTGAGAAATCAAAGGCAAGATCACAGTGTCCTCCATGCTCATAAAGATCACTGCCCTGCAAACACATGATAATGACTTTGTGCATAGAGCAATTTCATAGAGTTCAGAGCTTTGATGCCACAATTTATTTCATGTACTTGGAGCCACTTTGAATATATTGGGTTTCCTCACAAGTCCGTGAATAATAAGGATTGGGGCATAAGATGACTTCTTAAGGAGTAATAAATCAGTGGTGTTAAGTATGAGAAGTTTGCTCTTTGCAAAGCTCCTTTGAAGTGTAAATGTTTGGGCATCATTTTGTTACCAGCTTGTTTTGTTCTCTCAAGCTCAGCTGGTGTGATAACATTGAGTTTTAGTAGAATCACTAAAAGTGGAGAAAAGCCCAGCAGATATTTCAAGAAGTGATTTTCGTGCCGTTATGAGTACTGATGACCCAATTTTTTAAACTTTTCCATCTTTTTTTTTTAAATAAACATGCCAAAGGTAGAAAATTCAAAGAACTTCTGAAATAAAGATATTAACCTAAGCAATCGTAGGGTGTATTGTAGCAGTATGACAGTAACAAGACTTTTCAAGAGCTAGGAGGAAATATTCAACATATCTCAGAATAAACAGCAGTCATTTTCTATTTAGCATTCATATTAGGGATTCAAAGAACGACCTATTTTGGTAAAAAACCCCCACAGATTCAGCAGAAAAGCCTTGCGTGTGAAAAATTTAACACCGTCTGTAGCTGGGTTATGCCACTCCCTCACTACTATTTTATGAATATATCTTTGCTATAATTTTGAATAGTAGAATAAATTTCAATGTGCTGAATTAAACATGTGATAATAATATGAGGTAATTTAATATAATTTCAGAAGAATTCTGCTAGAAAAACTACAAAAATACTTTCTTATCCAAAATATAAGGACAAGCTACTTTTATTTTAGAACTACAACTTTAATTATTTCTTTACTTTGATCATTAATTTGATTTCTTCAGAAGAATTGTTTTGATAGAAAAACGTAGGGAGAAAATTTTCCCAAAGTTATATCAGATCAAGCTCTCCTCGCAATTAACTCAGAATCAGCTCTAAAATTTGCACTAATATAACTGAGTATGAAATATGCCCCAACAGTATTTTCCTCTGAAATTCAAATACATTTTAGCTTTTAATTTTTTGCAGCATTCGTGGCACTGCTGAATACTTGTGCAGGCAAGATTTTATATTCTGTTGAGGAAAAGTGTCAATTTTGCATAAACTAAATTATGCATGTTAAGTTTTGGAACCATTTACTTTTTCTTTGAATGATACAATGCTCACATTAAATATAGATTGACCCTTGGAGGAAGTAGCATGAGCCAGTGATTTTTCTGTGTTGTGGGAACTAGAGGACCTGGGTCTGTTTCCAATTCTGCCACTTAATCGTTATATCACCTTGAACGTAGTCCCTCTAACAAAGTCAAATTTAAATGCTGCAAGTTATATGTCCAGTTTCACACTGAAGTGCCTAAATATGCAGATATTTATGAATGAGGGAGTTAAACTATGCAGAGAATCAGGCTATTTTTTGGGGGTATCTTAATATTAATTTTGGTACACAACATCAGTCTGTCAAATTTCAAAAACGTGTCCTGAACTTTTCTATGCCATCTGCAAAGGGTATAATGTAAGTTCTTACCTAGTGGGAAGGGGTCACTGTAAAGCAAGGGACATCCTTTCATGAAGGATGTTCCTGATATGTTTTCAAATCTTCAGAGAACATCTGTGACATACAGGAAAAATTCACTGTTACTATTACTACATATGAGCATTGCAGTGGTGCTCTCTTTGTGAAGCATTCCATAGCAGGATGAACCATTTCCTAGTAAACGAGAAAATGGTAAGTTATCAGAAAAGAAGACCCTGCATGAAACTTTGCTTTGGAAAACAGCTCAGAAAGAAGAGAGATGATATGGAAGAAGGACAGGAAATTTGAACAGTTTTGGGTAGGGGCTGGAGAAAAGCAAATGTGAGGAGTAGGACTGGGACTGAAGGAAGACAAAAAAAAGATCTATGTATATTTAGTCCCAAAAAACATTTAACCCCTAAGTGAAAAAAAAAACCACACATGTTCTTGTTTCCTCTTCTCTGTTACAACAAAGTAATGGGCACAAGCACTCTATTAGCCAGACCTTGTAAGGGAGCAATTTCTGGACTAAATAGAAAAATCCAAATCCATCATGAGAGAGGAAAAGGGAATCTGAGGGAGAGTCCCCTGACAGCCAGGGCAACTTGGTGTTCCCCCGCCTCTAACTGGAGCTGTGCAGTGCGTCACAGAGAGGATGCAGCACTGAAGCATCACAGTACAGAGGAACATGGAGTTATGGATTGCAGGCAACTGTTGGAATGTGGTTCTAATTTGAAAAATCTCTTTCATTCAGCTAGGCCACACCAGGATAACAAAGCCATGAGGTTATGCTACTATATCAAGATGAGAACAGATTGAACCTGTTAAACATATGATCTGTCCTTCTGCGAACAGAAAGTGTTGTTCACCCGGCCCCCAGTTTGATTTCTACACTCGCTATGCCCTGTTCTGCCCTAAACACATGTCAGCCCATGCTTGAGTGCTCATTTCAACACCGGTGTTGTGTGAGCAGCTGTGCTCACATCTGTTGACAACGAAGGGATTTAAGTTGTTGAGGTGCCGTTACTCCTTTGCTTTCAGTCTGCCTGTAACAAGGACCACAGACAGCATGAATACTCTTCTAGATCACTTTGTCTGGGAATTAAACACTGCAGCACTTATGTTACTGCTCTGCTATGCTATTTGTTTGTGTCTCTGTGACTGCTTGCTTCCACTCTCGCGAGGACACAGCCCTGAACTTACAATGCTAAGCTGAATCCATGACGCTCTTCTGTCACAAATCTCAAAACCCCAGACACTGACAAGAGCAGAACGTTTCTTTCCACAATACTGTGTCAGCGGATGTGTACCCAGCTTTCTTCTCTTTTTCACTTACTTCATGTTACATGTTCTGCGTGCTTTTGTCTCCCTCCTCTGCTATCAGTGCCCTGACGGCCAGACAAGTAGTCCAGATCAGCAGATGATACAAGTACAGAAAGGCTACTGTCTGCAGTCAGTGGAAGAGAAGTAGTTTCAGGGCCTGGATTATTTAAGTCATAGAGATGTGGGTGGAAATTATGGATTTCACACTTTATACTGTATCTGCTCAGCTCCAGTCTCCTTCTTCGGCAGCCACGGAGCCCTAATACTAAGAGGCGGAAGGTGTCCTCCCATCTGAATCAAACTCTACACTCATGAGTCACGTCAAATTCAGGTAAAACAGTAAAAGAATTTGAAGCTTAGCCATCTTGATACAAAACCATTGACTGTTCAGCATATCTAAACTTTTGTATCTCCTCAAAGTAGGATTTACACACCATCTCCTTCAGCTGAACTGAATTTCCAATCTGTTAAACCATATACATCTTCAGGATGGATTTCAAGGAGATGATGCAAGGACAAAACATGTTGACAGTTCAAGATTTCACTTTCATGCGAGATTTGCAACACATTTAATACAACTCTATACAACTTCACAGTGGGCATCTTTTGAATGTACAACTCACCAACGTGTATAACAAATTCAGTTTCTTAAAAAACATTCAAATATCAGCCAAGGCAAAATGCAAATTGTCAGAGCTACCTTTCTTTCTAGGATCTAAAGTGAACCTTGCATGCTGATGTGCCTTCCCCTCCCTGCCATCTCCCCCACCACACACACAAACACACACCTGTTTCCTACCCTGGTTATCACTCAAGAATATAAAAGTAGGAGTAATAACTCATACTCTCCTTGTAGCAGAGATAAAATTAATAATTTATAGGTTGTTTATTGGACAGCTTTGTTCATACGTGGGTGTGGTGTGACTTACAAAGGAGGTGCTCAACCAATGCTAAGTCAAAGTGAATCACACATCTGATTTTGAAAGTGATGGGGTTGTGGTCATTTTTGTCTACTGATGCAATTCATTTCCTGGTTTGGGACACACAACACTGAGTATCAGGAAGCTGAACTAGGTAATATATTTGTGAAGGAACGAGACCTGTTTTCCTAAGCAGGCTGTCCGTCTACATTTTGCATTAAAGACAATAGCTATTTGTGGGTATTAGATAAATAATGATTTTTACATAAATTTATCTCTCCCTCACCAGATACTTACCTCTTGTATCTGTACATATTTTCTGAATCTAAGCCACAACCTTATGTTTACTGTACTTTGTGGTTCCACAGTGTGCTTGACTTCTTTGTCCCAGCAACAGGATCCTCATCTATGACTGTGTTCTCATAGATGGTAAAACTAATTAATGAAATATTATTATCTGGTAGGCACACTGTTTTATCATTGGCTTTTAAAGAAAGATACTACACCATTTCAAGGTGGTGGGACCTGGGACCACTTCTGCGGTCTTCCTTGGCACATCACCTGGTGTAATGGGGTTGGGCTTTCCCAGGTGTTGTCATAACACAAATGAACAAGTGATGATAGTAAAATGGTATCACTGAAAAGTTCCAACTGCCAGTGATCAGAGCTCAAATTAACTCCAAAGCTCACCGACAAAGAAAAGCCTGGAGTTACAATGTATAATAAGTGAATAGGAGAGAATCAAGCTCTTAATTTGTAATGCATGAACAATGAAAATTTGATTAAATGAAAGCTCTTGCTACTAGGTTTCGGCTTTAAAATGATTGCTCCAGAGGGTTTGAGTAGACAGGGTAGCTCATAATTAGTATACTAGAAAAATAATGCAAATAAACAACTTTCTCAAAGGCAAAAATCCCTGCATTACATAAGTGATGTTTAGGAATGACTGCTGGCTGGGAAGGTCTTTGCAAAGTTTCATATTCATTATCCTTGAGGCAAAGAGAATTAAAATAAAGCAGAAAAGAGAGCCTCAAGAAGACTTCAGTGCAGACAGCACAGACTCAATTTCCATCTAAAGTAATGGTGTGAGCAATCTCACACCATTACTCCCAACTCCAATAAGTTCATTGTGTCCGCATTACTGCCTACAAGCTGCACACACAAAAGGAGAAACTAAGGTTTCTCTCCCTGCCCCATCTCATTTGGATAATGGAGTTCAGTATGATGGGAGTTTTCATGTCATGGATGAGCAGCTTAAGTGATAGAGAAATGAAAACTTGTCAGCAGCCAAAGGCATATGTTGGCCTGACACAGCATTACCACACTAAGCCAGAGACACTTGAGGAAAGTAAAATCCTACTTCCAGGCCATATAGGTCCTGTAGGCATAGGTTGACAGGAGAAAAAAAAAAATTTCTTTTGTGCATTTGCTATAAGTGATCTATGTAGGCTAAAGGAACACCTATTTAAGGAAGATTTAAAGGGAAAAGAAAACCCACACTGTCGACACAGTCTCATGTAAATTTTAACTGGTTCTTCTCTGCTTAAACCAAATAATGGCCTATATAAACAGAGCAAGGTATATAAACATCCTATATGTAGTACCTTCAGTTGAATAAACAGTTTGCATACTAATGTAAATGGCTTAGGTGTTTTAATGTGCTGGTGCTGTAGCAAGTTCTTAGTTACAGACTTCAGAACTCAAAAGGGAAGGTGTATATTCAGGCTATTCAATCAAAACTAAATATACTCAGGGGCTATGAATATTTTCTCCCTAGATCTTCCAAATTCTTTTCTCAGTGCTATCAGTGAGTTTCACAAAGTCATACTTGATTGTAAAAAGCCTTTATTTTTTTTCATCAGGAGATGAAATAGCGGTAGTGTGGGTTTTTCCCCACACTATGAATCAAAAAATGAATACTTGTTTTATGACAGAGGCAATGTCATTGCCTGCTTTCCGTGAAAACTAAACAAAATAAAGAAAAATACCTCATGAGATATTTGCAATTTACTTGAAAAAGAAGAAGAAATTTGGTAGAGAATTGAATCTGGTAATTGATTCTTTGGTGTTACACATCAGCTGGGGCTGTGTCTACAGAATTTCATCACCGGCTGCCTTTAAACTCTGCTGTTGAGTCTTGCTGTATGGCTGGTTACATTAAATATATTATATATTAATATATAAATATATTCTCTCCTTTGTGAAGGAAATCTCAGACGAGGCCTTCCCAACTCTGTCATCATCTAAATTAGGAAATGAAAATTGATTCCTAGGAGCCATGTTACAAAAGTTATGGGTTCTTTTAAGAAATTCAGCATTCAAAATACAGCTCGGTGTCACTAACTGCAGAGCCCACAAGCACAGCCAACAGGATTTGAAAAAAAAAGCCAGGGGCGGGGGTAAGCCATAATACTGCAGCATTTATTTCTCTCTTAATTACAGGTGCCGATGTCTCTGCCATCTGGCCTGTCTCATGACAAAGTCTCAACAGCCAAAGAGTGCAGAAATAAATAGACAATTAGTAAAATGCATTGAGTGCATGCGCTGCTGAGTAAGCAATTGTTGCCAGCACTAAAGCAGTTTCCTCACCCACAGATCCTACTGTAGTTTCTCCAATTGCTCTCTTAACATGTAGGACTAGAGCTTCCCTTCTGTCAAAAAGGGAACCAAATGGGGAGTTCAGGAAGACCAGTCAAGTCATCAAGAAGAGTTCAAGCCCAGACTAACACAAAGACTGTCACTCTCTCTGGTCCTCAAATAAGCTTTACAGCTGTTTTCAGCAATTAATGTTTAGTTAATTTATTTTCAACTCAGATATCTATACACTGCAGTACATCTGCATAATATCACCACTTTGTAGCTGATTCTGTGGTAGAAATGTATAGTGTGGCAAACATTCAGTTCTAGATTCACTCTGCCAACTTTTAGGGTCCAAACTGCGATGCCTCCATTAGGAATTCAGTTCCCTTGTCTCTCTCTAGAGCAGATGAAGAGGATCAGGTGCCTCAAGAGAGAGATTCAGCTCAAATAGAAGATGAATTGCCTCCAGAAGCAACTGGCTGTGAACACTGACCACCGAGTCCCAGTTGGATGCCAAGAGCTCTTTGGGTGGATCCAGACAACCTGCTTGTGCAGCTGATGCTGGCTGTGCCCACAGGTGGCTCCCTGAAACATGAGGAGGAAAGCAGAGACATGGCTCGTGAATCTCCAGGTAGAGCTGGGTGGGCATCGATTTATGAAACAAGTTGTCGTGGTTTAGGCCAAATCCCACTGGGGACGTGGGGGACCCCAGATGGGACCAACAGATGCTCCCCTCTACCCCTCTTCGAAGAGAGAGGCAGAGGAGGAAAAAGAGACTTATGAGTTTAGAAGGAACTAAACTACTTAAATGGAATGTTAATCATAAAATATAAAAGAAATAATGAAAAAGATACAAAACTGTATCAAGCTCCCAGGATGACAATCACGACACCGGCT
>VZSZ01001080.1:149988-201273 GCA_013398815.1 Ibidorhyncha struthersii
ATAAACATTGGTCTTATCACTCTGAGAGAGCGAACATTGTCTGCACGATATGCTGTTAATTTCAGGAGTTAGAAGAGGCTCAGCTAGGAAGCAAAGTTACTGAACAAAATTGGTCCTGTTTTACCTCAAACCAGGACACAAGTGTTGACAAGAGTCGGTGTCTGCAAACCCTCTGGACTCGACTGTGTATCCCTATAGCACCAATGAGTGAAGCTGGTCCAGCTGGAAGCCAGGACAACCAGAGTATTTCAGATGTGATTCTTATCCCCTCCAAGCTACACAATGAATTTACAGAAAAGCAGAGATTTTTTGAGACAGCTGCTCCGACTGCTCAGCAACGGAATAACGCTGGCAACTTAGGTGTACCTGATGTGGGACTAACAGTCCTCAGGTTGCTCCTCGCATGAGCTCCAGCTTCTGGTTTCATCCAAACTTTGTTGGTTCATGTTTTCCCTTGCCATGTTAAAGGACATAATGTGTTTCCAGATATGCTCATGAAACTTCCATTGACATCATCGGGAGTTGTACATGAGTAGCTGACACCAGGATCTGGGCCTTAAAAGTTTATGATGCCCTGAGGAGTTGTTTTTATGTATTTTGCTTAGTTTCATCTGTGACTATCCTGGGATACAGCTGCTCAACCAAACAACAAACATACTTCAGGAACAAGAACTGTTCATGAGACATTATCTAGTACAAATAAAGGTGACCTCAGGGCATGAAGCAAATATATGGAATTCATAAAATATTCATGCATTTGCTTTCCATTACTAATGTTTTTCTCACGTGTTCAGTGAATTACTCCAACATGGAATTTATTCATGAAAATATCAAAGCAGAAGTAAAGCATGGGATGGGGGAGAGGAAAATACCAGGAATATTGATAAACTGTATAACAAACAATTGTACAAATGTTCACAATAGATCAGAAAACACTTCTATATATCTCCTTATATTCTGACCGAAGAAAGATTGATGAATCCCACAATATGACAGAGAATATCATGAACATGATACCATCTTCCACTTAAGTGGAGCAATCTGTTTTATGGGAAGCGATTGCAAAAAAAATTGCATTAGATGACTATTTAGCCCCGATAATAGATTAAAGGCTGTATCATATCATCAAAGCACTTTCAGTTCAGTGTACAGCAGTAGTGCAGTGGCAATCACAGATGAGAAATGTGGCACTTTGAAGCCCTTTCTGGGGCCACTGCTCCCTCAGCTGCTGCAGAGTTGTGAGCGGCCGTGCTGAGTTTTCTTCCTTTTTTCTCTGGGATCATTAGGAATGTGAGTCCCACTCAATCTTGCTCTTACCTAAGGGGAAGAACTGTCATTATGTTTCTACTTGGTGCAGGTGGAACAAGGAAAGGAAAACATCAAAAGTTGACATTCTTGAAAAGATTCATAACTCTTACTGCCCAAATCTATCTCCAGGGGAATTAAATGCAGTCTCTGCATAAAGTTCTGATCCCAGAAGTGCAAGTGGATCCCACATTCTGTGATTCCTGGGGAAGGTTGTAGGAGAATTAAGGTTTTCTGTAGTCAGCTATCATGAAATTCAAAAGCAAAATGCAGATTTCAGATGCTTTTGGAGCCTTCCCATAAACCACATCATGGTTCACACTGTCATGATATAGCAAAGATATTAGATTAGAGAATAATATGTTTGTAGATATTAGAACATGAATAAAACTAATAAGAAACAATGGCTGCGTTATAAAACCAGTGGCTAGAAGAGAACCAAAGTACAAGCAAAACACATACTTTTAATTGATTAGTCACTGAAACGAGTTAATAAGGGAAGACATCTGCATGTCTGAATTCTTACAGTCAGTGCCTTTGATCCATGTTAGTGTCTTCCAGTCAATGCCTTTCTGGAACATGTACTTGAATTAAACAGAAGATACTGGTTATATGCAGGTGTGACAGGGTGGAAATCTAATATTTTGAGATGCATTGTAAGCTTTCAATTGATTAACCAGTCCAAAGATTTTGGGTTGGGTTTGGGGAGTTTTGTGTGTGTGTGTGTGTGTTTTGGTTTGGGTTGGGTTTGTGTTTGGTTGGGTTTTTATTTATTTTTTTTTTTATTTAATAAGGAAAATAAGTTTCATCCTTGTGAAAAAATATTGGGGAGGGTGGTTTGGGGGGATTGGTTTTTTTTCCTTTGGTGCACAGACATAGGTCATGAAATATCATAACCTGAAGTGTAGATAAGCTGTCCCTGAGTGATCTGTAATTTCATGATTGTGACAGTATAGACAAGGCTATGAAAAATCAGCAGAAATGATGATATTAATAGCTTTGCTTTTTCTGCTCATGCTGTCTTGTTTGGAATAGCTATATCTGCTGAAAAGTATTATTTCCTACAGATGACTTTTGTTTCTAGTAACACTCATCATAGCCTGCAGATAAATGTAGGACAGGAGAATAGGCTACAACAAAAACGAAGGGTTGTTAAATAGTGACTAGGTACTTCCTGATGATGAATTGGTAGCTGAAACTAGAAGGATCATTCTGAACATCTAGGTTGCCTCCTCAGTAACACAAGCCCTTGCTCTAAGAAATTGCTGCAGCAAATTATTTTCTCTTTGAGCTACAGTATCTTTTTGAACTGTGTTAATTTTTCATTGAAGGATCTGATGTGACAAAAAAATCTACCACAACTTCAGGCCAGTTCTCTCCATGTTTAATTATCCACACCATTAAGAAATAAAATAAAGGAGTTCTTTTTTTTTTTTTTTTTCTTTTAATTCCTCTGTCTTCAGCTTGCAGCCACTGTACTCCATTATGGCTTTGTCTGGGCTACAGAAGCTCCTGCTATCATTAAAGTCCTTGTAGGCTATGGTCACAACATTTGTTTATCATCTGGGGTAAATTCATAGTAAAAACTGTCTCCAGGTCTCCCTGTGGAGTAACAAGACTGTAGGCATCATGATGGGGGAACAAGAGCCTCCCTGGAGCTGCTGACCAAGATCTGCAGTGCCCAGGGGTGGCACGATAGGAGGCAGAACAAGGAGAACATCACGACGAGCTTAGAGCCACAGGTGAAACAGAAGAAGGAGAGGACATCCCAGCAAAGTGACAAGGCTGCTTGAATAGAAAATGGAAGAGTGAGAGGGACTAGTGTTCAAATAGCTGTACATGTTACGATTCATACACAAATGTCTGGAAAAGTTACTCTGAACTGGATGATGTCAGTGTTGCAAATAAATCAGAAATGGAATGGAATACATTGACAAATGTGTAAGTAAATATTGCATATCATCAGTATCATTCCCTGACTCCAATGTTCTGAAAGAGCAGTTGTCACCATAGCACTCAGGCGTATATATATACACACACCTCCTCCTGCATTGCTTCTTAAAAGACTGTTCCCATTTTCCTGATACACTCACACCCTGGAGGAATGAGTAGACTGCAGAGGGTGTAAAAGTCGTCCCAGACTCCTGCCTTCAGCCCATTTAATGTTTGCTGAAGTGTGTGGGTACACCCTGATGCTTATCACAGTATCACCCAGTGTGGTTTAAGACCTGGTTGATTCTGTTATGTTAAGAGGGAAGGAACAAAGAAGACTGTAACCATAAGTGTTGGAATATAATGTATGTGTCCATGTTAGAGGCAGACAAAGATATTATACAGCTTATATCTTGCAGTAAATAAGGTTATTAACATTTCTTTGTTTTTCATATACAGGTCAATTAAAGAATACTCCTCCTACTGAGAATGATATAATACAATTTCAGTGTTAATTCGTTCTCATCCTTCCTCATCATAAACCTTTCTTGCACAACCAAATTCACTCCAGGCTGTTCAGCCCTGCATGCGCATCTTGAATGTCATTACAGTTTTCAGTACAGAAATCATTCGAGCTGTGAAAGAAGATATTTAATAAAAAATTCAGTACATTCATGGTTCCAGGAGTGGAGACACTAAAAATTTGCACTACAATTATATCATCAGACCATTCTGAGAGAACATTTGTTTAATTTTCATATTAGACATTCTTATCAAACTCAAAGGAGGACGAGAGCAAACCAGGTCTCAGTTGTGACTGGATAATAAGATAAAGGAATGATTTGCAATATGAAAGGTTTTGTACACATGAACAAAACCCTCCATTCTTGACAGTGCCAGGTGGAAAACTAATCTCTGTGTGCTGCACCGATATTATTCTCACTTCCTTTAACTACGATGTACATACAACCTGAATAGCTGTAAAAAAATCCAAACCAACCCAAAACAAATCAATGGTTTCAATGAGAGTGGAGGCTGTTTAACATCTCCCTAGAGATGATCAGCACCACTTACTACTGGCTGCTGTGTTACCAGTCCCACAGCATAATAGAGAAAACTTACCCTTAATGATTTAATACTTGTAAGACTCAATGAGCTTAGTCTAAAATGTCTGCTTCATACTGAAAAAAAAAAAGACTTAGATATTTAATTAAATATTTTTATACGGAGCTGCTATTTTTTGTATTAAGTAGACAGCTAAATAAACAGCACGTTACTATATTTTTCCTCTTAATGTAACATGAACAAAGATAAGAGGAAGTGATGGAACAAATAATGATACAATATATTTCCAGGGAATGCTAAATTCCCAGAGCACTGGGTATGAAGTGCAGTACTTGGTGCAATATAAAAGGGTAAACTAGAGGGCAGACTTTACTTGAACTGCTGCCTGTTTTTTTTCACCATTACGCTACTTTTCATGCCCACAGCCCATTCTGTGGCACTGGCTGGAAAAAAAAAAAAAAAGAGAAACAAACCCAGGAGCTGTCCAGTCTCCAGAGTCATCGTAACTTCCAAAAATGATTGTACTGAGCTGGAGGCACGAGCCTCTGGAGATAGTTACTTTATCACTTCATAAATATGTGCTTTGATTACAATATCTATTCACTACTCCCATCAGTGCAATGATAGATTTATTGTACCAAGGCTAAATATACTTTTGGCTCAAGGAAATAAAAATTATTCTATTTCATTCAGGACCTCTTTTCTAGGCCCTGTTACATTCTGGTCACAGAAAAGCAGGAATTAAAATAACTAGAAATCAACAGTAAAACAGTGTGTTGGATTTTCAGTGGCATCCACTCATCACATCTTTCTCTTTCTCCACTATTACCACCAAAAATGCTTCTGCACTAGCCCCGTCAGCAGTTTGGATTTATGCTGTCTATAAGGTCTCATTTGGACTGTGTCTACTGTCAGCAGTGCTTGTTGTCCCCGGGTTACCCCCCGCCTTTCTCCTGCAGAAGGTCTCTGTGTCCGTGGTGGCATCACCCTACTGTGGGAGTCAAAGCAGTGACCCTTTAGCAGAGAAATTAACAAAGTCTATCTCTCACTAGTTATTTAAATTATCTTTAGGGATATTTTTGCAGCGAGACAACATCAGATGACCTTAGGCAGCTCAAGGGTAGGATTTTTAGAGTTCCGAAGCAAGTTTAACAATTATCAGACCTTTTTAGTAACCTCTGTGCTGCAGCCGATGTCCAGGGATGGAAAACAGGAGTTTCGGTGTTCAGCTGTTTCTGCCATAGCAGCCAGAAAAGCATGGATTGCCCGATGAAGGTCGGACGTCTGGGTCGTTGCAGTCACCCTGGTGACTCAAGACATCCAAGTCCCGCAGGTCTTGCAGGCACTTGAACTGCCTGGTTTGCCATTTTAGCAGGAGCCGTTTCTCTCTTTGAGGATGCCTGGTCACCTCAGTCATCCAAGGGATGCAATCACCTGCAGCAGCCCTGTCACATCAGTCACCTCAATTACTCACCTCAGTCTGCTGTGGTTTACAGGAAAGCACAGCGTAAATACCATGGAACTGATGGAACCTGTTTTGAAAAGGTTGTGTACAAAGGCACTCTTCAGAGCCCAGATGTTTTGAATTATCTCTGTATTTCTAAAAATATGATCCTTCAATATATATAACTGGAGCAGTTATTCACAATTTTTTTACTAAAAATAAAAATTATCAAAATTGCTTTCCTAGTAAAAAATTAAATCCAATAAATTCAATTGACCCTTTAATTACCAGGTCAGCAAATACTTGGCATTAGAACAAAGTTTTATTCCAAATAGCAATGTCTATCAAAGCTTCCCATTTGGATTTAATGTAGGAAGCAGTGTGTGACTGACCATAGTCATAGGCACTATTGCAATTGCTTTGTGAAATACTCATTTCTTTAAAACTGATTCACAGAGGTACATAGCATGATAACCTGGAAAAAAGTTGGAAATACAAATTTTGTTTACAGATACTGTAGAAGAGCAATATAAATAATAAATAGAACTGACAATAACTTTAATACTACTACTACTAATAAAGATAATAATCTCTATGGCAACTAGTACTGGAGGCAACAGATTCAAAAAAACAACTGCTTCCTTGGTGTCACAGTCCATTACTTTATTATGAATAATATTTCCAATGTCAAGGAGAATTTTAATATTTTATGTTATTAATCAGTCATGCAGTTTTAGTAAAACCCGATCACAAGCCAGGTTGCAATGTTAACTTTTTCTATCTGTAACACCTTTCTGTTCCTGAGCTGCTCTTTAATACACCTTTTGTTCTTCTTGGTGTACTGTGCTTTGGCCTCTAAGCTAGCACAGTGAAATACAGTTTACTGGATAACTATTGGAGTATCTTTAATACAGGAATAATGTGTACCTTGAATTTCCAAATAACATAGAGACTGCCCTTCAACACCTATGACCTTCCAGTTATACGCACAGGCATCCAGTATGGTACAGTGAAATACAACATAGCTTGAAAACACAGTGTTGCTTCACAAAATTAAATGTAATAATTGCAGGTAGAAAAGAGTAATTATCTGTAGACTGTGAATTCTTTGACACCTGCTACTATTAACAAGAATACTGCTGCTATAGTATGCTATATCTCTTGTTGAAAAGTCATTTTACATCCAAGTTATGGCAAATACGAAACCAAGAACTTCAGCCAACTAAAATAATTGTGATAATCCTGTTCCAAATAGAAGTCCAATCCTGTGTTACTGAAGTAAATAGGATTTTTGCCATTAAATCTGAAGAAGACTGAGACTGGACCCTGTATTTTTCAGTGGGTCAGAGTACTGGCGTATACCCCATATAATGTTATTGACCATTCCTTAGACTTCTTAATGTTGCTCCCGTGCTGAGGTTTTTCTGGCTCTGTTGGCTACTACTGCTTTTAAAACCATGGCAACTCTCTTGGCTGTCTTCACACCTTTCATTATTCTCCTTTTTAACGCTAACGTTATTTCACAGAGAAGGCCAACGATGGAGAGAAAGACGAAAGGAGAACTGGATCCCCTGCTTCTGTGTGTTCAAAGGTAGCTCATTTTAACTCTCGTTTGGAATACGTGCTATTTCATAATTATAGCTTGACAATCAAAAGGAAAGCTGTTAAAACTGCAAAGTAGCATCCTTATCTTTCTCTAGACCTTTGTAAGCAGTTTGAGAAAATACCAAAAGATAAATCTTAGTTTGTTTATTGTTCAGAGAACAAGCTATCAAAATACTTCACGTTTCAGATGCTTATTGAGCTGTGGAAGCTGTGAACCTATTACCATTCCTATTCTGATTTTTTCTTATAAAAACAGATAATATCAACAACAACAAATGATTAAGCAAAACTGAGAATTTCACCCAGGGCAAAATTTCTCCACAAGTTCCCAAAAGAACAAAGATTTTTGTCATGGGCAAGGACTCAGTCATTTTACCAGACAAAGCAATTATTTTGTGGCAAAATCTGATAGGTTGTTGCCCTGGAATGGAGAAAAGCTGGTTTGCTTTGGTGCTTAAAAAAATAAATATGTAAGGTAACCATAAGATTTTTTGTTCTATGTGCAGGCTGTGTAGCAACAAGTGCTTTTACACAAATCCCTTTTATCAGAAATACAGTAGTATATCATCATTTATTTCTACCATGGTAAGAAAAAACAGTGCTTCGGCTGGTCTCTGAATGTTGAATAAATTAAATAGTGCACACAGTGCTATTAATGAAACAGAGCATGGTAATGTTATGATTTGCATTACAATGCTACTTAGTTGTCACAACAAAAATAAGGTCCTGTTTGCATAGCACACAGAAAATTCTTTCCCCAAATATGTACAGGACAAATTATGCAGAGTCAAAGAAGAGTTAGAAGACACTGGGAAAATCAAGAAGGCTTAAGACATCTGTCCCTCTGCTGACACAAGAAGTCTGTGGCAGACCAGAGACAGACTCTCCAGTGCCTTTATTTGGTGCCCTTAAAACTAGACAGTTCTAGTTTATGTAAATGTTGACCTGCATTAACATTAGGATTTCCCCCAAAACACAAGTGTGCATTGCAATGTGTTTTACACCACAAATGCGTAGACACTAAAGAATGATGAGTACATAGAAGAATAATGGCTGCAACTGTTTCTAACCTTTCTTGCAACAAGCAAATCCTGATACGCCTTTGATAGTTCATGTGGTTTTAGAGTGCTGCATATCACAACACTACAGCAGATGAAGCACAGCCTTGTCCCTGAATTTGCACTGTCTCCACTCAGATGGCATCCTTAAATTTCCATCATTATAGAACAAGTTAAGGACCTTGTGCTTTTTGAGGAGAAAGAAGATAGCTTCTTCCAAGGCACTCTATTGAAAAGATGAAGGGATGTAAGACAGTGTGCAGTCTTACATAATATTCTCAAAGGAATCTTTCCACACAGAGGTCTTAATATTATTCATCTACTATTTTCACTAGAGGAACTCCACCGAGGTCAGTAGACTAGCCCAGATACACCACCAGTGCAATTCCTGTGATAACCTAGAGCAATTTCTCTGAACCTGATGAGGTTCCTGTGGCAGAGAGCTGATGGAAGTGAAGATGTCATTGTGTGCTCTAGTCCTGGATATATCTGTGTGATATTTGGTGTAATTAGGGTTTGTGGCTTCGGGTCTTGCATGTAGTCAATAATCCTTTTAACGTTCTTATGGGTTGTATATTGAAACCAAGAGCAAGTGGTTCCTACTTGCTTGTTTATAACATAAGCGATTGTGCCATACACTTGTTTATGATCTTCACAAAACATTATGTATATATAAATTATATATACATACATAATCTTTTTTATATATGTGTATACATATATCACCAACACCTACAAAAGCTCAGTCTTGCTCCCATTAAGTCCAATGGAAATAACATTAGAGCTTAAAGAACAGCCACCTACATTTTTTATGCAGTGGCTCCAAGCACACTATGATCTTGAGCTTTGTTTTGGGGTTTTTAATGATGATCAACACTCAAATTAATGTCTTTGAAAAGCCACTCTACCTGTTTGATAAAACACACCGTACAAACAAGTCTGGTTAATTGTTGCTGTGAATTCAACTTTATGCTTGCTCTAGTAAAAATCTGTCTTGTTTAAGCACAACAGTTGTGGATTTAATTAAATATGTTGCTCAGTGAAGCATCTGTTTAAAACATTAATGAATGGCAGTTCCTCTGAGACCTCTGTATGTAAGAGTTTTTCACTCTGTAACACAACACTAAAACGTGTTTTAGAAGTTACAAACAATTAGTTGATCCTTTGTTTTGGGCAGATTTTTCATCATTAAAAGGCATTTCTTCTCTAAATCTGTGTTAATTGGTTTAAAACAATTTATGGAATAAAAAAATTTAGAACAATCAAGGATCCAATTTTCATTCTCACACTGATATCAATGGGGAGATACTCCAAAAAGTCAGAAGGCTGTATTTCTTTTTTTATCACATTTGCTGTAGTGCAAACGTAGAACAGATTATTCTCTAACTGTGCTTATATAGCTCCCAAGTATATACATTTCAGGGGAAGACCTGACTTCCCAGGCCACATTCACAAAATTGTCTATGCTGAATCACAGTGTTGCACTGAGATTGCACCATTATAAAATTACAGTGAGGAAGGGGTGGATTAGACTCCCAACACCTCCATAACATGGCACAAATGCAGCACTATTATGAATGAACTTCAGGACATTTGCATCAAGACATGAGGTCAGTTCAAACCCAGAACAGTGCCTGTGTCCTGGCGTTGTTACCATGCTCTTCACCAGTAATGGGAATATTGACAGAAAAAAAGTAGGAACCATCTAGTGCTGCCTTATCTTAAGTTTTATACTTAATAAGATTGTCCAAGGATGACTTGGGCATAGACTAACCCAAAGAGATTCTCAACAGAATTGTCACTAACTTGATTGTGTTTAAGAAGAGATTAAAAAATGAATCAACATAGACATTACTCTCACACTACAAGCAGTGTTTCATCCCTAGTTAGAGGTAAGAAACATTAACATTTGAGTTCTTTGAAGCTCACTCGGTGAATAAGTGGAGTTGTTGGTCTCTGGAGCTGTTCATTTGGCCCCTTTTATGAGCCAAATGAGTCTCTAAAACATAATAGTGATAAATCTCTGGGTAACAAAGGGAAATTTGTTGAGCCACCCAGGCTAAATTTAGTAGCATATTTTGGTAAAAACATTCATGCTTAGCTTCAGCCAAGACATCACCCTTTCTTCATTCAAGTCCTTCCAAACATCTGGATTTCCTAGAATGTCTAGTCTTTCAACTGTTTACCTGTAAAGCTCTTCAGGAGAAATTCTGTCTTTATTTGTGCTCAGCATAGTACTTGTGGCTGTCTTTCAAAAATAGGAAGGGGAAAAAGATGTAAGAGGTGTTCAAACTCTACTTTGCTGGCTTGAAAGCCAAAAGAGTCAGAGTGATAAATGAACCTGCTTCTGCCAAGCTCAGACAAAAAAATGGATGGGCAGCTTATACTAAAGGAGAAAAGAAACCCTCTTCTTCACCGCTTGAATAGCAAAAGAGCAATCTTTTATGAGGTTTTCCTCTGAGTACCCAAATTTAACAGTAAAAAGTCATTCCACTAAATGTTATAATCAAAGTGAACCCCCAGTCTCTCATTTCTTAGAGAAAAGCAACGTGTAGTTCTAGTGTCAGAAACATCCAGAGACAGGAAAATTGCCTTAATTTGAACACTAGCCAATCTATAGCAGGCTCTGTAAAATGATTCTTCCACATTTTCTCTGCTATGGAAATAATGATAATAATTTAATTATTCAAAACAGGTAATAAATACTGTTATTTACTCTAGAGAGTATAAAATTAGGGGGGGGCTCTGGATATATATTTCATTGTGCATATTTTTGTTATATTCATAAAAAGCAGCACACCAGGATAAGTTTCAGACTCTTACGAGTCACTTAATTGATGAGATTCTTATAGGGGATAAGATGAGGGTCTGAAAAGAGAAAATTCTAAATGGTTGGCTTAAATTTCTTTTCGTGCATGATTTATAGAACTAGAGTAATATCAAAACAAATGCCTAACAATGCCTTGAAAAATGAATGTTCTCCATATTTGCTTAGTAATACACTCTTTTATGACTGGTAGATATCAAATTCGTTTACTAAGGAATGGAATATAACAAACTTCATTTTACAAAGAGGAAAGCTTAGGCACAAGAATATTAAAACGGTTTACCGGAGTCTTCAGGAAGATGTGACAGAGGCCAAACCTTGTGAGCTCCAGCTTATAGCTAGACATCATCTACTTGTTGAACATTGCTGATATTTTGTGCAAATCAGCTATAACAACATACCCAGCCATGGAAATAACAAACATATTTTCTTTTCAGTATCAGACAAAACCAAAGACATATCTATTATATGAGAAAACAAATCTGAATATAAACTCGTTTTCTGTTGCTGAAATAGTCTTTCAGAAGGTCACAGGATTCATCCTGATAAGATCTGATTTCTAATTAACAGATTTCTATAAAATAAACCATTCTTTTGTCCAAGAAAGCAAAAACCAAACTCCAGACAGTGTCTTTAAGGCATTTTACAATTCTGACCTCAACAGACAAAGAGTAGAAACTCATTTAGTGGTGAAAATCTTGGATTACATTTTGGCATCTACGTTCCGCGAAGAAGGGAAATATATACACTTAAAACCTTTTATGCATATAATCTTCCTACTCTAATTTATGACAAGAGTATCAACGTGGATTTTAGTTTTCACTGTATACGCCTTGGCTAATCCAGGCTTAAAATTAAATTCTCAAGAGAATCTTGGGTTGTAATGCAACTATCCATGCACCATGTTCATATCTAGAAGGCCTGCTCTCCTACTCACAGCTATGACCATGGGCAATGTGTTAGCAACTGCCAGTAACAGAAGAATAAGAACCTTACCACTGAAGCCATTCCATGGCACCATTAAAGAACGGCAGTAGGCTGCACAAACAATTTGCTATGCACCTCAGAGCCTCCAGCTGCCAAGAAGAAAGAGCTAGCTGAAAATATGAGATTATTCTGTTGGAAACCTGAGTGGGGAGCAAAACCTTCAGCATTTGGAAAACACGTGAGCTCTGTGGCCAAGCAGATGGTGCAGGTTCTCTGCTGAAGACAAGTACATGATGCAGTAAAGGCAAAGGAGTAGTCTCAGATTGCTAAAGAAATGCAACTTAAACCCTTGAGGTCCTTAAACATTAATGAATACTGTGCTCAGTCAGCACTTCTAATGCCAGTATTGACATCCTTAGATCTATGAGACTTATTGAACTTCGCTGGGCCCTCAGTACTGAGAGATCAACATTTCTCATTCCTGCAACAAATTGGCTGGTCGCTGCACAAATCCTAAGGGCTCGTCCTGGACCCACTGCTTGGACCTGTGAAACCTTAACCTTCCAGATTGTCAGAAGCATTTCTAGGTTTTTCTGCTTGATTCAAAAGTCTCCTTACACAATGAAAATATGAACATTCAAAGTTCTAAGGCTCTATTTATTTGCTTTTTGATTATTTTCTAGAAGATCCATTAGGGATCTAAGGTGCAATTATAGACTCCTCCTGATTTTAATTGAAAAAACAGAAAGTTAAGTCCTTCCCAAAGTCATCTTTTCTTTCTATGTGTTAAGAAATGGAAAAGCCTGTTATTTAAGCCACAATTAAATATATACTTTTTCCTCGCATATAATTACATTCACTGTATGGCATACTGCTTTCACTTATTCATAAAGTATTAGAAAAAATAGACTGCTAAAAATACTCAAAAAGAAATCATTTTTAAATCTTCTTAAATAAACCACAAAAGGAACTCTGCAGAAAGCATTTATCTCTTTTGTAGGTCACTTTAAATTTGACTGTTAAACTAAAACAAAGAAAATATTCTTTTTCAGTTGCTGTAGGCCAAAAAGGTACATAGAACTGGTTGGAACCTACATTTTGGTTCAGGCCCATCTCTTACTGAAAATTTTCTGAGTTACTTTCAGTAGATATAAAAACAGTTACTCTGTCACAGGAATTACATTTGTTAGGAGAACTGCCAGGACTGATCTAATACTGATAAAAACAAATATTGGTGTGAATTTATAGACTAAATTCACAACACAATCTCACACTGTTTTGCCCAAGATGTAGTTTTATAGTTCAGAGGGGACCAAATCCAGTGACTAAATGAATATAAAGTGCAATTTACTTTACAGGTCAGGGCTAAAGTGACAGACAGATCTGGTCAGTGATGCACCAACCACCTTTGTCTAAGCGCACATACATGACTAGGGAATTAAGCAGAAAGCAGCCTACTTTTCAACTAGAAACTCCAAAAGACCCTGTCATAGTCATTCATTCACACCTCAGTAGAAAACCACGTCTAGTGGATTCAGTGCTTTCCTGATTGTTGTTTCTTTTTTAAGTGCCAGTAGATTATTGGCTCCATTTGAAGTTTTAGTAAAACAATAAATCTTTTTGGAGATTCCAGTCCACTTTCTAATATTTTCAAAAGTTCTAATGGCCAGGCATAATTTGGAAAGTAAAATGAATTCTCTACCAGACTGGCCTCATGCCCTACCTTCATTAGAGCAGTGGGACCATTTTGCTTCCTACAGTTGCATTTTGAGAACGGCAGGGCCTGTGTGTATCTCATTACCCTGTTACTGTCTGGAACACCCTGTGTGCTGCGAAGGACAGAGGCAATGAGTTATGGTTGGAGGTGGAACACAGACCAAAGCAAAGGAGATGAAATTCAGTTTTAAGCCAGAATATCCCTTTCCCCACCACATAGTTTGATATATTAGTTCTTTTAATCCACATGCAGCCTCTGTCATTCAGGAGGTAGAACAAGGAACCATTGGTGGAATGGATGGAGTCCTTTGGGAAAACTCTTTGAGAAAGCCAAATAATTCGTGATCAATCAGCAGGAGTAAGATTCCGGTTAAAAGGAGAGTAAAGAATGTAAAAAAGAAAAATTGTCTTGGGTATGGAAACAAATAATAGGGCTTGCATAAAACTGTATTGCTGGAGGTTAAGACTGGAAGAGATCATTTGGAACATCTACTGTAACTTCTTGCAGAAGAAAGACCATAGAAATACATCCAGTTATTGTGGACAGAAGTCCCCAAATGGACACAGTGAAAGAACACAGAGACAGAGGGAAGGGAGAGGGATTTTTTCTGTGCCCTTTTCCTCTTTAAGTGACTGCCTATGGGATATGCTAATTGGCATGTATTCCTTCGTCAGGAGGAGAGAGAGGAATCACATTGAAACCCCTCTGTAAGAGGACACCACCAATGTTCTAAAAGATCTGGAAAAAAATACCAAAGAGGAGGTCACTGTGGCAGGGAGCTCCATGCACTTGTCCTATGTGGCTCACCTGCCATGAGAAAGAGTAAAGACATACAGGCCAGACAGACTGGAAGCATTATACCACAGAATTTAGGAAGTCAGATAGGCACATTTTTGCATTGTTTGGGAATATCAAAGCATTATTCATATCACAGATGAAATGCAGGAGCAGTGGTACTGAAAATTTTTAACGTTTACTTCAGATCATTTTGATGGATTTACCCCAGACGAGCCCCCAGCAGCCAAGCCCCCAACCAACTGCTTTCTTCCCCCAGCAGGATGGGGGAGAGAATCATAAGAGAAAAAGTGAGAAAAACTTGCAGGTTCAGATAAAGACAGTTTAAGAAGTGAAGAAAAAAAGAAAAAAACCCCAAGTGATGCAAAGGACGTCATTCACCACTTCCCATCAGCAGGCCAATGCCCAGCCAGTCTCCGAGCAGCAGCTACTTTGGAAAAACTCCCTCAGTTTTATTGCTGAACGTGATGTTATATAATGCGGAATATCTCTTTGGGTAATTTGAATCAGCTGTTGTGGCAGTGTTCTCTCCCAATCTCTTGCCCACCTCCAGCGTACGGGCTGGTGAAAAACTTGACTCTGTGCAAGCAATGTTCAGCAGTAGCTAAAACATTTGTATGTTATCGACACTGTTTTGGTCACAAAACTAAAACACAGCACCATACAGGCTGCTATGAGAAAAATTAACTCCATACCAACTAGACCCAGTGCAATCATGAAAGATAAGAAATCAACCCCAGTTAGTATTTTGCCAGAGAATATCAAGCATCACATCCCATATGCGGAGCATCACACCAAGACCTACAGATATTGACAAGCTTTTCCAAAATCATACTTACTTATAATAAAATAGCTTCTGATTACTTTTCAAAACTTACTATACCGTAGAATAAGTGGAATTCAACTACTTGCTTCTTGTTCAAAAAAAGAGATGAATGCTGATAAGCTGATACAATATCCAACTTTCAAAGATGTTTATGAGCAAAGAGGAGCTGGTGGTAAATTAGGAGGATCTGCAGAATTTGGGGAAGCGAATGCTCACAGATCTTATGTCATACATCTCAGTTGTTACCATTACTGCTGCAAAATGTCTCTGACTATTGAGTGTTGCAGAATTGGTTTTTTTGCATTTTTTGAAGTATCATGTACATCGTATGTTACTGCCAACAAAAGAAAAGTTATCTCTATTCCTGATGCAGGTAGGAGACAGTAAAGTGCATTATGAAAGTGTGATATGTAGTTGTAAAGGCCAGTCCTGAACTGCTATGCAAAAGTCACCCCATCTCTCTATTTGTTGAACAAATGGAAAAATGTGGAAAATCAGCAAATAATTTCACATGCAGCTGTGGATGGCTGAACCAGTTACACATAAATTCACAGCTACTAGACTGTGTCTGATAAGCAAATGAACTTCTCATGGTTAAGAAATCCTCCTCAGAAAGTTCATGGGCTTTCTCTCACTTCTGTTTCTTGTGAATTGTTTTATTTCTGGGGCAGAATCACCTATGCTTTTCTACAGACTGTACTCAGGCAGAAGAAGTGATTGAGCCTGGGGTCCCATGAGAATTTCCTAAATAAACACCTTAATTATTGGAGGGAATCAAGATGAGGGTTGGCTACCAAGAATGAGAGGGAGATGAAATGATTAAATGGCAAATGAAATCCAGTGTAGGTAAATGTAAAATGATACATACAGGGAGACAATCTTAATTTTACATGTCTTAAGCGGTGGGCAGAGAGATTTTGAAGTTGTTATAGACAGAACTTTGAAAAAATACCAGCCCAGTGCTCAGGACTGGGGCCCATTATCAAGGTTCCTGAGATGTGCATGTCCTGCCCTGCACTGGCACCCAGCTCTTCTGACCGCACAAGCCAACGGATGGTGGACCCTGCATTTGATGACTACAATCCCTCTAACTATTAACAGTTGATAATAGGTTTTATAATGAGATGTCTGTAGTACAATGAGCCCCAAAGACTAAGATTATTCTACTTTAAATGAAAATCAGCAAAACACAGCTACTAAACACATTGATATCCAGCAGTCTTTTGAAGCCACCATTTAAAATGTAAAGCTCAGGTGAAGTCTCTTCTAGGTCATGGACACCTTTGAGGATTGGTCCTTCAGTCTGATCAAAAAAGTAATGGGGGATGAGGTTGTTCAAATATCTAAATCATACTTTTTTGTGACTCACTGGGAGATATCGAAAGTTTTTGATAAACATAATAATTCAGTTCAGATACTCTTAAAATTACAGTAAATCCCCTCAAAACAGAAAAAGTAATATATTAATAAGCTTCATTTTAAATACTTAAGTTCTTTTCTTGGTAATGTAATACAACAAGAGACCTTGTTGCTAAGTGTTTACACAAGTAAGTACAATAATAATAATGACAATAACTTCACAAGGTTCTAAATTATTATTGTTTTTAATCTTTGAAAGAGGCACTTTAATAAAATAACTGAATATCTGATCCTCACTGACTACCTCTACTAGTGTTTGACCAGTTAACTTGCTTATTTTTTACCTTCTTCAACGTCCTATTAGTAGCTAACAGCTCACACATTTGCTTTGAGTGCAGCCCTAGCACTTTTTGAGGCAAATGTTAATTTTAGTTATCAATGAATAATTTTTTCATTTGTCATGCCTGCACACTCGTCAAAATTTCCTGCTTCAAAAGCCCAGCATTGCCAGGGAACATTGAAAAGGGGAATTGTCTTAAAATACTCTAAGCCTTACCAGAAATGGTTCAGAGCACTTAGGAATACAAATTCACTTAACCCAACAGGGTTATAATTTCAGCTGCGATCTCAATTGCAAGGAATTTGCAAATTGAGTTTAGGAAAGGCATAGCAAGCAAAAGGAAGGAGGAGACATGTGACAATCATATGTTTTTTACTGTCTTTTGAATCTATATGGGGCTGTATTATTCAGGCCCAACATAAAGGGAAATGTTATGAACAAAAGAGAGATTTCAGGTATGATATGTGTACATATATATTTCCATGTTTCACTTTAATGTGCCATTATTAGAGCAGCAAACAGTAAACACTCTTTGGTATAAGGATTTAAGACATGGAATATTGAGATCTATCTTAAATACAAGTAGGGTTACCAATGCTACTAGCCAACCTGTAATTGTTAGTGCACAGACATTTGAGGTGGAAAAACCTCAAACAAGATCAAGAACAAAATGCTAAGTAATTTTCTAATGGCCACACAGGAAGCCAGGGTCAGAGATTCTCCAGCAGGTCTTCTCCTGAATACCTGCTTACTCAGCCTTCCACTGTTGCTGGAAAGTTTTATTTCTGGTGCGTTCCCCAAAGAAGACAAAATAGGAAAGTGACTTAGCTTAATTGTAAGTTTAAAATGTTTTGGTTTTCAACAGTAGTTAAGTCTCTTTTCTTAGTCTTTTTTGGATACATGTAACAAAATTATTCAAAAGTATCCCCAAATGTAAAGAATTATCTGCTTCAATTCTTTTCTCTTTTCAAGTTATCTTTGATGTCTGTGTCCAGAACTCCAGTGCTGCTGCAGCCACGGCTTGAAGTACTTTCCCCAAGACTTGTGCCTTTTCAAACATTCCCTTAATATTAAACCAAATGAAAATTGGGAGGTATCTAATTGTCCTGGTTTTGATTTTGTTAATATAACGTGAAAGGTTAAAGTGTAGCACAACCATTCCTTAAAGCTAAAGCCATGGCAGCACCAAGGCTTTAAAGATGACTTGAAAATGAAAGGTTAAAAAAAAAAAGTTACAATAAGGCACAATATTTAAAATACTTTTCAGGCCCTCAGTTTCCACTGAAATTAAAGGGAGTTTCATGATGACTTGGTTCCTCATAGGATCAGGCCCAGGCTGAATAAAAGCATATGAGGATTTTGCGGCAAGGCCAGCATCTATGTATGTGCTTGTGTTGCAACATGCACTTTGTAAAGGAATGATGCTTGGACAACAAGGCGTGTACCCATTTTTAATGCAGTCGCCCAGTCCAACAGGCAGGTTCAAGTTCAAACTCACTGAGGACCATCTGACTATTACCTCACATCATATTCCTAGCTTATCTTGTAGGGGCAAGAATCAGACATTTCACTATGCTCTGTAATGCCACAGTCTCCATCTCTCCCCATTTCCACTCCCAGATGCCACTGTCTGTGGGACGGTGTGAGTGCCTCTGTTATTGGTCTGGAAGCATCTGCTTCACCAAGACAAGCTTTCTTGAAAGAGAAATCTATTGTCACATGTACAATGATCTTGTCCATAAAAACCAGGAAAGATTAGCTTCTTCTTCACAGGAATTAAAAGGAAAACAAGAACATTGCCTATCCTTTCCCTGTCCGAGTCATCAGATCCTTTCCAACACTTGGCCATACTAGAAAGTTAATCCTGTAAACCAGAACCAAAGTTAAACCTTTAGACAAGAACCAAAGTGTACAGTTGCCACTACAGATGCACTTTATATTTCAGTGGATTTGGACAGCCTTTTTGTCTCTGAAACAATTGGACAGAAAACAGGCATTCAGTTCTGCAAGGTGCTGGTAAGATATCATTAGAAATGTGAGGGAGGTTTGTATGAGCAAAATCTGAAGGCTTTTGCTTCGTATGGGTGATAGTCTAGGCTTCTATAACTTTAGCTATGCTCTTAGTTTGGAGCTCTTCGTTCAGTGAAATAATTGAAGATTATTGAGGTGAGGCCAGCTGGGACCTCTGACATACAGAGCCAACTATATTTTAAAAAGTGCTTCAGATACCCATGTCCCCAGTGTATTATAAGGTACCAGATATATTATTAGTAGCAAGGAACTCTTTTTTTTCCCAGTCAGTTATGGAAAAGTTTACATGGATTAACTTTTTTGAGAATGAGAAATTAAATATTCACAGAAAAACAAGCTGTTCTGCTCTGGTGCTGTAGTCACTGACAGTGTGCTTGACTCTTTTACCATAAAGAGCAAAGCCTACTCTAAGATATAGGCAGCCACTTATTACAAAGGGGTGATAAAGTGGCTGAGATAGTGCTGATGTAGACCACGGTTTAGGTATTGTGTTCTTTTTAATCCCACAGCATGCTCCATTGTAAGTGACATGGTAATTTCTTACAGGCTGATCTGAGTCAAGTACTTTGAAGCCTCTGCAGACAATTGCTGTCTACAGCGTTATTTTTTATTTCTTGGTACTTAGCTGTTCAAATAGTTTTTTTAAAGCACACCAGTTCATATTAGTAGGAAAGCTCTTTTGCTTCTGCTGGTATCCATCTTAAACTATTTACATGACTTTTTGGTGGGATCTGAGCATCCCTGTCCATCATTACAGTCAAGTACTTTGCAAAATCTCTGAAAAGCAAGTGTGTTGAGAGCATCAATCATTTTTTACCTGGAAAAATTTTCAGTTCTTATTCAAGGTAGAGGTTTAGAAAGAGCACTGACTGCAGAAGGACTACTAATTCTTGCCTATTAAGCAGAGAGCCTGACTCAGAGCTTGTGGAAGGAATGATAATGCCCGAGTCCCAACAGAGAATGGAGTAAACTGCGTATTAGAGGAGGATGTTCAGTGAGGAAAAGTATAATCTAATCACGTTGTCATGGAAGAAATACTGTAGAGTTTAGTACAATACTGCATTTTTAAGTCCATATCAGGAATTCTAGAGAATAAATGCAAATGTCTGCTAAACTCTACAAGAACATCTAGAAGAATCTGTAGGAAGAAGTTAAGTCTGTTTGATACCATGTATGTTCTTTTACATGTGTTTCAATAGAAATTGGTTTTCTATTAAACTTTCCACTCTTTCTGGCACATCACCTTGTGATATGCACCACTATCAATGATTTTTTGTAGTTGGTATGCATGCAGTCATTATGGAAAGTAAAGAGATGTTTTAAAGCTATTCAACCTGCTCAGTCCTTTTCTTTCCTCTGCTGCAACTCTTAATCTAATACAGAGAGAAAACTATTTAATCTCATCTAATCTTTTCCTTGCTTGCTTGTCAGCAAAACCCCTGTTATGATTTTTAGTTTATTCAGAGCACTTAAAAGCCTCTGTCATAATCACATGAATTCTAAGGTAGTATCTCCTCCTACTTCTGTTTTTGTCTTTTCATAAAAGAGGACATAAACCTGCAGGTAAGAAGCAGTTTTTCACATGAAGCTGGTCTTCTTTAGTAACAGAAAACATACAGGATTTATAGGAATTGTTTTTCAAGTGATCCAGATGGACAGCATTGGAACTCCAATTCAGTCTATGTACAATGGAGTCAACAGGAATTTCTCCACAGTGTGGTAGTTCTTTGTTTCATTGTCACTTGGGAGGAGTTATCTTTTTGGCAGAACAACACTCCTCTTTGAAGCGGCGGGTACGAAGACAAGTGTTGAAACTGCTCACAACAGTTCCAATTAGTGCCAGTGTTGATGGGTTTCATTACCTATGCGAGCTTCAGCTAAACAACGAAGACCCTAAATGGCATGCAGGATTGCAGAGTAATTAAGCATTTTGTTGCATACTGCAAATAGCTCCTTCTGTCTTCTCTTAATATATGCACTGGGAACATAAAAAGAGATATGGAAGATTTTGCACTTTTCTGCTTACAGTGGAAACAGACCAAAGACCTTACAGGTGAAAGATTCCCTAGTCTACCAGAAGTTCCTGGAGCCATCAAACCCTTAGGAAGAAACACACAGGATGACCAAGTTAAAACCAGTGATTTAACTGACAGGACATCAGGCAAATACATCATAAGCACAGAGCTTACTTTAGCATATTGGCAGCTGCTTGTTGCAAAGAGGTGATTAAGTGTTTGAGATGGTCCTGAGGCAGCGCATGGCTTAAGTTTTGTGTTCTGTTTAATTCCCACAGAATACTCCTTTGTAAATTATGTACTTGCCTTTGCGGGAGACAGATTTAGAATATTTGCTAAATGTCAAAAAGTCTGCATGGATTTCCTGCACTGTAGCTGAAAGCTGACTCATTTGAAAGCTGGTAAAAATATTGGATTGCCTTGATACTGCTAACAAATTTCTAATCAATTCACATTGTTTAATCATTTACAGGAATATCTTATGTGGGTAAACTAATTGATAAGTCTAGCTCATTCAATTAAAGAAAATAATTGAGGCCCTTTTTTAAAGCCAGGTAGGTCAGGCCAAATACTAATAAAAGTACACTACTGTTCCCACCTATCATTGACTGTGTCAAACAGTGCTGCAGTCAGCTTATTTTTCATAGAAATCATTTTTTTTCCTGTTCATTAGCTTGATCCATGAATTTTATATCCATTTGCTGAGATAGATAGTTCTTTTCTGTCTCTTACCTTTGGCACATTTCCTCAGGAGACCACAAAATAGCACCTGGCAGTTGTCACTGCAGAAACCTACGTTTACTCACAGAACTGAATTCCCTACTTGAAAACCCATTTCTTTTTATTTCCTTGCTCTGCCTTTGACTTCAAGAACAGCGTGCTTTGTTTATCCAAGAAGAGATAAAGACAAGACTGTCATCCCCACCCAAGACCCATATATGCACACAGCTCATGCTGGTATGTACACAGGTGGAGAAAATTCCTCCACCCTAGGCATACATATCTCATACTTAATCCACTCTCCTGTCTGGGCCAAGAAGTACTCTACCTTCTTCTTTCCTCCCATAACTGTCTGTAACAGGTCTATGTGAAGAGAAGATATGCAAAACAGATGACTTGTAAAAGCTGTGATCCCTGGTGGCTGACCCCATCCAGCCATCCCTTCCTCCAGGTGAAGAGCCAGCGGAGGGGTTGAAGGAAGGCATTGGAGAAGTTTATGTCCAATGGACGGACAAAAGTGTATATCCCTAGTGCCTAAGCTGCCAATTATTTCAGATCCTGAGCCCGGTTGCTGTCCAACCTTATACCGTAATAAGATTTGGGCACGTACATTCCTCCCAGCCCTGCTTACATGGGAAGGAAGTTCAGCTATGGAGGCTGGAAAGGAGCTATGGTATGTTGTCATGGGACAAGACCTGCCAGTATACTGCTAGGAACACCAAACCTCAGAGCAAGAAGCTTGTAGACAAGTAAGAGCTTGAAGTCTGCAGCATGCCAAGAGCCTTTGGTGGGAAGCTGAGCTTGTTGACTTGAGTTATTTCAATAGATGAAACTCATTTCTCCCTTCCTTCCCCAGAAATAACTTGGCATCTTGCTTTACTGGACTAGACCAACGACCCTTTGCCACCTCAAAGGGTGTTATGTGGGTATGCTTATGTTTGTAAATGAGGTGGGGCACAATTTTTAATGAATACCAAATATGCCAAAAAAATCTTTGGAAGCCAAAACTATTTGAAAAAGTTGACTGAAAATAAAAAATATATACCTGGGAATATTTTGAAATGCCAAGAACTTTGCTTTGACATTTTCAAGTAAAACTTCTGGATTTTTGTGTTAGGCAACATTTTTCATTAAAAAGAACACAAAAAATTTAAATGAAAGAAAGAAAAATACAGGATTTAAATAATCTTGAAATATGTAACAAAACAGAATATTTAATTATGGGCTGAAAAACATGTTTTGGATTCATAAAATCCTAATAGAGTAGGAGTTGTTTCTTCTCTCTTCCCAGAAAGGACTGTTTTCATGATAATTGATTTTCTTCCCTTATACTTTGGCAGGTGTGTAAGCCACCAGACCGAAACATCCCATTATTTGCTCACCTATATTCATAAGGCACTTTGAAACAACCAGAGTATAACTGCCAAATTTTGTTTGTAAGTTCTTAATCAATCTGTTCCTTCCAATTACAGGTGAAATTATCAAATGGGAATTGCTATTATTCTCTGTGGAAACAATATCCTCTCCTAATAACATTTATTACACACTCAAATATCTGGGATAAACTGTACTAAATAATAGTAATCAAATGGTAAACTAAGATATTTGCTATTGAGCACAATGCAAGTTCAAATCTTCCCTTAAAAAGTCTTATCAATCTAAAATATGGAAAAGTATGAAGGAAGGTGCTGCAAAAAGAGCAGATCTTTGAAAATATTTGAAAATATTATATCCCTACTATGTCAGACGCCTCTCTACACAGCTTTATAGCCTACAATAAGTCTATTGTTTAATGCAAAGACTCAGCTGTGGACAGAAATGTCCAACTGCATAGTCATAAATGCTTAAAGGTTTTGGTCTGTGAGATTTATTCGTTTACGTATATAGTTCGTAGTGCTTAATCCCAACAGTGGTCCATAGAAAAGAATGAGTAAAAGAGTCATGTAAAAGACACTATGGCCCACACTTGTAATGGAAAAAATGCCCTATATCAGTGTTGAATATAAGTTGAAGATGGAGCAGGTAGGTGATTACTGGAGCAGAGTGAGAGCAGCTGCAGTACAGGGTGGAGAGACTGCTGGTCTGGTCTGCTTTGTGTTAGGGGGATGCATCTGAAAAGCCAGAGGGATACCGGTAAGACTGGCAAGTGACTGTGAGCACGTATCTCGGATGGGGAGGTTTGCCTGTTACTTGAATCAACTACTGACACGTGCATATAGCATTTGTATCTGTTCATTCAACCTTAAAATCAGTGAGTGGCCTTTTGATATTACTGCAACCTCTAATAGAGAGGACACTTTCACTCACACAACAACCACACACATGTTCATCATCATGTTACTGGTGTCCTTTTTAGCTGTTCTTGCATAATTTGAGAAAGAGATTTTTTTTTCTCTTCAGAAAAGAAGAAAGCTTTTTTTTCTTGAAATTTTATCCATCTAATCAAATAAGAGTAGTTTATGTTCTATTAAGCTAAAGTCCATCAAAATACCTACATCTTAGTACTACTTAGTTTATCTAGTCATGTGATCGATTCTTTCACATGTTGCGTTTCCTCTGAGAAATGACTTAGGCATCTAAGTCAAGACTGCGGTATAATTCAGTCACAAGTTCAAAGTTAAAATCCATTAAGTTCCTATTCAGGTGCAACCCAGTTGACAAATTTCTCCAGTTTCATTTGTAATTCTTATAGAAAAATCCTCCCCGGGCCTCATTCCTCCCCAAGCCTCACTTCTGCTAGGGTAGTTGTATGCTATCTTGTTCACTCTTCTCTTGGTGAAAGGAATCACCTTCAGCAGAATGAAGCTCCCTTCATCAATGAGCTTATTGTCTGGTGCTTAAGACAGTCTCCTCCGAAGCAGAAAACAGAGGTTTAAAACTTGCTTCGCTCAGGAGTGAAGCGATCCAAGTATTCACACTTCCTGAGTGCACTAACCACTGCAGTCTTACATGAAAGATGCTTTTTTCTTGAATCATTTTTAAAAGAATCTTCTAAAAACAAGTCCTGTATAGTTGGAGGGTTTTTGGTTTGTTTTTTTTTTGTTGTTGATTTTTTTTAAATGCTTGGATGTCTTTGTGGGACCTGGTTTAAAGATTTTAAATTAGTATCAAACGTCTTTAAAAAAGCACTTTACCTGAAACACAATGCAAAATATTGTCTGATGTTCTTTGGTCTGGGTTACACCGGAGGCCAAAGCAATCGGTGATGTCACCGGTCTTCAGATGTAGGAATCTAATGATACAGACCAAAAGTAGGTAAGAAAAAGAGTGTAAAATCTTTCTTGTTGTATTCCCATGAGCAATAAAATAATTTTAAGAATTAGCATGTATTGTGATCCTGGCACACTTGGGCAGATCAAGATTGTGAGCTGAAAATATGTTCCCTTCTTTAAAACAAAACAAAACTAAACAAACAGTCTCTTTATCTGCAGGATGAATGAGCCCCTTCAATACACTGTAAATGTTACCCTGGCTGTGATCCAAGGGTTGTGATGTGGAAGGACTAAGTTGCTTAATTTCTGCATTTGAAGCCTTTGTTAAGAAATGTTTTAATCTTTTCTTGACTCCACTATAGTTTAAAGCCTGGTTTAACATTCCAGCCAGGCCACAACAAAGAGCATCATTGTTTGACATGCTTTTCCTACAGAGCCTGTCAGATGTGCTGCATTATCTAAACAATGTTGGCAGCAAGTACACGAGTAGCAAGTGTGAATCAAATCAAAGATGTCCACAAATCCAGACTCCAAGCCTGAATGTTCCCAGATTCCAAGGGTATAGCAAGAGTGTCTGGTTATCAATAAACCTAATCAATGATAATCCTATCATTTAGGACTCAAATCCAAATTGATGGTTTACTACTGGTGAGAAATAACCCACGCCACTGACGTTGTGTTTCCATCCCACACTGGCACCACCAAAACAGGAACTATTCAACTTCGTTCCTTACCTCTAACACCCAAAAAGAGAGTTGATCCCAGAAGAATGTTTTCTGATCCTTGCTGACACAAAAGACTAAGTCCCAGTGCAGAGAATAAGCAGTGAAGCTACGGGCTTGGCTGCTAATCCTCTTGCACTGGCCTCAGCCTCACCTTCCAACCTACTCCATCCTGCTTGGCACCACCCTAGCGGCAGTAACCACCTCGCTAAAATCTGCCTACTCAGCTCTTTGGGTGACTTTTCCCTCACCTATTTCCGTCTAAATGATTTAAGCTAGCACAGATCTCCTGTTTATACTTTGAAACTAGCCTGACTCACGATGAGTAAAATGCATTTGGGACTGACTGGATGAACAAATCAGCCTGAAAGTCTGAGCAAAGCAGCACAGAGAAGCCAACTACGTTAGGTCTTTGATGCTATGAATATAAACACCTTCCAAGTAAAGAAAAGTATCTGTGGAAGAACTTCAGAACTTCATGAACTTATTTCATTGCTGTACCATTCTTAATTCCAATGTATGATACTTTGAAAGAGATTTCATTTTTCAAAAATATGTTTTTGAATTCTTACTTTAATGCAAGCTACGGTACCCCTAAAATAAGCTTTAAAGAGTATTTGGTTCAGGGAAAGTTCCACTAAAAAGCAAAATTAAGTGGTGAAAACATGATTAAGTATATTCAGTGCAATCAACTAATACTAGCAAATATGAACTGTGGTTCCATATGTTTGTCATGCAATAACAATTAGTTTGAGGTTCTGTGAAAGTATTAGAACTTTTACTGTGGGAGGTGCCACCATATAACACACAGATTAAGAGGCCTGGATGTGGTAGATGCTAACTGAAGATCCTGGTCTTTACAATAGGGTAAAATTAGGTTCATCTGTGTGGACTTAGAAGGGATAGAACCTGCACTCGATTTCAGCACACCACAGCAGGCGAAATTGTGCCTCAACAGCCTTCATGAAAGAAGGGGATCTTCCCTTTACCACCTCATTACTTCATGTTGACAAATATTTTACTTTCTACACTCACAAAAAGAAACCCTAATTAATTGACTGCCATACAGCATTTTGCTACTGTGACTAAACTTGGGCATAAATATAAAAAGGTCTCATCTTGTCTGCCTTTTGCTATAATTCAAAAGTGAGCTTTCACTTTTACATTTTTATTTTCTTTTAAACAAAGAAATAAATTTCATATTTTGGCCTCAAAAACACAGTAATAAATTTAGCAGGGTTCTATAGCATGAAGGTATTTAACGAGAAATCAGAAACATGGCAAGTTCAGTTGTTCTTCAATGTCAGGTCTGCATTCTTGTAAGAAGTTAAAAAATAAATTATAGAATACTTACTAAGCAATTTCAACAAAGGGTATATCTGTATATCTATTTTTGTCATGCACTTTTAAAATAACACACAAAAATTATATCACTTCATTTAAGTTTAAGCAAATAAGGAAAAAAGTGTTTTCTTACTATTGTATGAAATTTGATTTTGTGCTCAACAACACAGAATAAAGGAAAATAAAAGGAATACAGATATAAAGGACAATTTTTGTCTTTTTTGAAGAGCTGAAAGACAACTTCAAAATTTTGGCTGTTTCTTGGAAAAAAGCTGGTTCAGGCAGCTAGGAGGAAAAGACAGTGTTCTTACTAGCAGTAAGAATAAATCTGTTTATTTAACATGGATTTTCTTACTCTTATTTTTGTTCTCTTTATTGTAAAAATGAAATGCAGCAATGCAGAAATAAAATAAGAGATCATCATGAAAATGGAGAAAGACACAAGAGAATCTCAAATGGGATATAATAAAAAAGGATGACAGTATGCCAACAAGTGTGTAGGTATCGTTTCATCTACTTTGTGAGCAGGGCAGCAAGTTCTGTCTTCGTAAGAATTATTGGTTTTAAATTAAAAAAAATATTATGGTAAAATTAGATTAATTTATGGTTGAACCTCTTTATTTATTTTAATACTGTAATTATTAGTTTCAATCTTCTAAAATATTTTGATTCTTATTTTCAGGAACTCTGCATTTCAAATAACTTTTAAATGCCAAATTTTATAGAAAGGAGATATTTCACTAGAAAAGTAATGTCAA
Source organism: Ibidorhyncha struthersii (assembly GCA_013398815.1). Classification (NCBI taxonomy): domain Eukaryota; kingdom Metazoa; phylum Chordata; class Aves; order Charadriiformes; family Charadriidae; genus Ibidorhyncha; species Ibidorhyncha struthersii. The sequence continues at coordinate 177,991 of VZSZ01001080.1, forward strand.
CACGAATAAAGCAAGGCAAGAGGAAACTCAAATGAAAAACAAATGACATAAACAATAGTAAAGAGATTTAAGAAATTATTTGTTAACGTCACCAACCTGATTCATTTTATTCTGCCTGAGGGAAAAACATGGTCGACCATTGAATATAAATAGAAAAAATTGTCTTATGTCCAAATTCTTATCCTAACTTCATGTCAACTCACAAAGAGAATAAAGACTTGCAGCTTTGCTTTATCCTAGCTTTGAAACTTTAAACAGGTTGCATTTCTGAGAATTTTCACAGAATTAGAAATGTGCTTATCTCTTCTCTTCAAATGTGCTTTCCCTCTCTGTTTCTTTGCTAGAATTTTCCTAAACCTGTCTGCATATAAAAAACCAAAACTAACCAGAATCTTTACGGTCAATAAATAAGAAAATGGGCTTTGCATGGTGGATCTGGAAGAACAATATATCTCCTTTTATCCCAGAACGTGGGGTACTCTTCTAGCTCTAGAAACAACTTTTACCTATCATGAGCTACATGCCATCCAAGTAAGAGTGCGCACAGTATGCAAGAACCACAAATGCTGATCTCACATCTGTGGTACGTAATTCTCAGAGTAATGAAATTTTCATTTCAGGCTTCCTTTGCTCATCAGAAAAGGACTAAGAAGATCAATAATGTAGCATGATCAATGCACTAGGCACAGACTGCCAACTGTGCCATCTGCAAACACCAGTCGTGAACAGAAAGTTGTCTGTCCTCTTCCGCCCTACTGATTCTAGAAGAAACGCAGTCAGATCAAACAAACTCCTCATCCTCCACATTGGTACACCTGTATTTCACATACATGTAGTTAATACTCTATTTCTCTCTCTGTCGACCTGGGCAGAAGACAAAAACTTCCTGCAAAGCCTGCTCTCCTTCCTAGGCAAGTCAGCAGGGTGGCCAATAACTAAGTACCTAGAGTATTGATGTCCAACCGCCATTAGAAGAACCCAACATCTCCTCTTAATCACCTAGGGCTGCCATGTGTGATTCCCAATCAATATTCCAGCTCAAAATTATATTAGTTAATTGTGACCAAAAATTATTACATTTTTACATGACTATAAAATACAGATAATACATCCGCCCTTTTAGATGGCATCTCTAACAATTGCCATTGAGCAGTAATCCTTTATTGAAAAGTCTGGTTGGAGTTTAATGAAACCTGTGTAAAATTTTAAACTGTAATTATTTTAATCTTGCTTCCCTGGCAGATTAATGAGGAGCATTTAACATCCTTTCTCACTGATCTCTTTTAATTTATTCCTGCAATATTTATTCTCATTCTTTTTTAAGACTGGCCAGAAATGATATTGGATTAACTCAGCAGATATGGAAGAAATCAGGTAACTGCCTTGATTCTTTTGATGTTGTGTTAAATTGCTTAACAACTGGCAGTGACCAGACGATGTTTGCTTTTAAAGCATTCGTAAACTGGCAACATCCATTTGTCTTACACAATTGAGTCTTTTTTTTTTTAGGTCACAATCCACTTACGCAGCATAATTTTACTGGCAGAAGGTGGCACAGGCCTCCACAGCCTCAGAGGAATTTTCAGACCAGGGCCCCAGTCTCTGTTAGGCAAAAAACTTCCTTTTTCACATGAACTCCATTTTTTTGCTGCAATTTGAAGGAGACTAAAATTTCCAGAATAAGTCATTAGAAGCCATAAGCAAAGCCGCATTTTTAGACATGAAAAATGTGTCAAGAAATGTCACAAAAGCAACTCCTAGGTAGTAATGGCATGGAAAAATTGTCCTTAATCATAAGAGAGTTAAATAACTCCCTGTAAAACTCATCTTCTCTGATTTCAATGGCTATAAACATATCTCAGGCTTTCCATGAGAGTCTTAGCACAGTAGAGAGGAGAGATTCAGGGTCCCCATCTGTGGTGAAACATCACGGAAGTGGGACACCGTTGAAAGGGTGTGCAAAAAGCAGCATTTACAAACACACTTCTCTTTTGAGCTGTTTCATGAGGGCAGCTTGTGCCAGTAGAGAATAATTCAGCCACAACACAGACATCTGTTTTGGGAGGTCATTGGAGCCCAGCTGGTCCTCTGGAAACTTCATGCACATGGGGGTATTATGGACTGGCATTAAACCAGCAGGTAGCCCTGACTAATCTGACAGATCACTGATAACATTACGTTATCTAAATATTTATGGCTATCTGTTTGTGCCCATGCTTGTCAGACTTCTCGTTTATCTGACTGTGTCCATAACTTTTGAACCTTTTGAACCAACTTTAGTCAGTGAGAAAAGGGTGTCAGAGATAAAATTCTACAAGTTTAGTTAAAAGGCATTACTGCCCAGAAGAAAAAGCACTTGTTAGCATGCTCCATTTAGGAACAGGCTTCAGATGAGATCACACCATGGGGGAGAGATGGCCTAAATGCTTGAAATGCAAGACAAAATTTTAAATGGGGCTTACACTTTACTAGACACCAGAGAATCCAACCGTGAGGCACAAATCCATAGGAAACCAGGCTTCATTTGTTCCGCTCATTGCACAGGGAGCTCCTTGTTTGTACTAAAAGCAAGGATGACTTTCAGTGCAGTTTCACTTTCTGCCAATATCATTTATTATACCACGCTGCAAATCTGAGTGGCAGTTTGCCTTTCCTCCAATGTTTCTGTCTTGAGGAACTTGCCTACAGGCCAAAATTTTGTCCTCAAATTCACTTGCTCAGGGAATGGTTCACTGTTAACTTGATATGGGAAGCAAGTCTTTCCATTGAAGTCCATCAGAATATGTGCCTCTCCTTGCTGTGGCGTGATGAGAATTCGTGATGGGGACAGAAGGGAAGAGATGTCTGATGATCCAAACTCCGAGCCTTGACCAGGGGGCTCTGAAACAGCTAAGTCAGAAAGGTGAATATTTTTAAATAATAAGCAACTTGTCTTTAGAGATATTTGGATTTCTTGTTGAATGAAACCCATTGTTAAATATATAGTTGCAGAATGTTAGACACGTCACCAACTCTTTCACAGATGGAAAAGACCCTCCCTGAAGAGAGCAACATATCCACTCCTACATTTGTGGACTCAGAGTATCGAAGAAAGTGACACAGCGCCACATGTTGACCTTGAATGTTGCTTTTTGATGCAGGGGTCAATCCTGCCAGATGCTCAGTGCCCCATGATTCACACTGGAAGCTGAAGACACTTTTCATTTTGCCTGATGCTCAGCACCTTCCCCAGCTCAGGCTTTCTCCACAGTTTTCTCCACGGGCAGTCTCCACAGCAAACAGAATTATTGACTAGGCATCATGTATTTTCTTACCTAAGTAATACAAAGGGTTGGCCATTTTGCAAAAGAGTTGAAACTAGCACAGCTGATGTAACAGAAGTTCTGTGTTGTAATAAAAATGACTAGTATTATTACAAATACAACAGTATATTAATGAGTGCTTTTATGGTATTCATTTCAATTGCTTCACCTTTAATGAAGTGTTTCCACTGCGAGTTTGATACAGGAAGTAAATTTTTCCAGGTCACCTTTATTCCTATGAACCACGTTCCCGTATGTTTTTGCAACCACAAGGACAGATTCTCATTTGTGAATAAGAAAGCTTCTTCACATTGTTCTGTCATTTAAAACCATTTCAAGGCTCTTTTGTATGGAAAAGAGGCTATACAGTATTACTAAGTATTCCAGCCATAACGTTTACGTGCTGGGAGCCCTTGCATGGAGTCGAATATTTAAATAAGTTCTAAATATATTGCTAGTAGGCTCCAGCTAAGGCATGTGAGAAGCATAGTGTAGGTAGATCAGAATATTCCTAATGTGTCTTAAACTTACCAAGCTGAGCTTCTCTCAGAGTTTACTCATTAGCTTAACTAGTATAAAAGGCAAACTCCATTATGTACTTAGCCTTAAACACACACAATAGTATGCCGCAGCTAACAACAAAAAAAAAAGTGTGTTCTGACCACATGCCAGGTAAAAAGAAACACAGAATCCTACTGAAGATACAGTTTTCACATGTTTTAACAAACTGAGAACATTGGGTAGGAGTTTAGGGATTACCTTGATTTACCAAAATTTATTTAAATTACACCTTCAGTCTTCACTACATGTTAATAACTATAATCTTCACCAACCTAAGATAAAAATGTAGCTTTTATGCCTAGTGGAGACAAGGACTTAGAACACTGTAACAAGGTTACTCAAGTAGCACAGATGTATCATTGTATACATAAGACTAAAATTTTCAGATGTTTTGTCAGCTTTGCACCCTAAACCAACTTTTCACTTCTCATTCGGGTGTCCGAGAAATTCTTAATAAATTAGTCACTTGTATTAATGGACTAATTAACACAGATTTTTCAGTTTTAGCAAACTACTTGATTTCACTAAGGAAAGGTTATGTTATGTGTGATGTGAAGACAGAATATATGTATACCAATATATACCTATATGGCCACAGATGCCATAAGGATGTCAGAAAAAGGTGAAGATAGAAGAAAAAGTCTTCTTCAGTTCAGGAATTTTCTGTTACGGGGCAAGCACCACAGAAATCTCTGAGTTCCACTCACTCTGCTCTGCTCTCCTCTTTTCTGAGAGAGGGAAAAGGCAATGTTGGTATTATTTCTTTTGTACTTATGGTTAACATTACAACAAAACAGTTTTCTATTAAAGTTCATCTCCTAGCTTTATTTAATCATTGACTTCATCTGGATGTCTAGGCTCCTTTTAAAACAAGGGAGATACTTTCTCCATAAAGTACTTCTTCCCAGCTGTGTGAGCTCTCTCGGGTTCCTCAGCTTTCTTCGATGTCTGCAGAGGAAGACTGAGCAACAAACTTGGACTAAATCTTTAAAAGATCAAATTCAAGTCAGATGAATTACAGCCCCAAAACTCAAGGAGTGGAGGTGAAGAAGGTCCACTGACATAATAGCTTATAGAGATGTTCTCTGGGAAGAGCAAGGAGGGTTTTCCAGTAAGAGGAGATGTAGTTTTTTCTTTCCACCCATTGAGAGTGGAAAAAAATAGAACGTTTTTGACATGTGTTGAGGAATTAATTTTATTAAAGTAGTTTTAAAAGACTTATTTTGGGATTAACCCAAGAGTATTGCCTCAGTAATATCAGATCATTCTTGTCTGATTTTGACCTTTAAAATGTTTTACTAAGCTTTTATATATATTTAAAGACAATGAATTCTATTACAAAAAAGATCTTTTGAAATGCAAAATTGAAACATACCTGGTCATTTCTGACCACCTCAAAATGCTTTTTCCCTTTTTATCTTTTTTTTTTTTTTTAACAAAATGTTGTAAAAAATACACATTTGTAAATATTTTGCCTTGAACCAAATAGTCATTTTCCATTGGTAAATGGTTTTCATTCTAACTTGAAAAACATAGAAGTCAATTGGGCACTGAGAGTAGAGGGAAAAAGTGCAAGTTATCCTGTGGCACTTGCTGGACTGGTTCTACAAAATAATGCAGAGAACAATATTACATCACAATAGAAAGAAGTTCTACTTCTTACAAAGAGCAGATATTCAGGGAAACTCATCCTGGTCCTTACAGGAGACTCTCATGTGCTGCCACTTTGAGAAGAAGGGGTGTAGGAAAGCAAAAGGAGAAAAGCTTTCAAATCAAACTGGAAATTAATGCCACAAGGAAGTCCCTGAGAAACGCACAGTTGGTGGCATCTGAGAGCCCTGGAAGGCTCAGTGAGTTACAAAGGGATGATGTCTCAGTGCGACTGCTGTCCCAGACTCCAGTTCAAAAATCCAGCAAAGAAGAGAGGGATTGGGGCCAGAGGGCTGGAAAGATCCAACCAGAGTGGAACAATAACTTGTCCAAGCACAGATCAGCCCTAAAAATTAAGAAAGCTAAGATTTTACATAATTAAAGGTGTGGCTGCTCCAGAAAAGTACATGAGCCCAGGGGGATTAAGACTGGCCTAGACCAAAAAGGGTTACTTGGTGATAAATAACTCTTAGAAATGGTAATTATGTTATGCCCTAATGTTATTTACTGCCTAATATTGTTCACTGTGACTCCTTTAATTAATCTACCTGACATTCTCACTAACTCATTCCATTTATCCTTTGCTAGGATTAAAGGTCCTTTTTATCTTATGGCTTTTATGTTCATTCTTGAGTGAATCCAGTATGAAACTAGATGTCCGTGTGCATTTTGAGCACCCATGGCACTCACTTTTGGGATTCACAGCAAGCTTATTGCCCCTTCTAATACTATTGAAGGTTCTTGATGTTCCCGGTTGCATTGTAATTGGTTTACCCAAGACAGGAAAGAAGTTCCTAAAGTATAACATACCCCCTTCACAAAATCCCTCAGAGCAAGTCCTTAGAGTTACTCTTAGGCTAATAGAAGACCCCCTTACATTTTTCAAATAAAGATTTCTCACTAGGTTCTTAGTCACTTTGAGAAGCTATCTAACTAAATTACCCAGTAATTTTCCTTGGCTACTTTGCCCAAAAACCTCACAAACACCCTACATTATTATTTCCCAAGACTGGCTTTTGTCTCTTAGGATATCTTTGAACTGCTTTCAATTACTATGACTGGTCAAGCTCTCCATTGAAAACGATCCAGTTCCCTGAAGCAGATCCTCCTGATGACTTAGGCAAGAAATAAATATAATTATTTCACCTTGTGGTAAATTGCCCATGATCAGCTCTATGCTGCAAAGCATCATCTCATGGCCCTGTATAATTGTGGTGGCTAGTTTACCAGCAACATTTTATCCTGTAACACATACTCCAGGGCAGATTAAACAAACAACTTGTTTACAAACAGTTTAATGAGGAATAGCTATGACGCACACAACTGTTTCATTTCCCTCTGCATATGCAAAGGAGCTCGCTTCCTATTTTCTTTATACAGATGGCACCAGCAGATTCCTCTTCGGAGGCCTTTCAGTGAGTGACCCTGCAGCAACAGAAACCCGTGTCCCACTGATTTGCATCTGCTGGTGAGTTCTCAGCAAGGGTGGGACAATGGCCAAGTTCGGCACTGCCCACCTCGCTGGAGAGTGTCTCATCTGCCTTCAGCCTTTTCCCGGCACATTACGTGCAAACTCCCCATATGTTACAGCACAAGTTCCCAAGAAGATTTACAAGGGAACCTTTTTACACAGCAACCCCTCAAGCTTAGCACCAGGCTCTCCAGAACTGACATGCCGAGCATCCAGGTCCGTCTCCCTGTTTCCCCCCTCTCTTTCTGCAGCCCTGGCAAATGGGTTTGATTCCATCATCATTCAGAGAATAACCTTCTTTTCTCACATCATTTAATTGTCATTTCCCTCCTGTTCACCTGTAATGGTATTTTATGCCTGTGTGATATTTTAACCATTTTAAACCATACATAATAACAATTTCTCAGTGATTTCTTTGCAAAATGTGACGGTGAGCCAGACTGTTGCTCATTCTTTTACCTGGCTTGCCTACCAATGTTGTCTTGTGCTTTGATTTCTGAGATTTTGGCAGGGAGATCTTTTTGTTCTGAGTTAATATAGCACTGGGTGCAAAGGGAGATCTTGCCCAAGGGTACAATGGTTAGACATATATTGTCTGGAAGTACTACTAACAGTAATAATAATAATAACAGCAAAATTTCTTCAAAGATACCACACATGGGGAATGAGACTGTGGTCAAAGGATAAGTGTTATTGAATTTCTGATGAAATAGTGAGATGTTGCAGTGGAAGGCAATAATTTTTGCTCAATTTCTTGTCAGACCTACTGAAAATTCAAATTCAGTTTAAATTTATGTTTTCTGATTATTTTTGCCATTCCTGTGGGAATATTCTACAATAATTCTTCAATTAAGCTAAATTCTGTAACTTGCCTTAATGATAGTATTACTATTGTATCTTATCAAATTGTTGAACTAAAACACTCAGAGACATCCAGGATTTTGATGTAAAACTGCAGCTGTTTGAAAATGTGCAGTGAATGTCATCCTTGGAGCATATTTTGTGATCATCATCCCGCTGGGCACTTAAGGTAGCTTCTGTTTTCCATATTACACATATTTAAAATATATAAAGCAGAATGAAATTCAGAAAAGATAGATAACAAACTACTTGCGTGACATTACAACTCTACATGACTACCACCATAATAATACCCAATACCCAAGGCTATGAGTAGTGATAATTATACTAAGCCTAGCATAGATTCTCACTAAACTGATGATCTCTGTTCTGATGCCTACAGATATAAAATACCAATAAAATTTGGGCCCTTGTTGGGAGATACTAATCAAACATATGTTCTGCCATTCTGATCTATCTCCACTATTATCACGTAATGATGATACTCTGCAAGGCACAGAGAGCGGTACACAGCTTGATTCATTTCCCATTATCATCAGGTAATACACAAACTGTGCCGACTACAGTATGAAATTTCTGTGGATGAAAGGGGAAAGTAAGAAGTATACTAGGTTTAAAAAAAGAGAAAGGACAAATGGGACAGATGCCTGGCTGCCAGGGTGAGAATTGTGGGCTTACATCCACTACCTTAGGAAAGACCAGGAACCCTTCATTGTATTTTATTGCTTATGCTGTCACTATGTAAGATGATTTGTGACAAGGTAAAGGGGATGAATAGAAAAGGCAGCTGCATAGCAGAACGCTATTCCACTGATGTTTACTTATGTTTCCATAAAACAATAGAATAAAGCCTGGACATTTTGCATGTGATTTAGAAATCAGAATGGTAAGATTAATCCTAAAAGATACTTTGAGCTCTTTTATTAAAATATCCTGCTCTCTCTTGATTCCAGCCTTGTTTTTCCCTTCCTATCATTCTCTTACACTACAGGTACCTGAGTCTCCCAGCTGCAGACAGGAACACATACAGACATAGAAGCCGTGGGATTAATGTGTAGTGAGGAACAGTTTCACCGAATGCTGCTAGTTATCAGTTTGCTGAAATGCCGGCCCTCTCACCCCCATAAACATTTGTAAGAGGAAAAAAATGAAAAGTACCTCTGTACAAAAAAAGAGAAACAAAGAGATGTATCTCTGTTTTGCAGGATAACAGAGACCTTACAAAGACCTCTTAGAAATATTAGCCGAGCAAAGAGTTTGTAGCAGCACTGCTACAAGTTCTGAAATAACATAGCGAGATGTTAATAAACTTTTATTCTGCTTGTTCCACATTGCTTTTCATTCAGTACCATCAACAAATTAACGTTATACAATTCAGTGTTCTGGTAGGCTATACCAAGATGTTTCCCATTTTCTGCTTTGTTCCCTTGGAAAGAATAAATAGCACTGCTCTTATTTTTAGCTTTTCAACCCAGTGTTACTCTACATCACTTGGAGACTTTGTCAATTTTTGCAGTACTAGTCATTATCTCTACTAACCAATGCATTTTAGAAGTTAACATCACCAGATATTGTAAACAGCTATAGTCTTGAAAAGCAGAATTAAAAATTGGCCTAGTTCATGTCTACAGCTTCTCCTGGGGCCATAGATGCTTGTCTTAGTTTCTGTGCTTTGTACGGAGGAAGAGATTAAAGATGCTAAGCGAGACAGAAAACAGCAGTTGCAACAAGCCCAGGCAAAAAGGCTGAGGGGACATAACAAGCCTCAGCAAACCCTCAGCCCCTATCAGCACCAATTCAGCAAGCTCGGGCAGAGACTCAGAGATACGGGGCCTCTCTCTGCAAACCTCGCATGGTCTAATGTCAGCCAGCTAAAGTTTCTGCATTTGGCGTCTGTGTTTCAGCTATGGTGGAAGAGAACAGGCTCTTGCAGGATGTGATTCACTACTTTTGATGACCTGCGTACCAAGTGCGCACTTCCAAAGCATTGTTCATCCCATTTGTTTCTCTCCTTTTTGCCTGCTTTTTCTCCTTTTTTCCTGCTTTTTCTCCTTTTTTCCTGTTTTTCTCCTATGATACCATCATTTGTATTTAAATAATATGTAGGTCTGTATGCAGAGCTTGCTAATTTTTCTGATTGCACAACTTTGAGGGACAGCATGTGTTCGTGTCACAACTGATCAGAGATGTTTCATATTCTGAGGTCAACAGGTAAATAACATTAGATTTAGTATTATGTCTATTTGCAGTAAACACTGGGGTGCCAAGTACCTGATTCGAGCAGCTGGACTTTGTCTTGAGGTCCCCTTCTGAACGAGGGAAGGAAACTCAGAGCATGACTTCCCTGCAGCATCCATCCTCTACAAGAGACTCTCTGTGGCAGTTGTGTGCAAAGAAGGGGCAAATTCAGCATCAGTTTTCTGTTGCCCACCAGTGCTCTCTTATTGAAAAATAAACTTTATACAGCTGGATAACAAAGAAAGATGAAGCTTCAAAAATCACCAAAGCTCACACATTAGTTAAAATAATGATATTTAAGTAGTTATTTAAACTCATATTCTCACACAGAATGCCCCCTTCATTGCAAATGAAAATATTTATTGTGTCCCCCCCCAAGAATTTTTCAAAGAAATTGGATTCTCTTTGTTGAAAATTGAATCCTGAAAAATATTTGGTTTTAATACTGAAAACCCACTTTTGAAAAATATAATTAATATTTGAAAACTGACTATTTTCCTGTTTTCATTTATGGGAAATGTCAGCATAAATGATAAATTAAAAACAACCCTTTTTTTTTTTCTTTCCCAACTTTCCCATGAAAAACAAATGGTATTTTCCTTCAACTCTACTGGCAACAGAAATGTCAATATAGAAAGCCTTCAGGCATCAGACTAGGTTTCTCTTCAAAAGCACAAGGTTAATGAGCATATTGAGAATCGTCAGGAACTCACAAGTCTGAAGGAACCTCAGATCCATCTGCTGGACTATTTGCTCGATGACTCACAGGAAGGTGAAAGGTTGAATTAGTGGCCCTTCCCTTCAAGAGGATAGATAACACTTTCTAAGGCTCCGCTGATCGATCCCTCCCAAAACCAAGCCATGCAGCTGGCTTCCAAGACATTAGAAATTCCCTGGAGGATGAGGAAGTAATGTGAATGTGTAGAAGGCTTCACTTTTCTACAGGTCTGAACTGTTTTTATTGGTAGTAAATAAAACAAGATATCGGAATTGAGAGTCTTTCAAAGTGTCATCAAAAAACTCGTGTTGAAAAATACTCCTAAGCAATACCGCCGACTTACAACAGAGGCAGTAACTTCTGGTTTTCCCCTTTATTCAAAACTATTACTTACTTTTCAAAATGCTATTTAAAAAAATCCCCAAAATGCAAAACAAAACAACAACTGTAATACGTATAATTCTACGTGCTAAAGGGTAAAGATAGCCTTAGGGGAGGGAAATGGTAAAATAACTGATCTTCAGAACATCCTCTGAAGCAAGAAGCTGCTGCTTTGCTTGTTTTGTACAGGGGGAAATGTTTTTTCATAATCTCATCCACAGTAAGGAGAACTGTATCTTGTCAGTGGTACCACAACTGAAAAACTGCAGAAGCAGTAGCTCTAAATGTAGAAACAGATGCCATCCATTCTGAACAAAAGTGTCACTGCCTGGCTCAGTGTGGTTAAATGGTTTGCCTGACACTACACAGCCAATGCTAAAGCCTGGATCAAAATTCAAGATTTTTATTGAAACTCTACTGAATTTTTGCACTAAGGAATTTTGATCTTGTTTGAAAAATATAGAACTGCTTAACAAATAACATAAGTTCTGACTTCAATATTTTTTTTTCTTTGCATTGTGTGAGTGGCTATAATGCTCTCTGTGCAATAGAAATATGGTAATATTGCCAAGTATGCTATTTGGTATAGTTAGAACACAGATTTGAATCACAGTTTCACGTTTCCTTTTTTGTCTGAACTGTATTTTTAAGTCACTGCCTTTTAAATAAAAACCTGTCTTTGTCTCAAATCGCAGCATAAATCTGCCGTGCTAATCAATTAATAACATTCGTGATCATCAGGCAAATTGTTTTTGTTACACTGATTTTTATCATGATCATTGTTCTGTATGTGTACCCGATTATTATCAACTTGCAGGATGTGTCTGCGCAGAGCCCGGGATAATACATGGTAGATTCTTACAGACTGCAGTAACAAAAACTGAATTGAAAGCTCTAGGCACTGCTGGAGCACCACGCCATGGAAGAGAAACCAGCTAAAATGTCACACTAAGATTCCTTCATGTAATCTTAAATGCTCAAGAGACTTGGGAGACTATCTTATGTATCTGCACAAACTGACACAGTGAAAATCTCAGCAAATAGTAATTTTCTGGATTTACTGCATGACAGGAACCTCAGGTGGTAAGTTAAATAATGCAAGGCACAGAAATTGAGTAAAAATCTTCCTGTGAGCCTGCTCATCACAGACATACGAGCAGCTGGTTCCCACTGCAATTCCTATTTGCCTCTAAGCCTCCCCAGCTGGGATAAGTGAAAGCCTTATAACGGTCACTGACAATCTGACAGCCATCTGAGATAGGCTGCGAGTTGGTCCCCTGTAGGGCGGGGAGGAACAGACACTTGCTTAGGAGGCACTGACAGCAGGCAGTGCATTTCTCGCTTTAACTTCCCATTGCAAGGGTGCTGTGCCGGCTCATGGAGGGTGCCCTACCTTGGCATGGAGAACCAGGAAGGATCGCACTGGTTACCTCTCATGTACTTCAGATAAAGGTTACTGTGTAATGTGACTCTCTGATCCTTCTCAGGACACAGCAGCTTTTCACAAGAAAGGCAAAGGGATCCTCCTAAAAGATAAGGGATCAAGTAGTCCGAGACTCACACCACTTCTGTGAAAGCTGGTGGTGGCACTCCTGTACGCCACACCATGAGTAGTGCCTTGAATATAGAGAAAGATGGTGACAGGTTTGGGCACATCAAGGGCCAGATGCGCAAGTGCTGAGCACCGTCTGCTGAACATGCCACCACTTGCACCAGTACGGTATTTCACTCTGGGAGCTGAATTCTTCCAAAAGTGAGATGTTTACCACATGCAAGAATGGTTTAAAAAACACTTTTCTGGTAGACTAAATAATTCCAAGTGTAGACAGAGGAACAGCTTACTGTGGAGAAAAGAAAGATATCTGTACAAGTACAATTTATGTTTCAATAATTATTTATATATTAATTCTGAGATAATCGGGGAGTGGGGGGAGAAAAGAAAGATATCTGTACAAGTACAATTTATGTTTCAATAATTATTTATATATTAATTCTGAGATAATCGGGGAGCGGGGGGAGAAAACAAGGAGAGAAGAAGATTCGCAGTAAGTAGAACAGTTTCTCTATGACAGTGAGGCAGAGATACCTAGTTATGGTACAGGTTGTCGAGATATATAGATGAGATGTTAAAAATTGTGTGAAAAGACCGATCCAGCAGTCCCACTGTGTGAAGATGCTCAGTGACATGCCTGGCAGGTAATCAATGGAGATTTGCTGAGGCCCACTCTCAGCAGGTATTTAATGCCTCTGTAATCACAGCTCAAATGAAGTTCACCCTCAAACCCTGCTGCATGTTTTCAGTATCTAAGAGGATCGCTACATCCCGTAAGAGGTGTAAAGATACCAGGGTACAAGTAGGCAAGAAGCTGACCCCCTTTCAATTCATGTTAGTTGCATAAATCTATGGGTGACCAAGAAATGCAGGACTGGGCCCTAAATTATACCAAGTGGAATATTCTGTACAGCTGAACTAAGTTATCCAGAGACTTTTATATGAAGATACATAGCTAGCAGACTTCCTTGGCATGAAAGATATATCACAGAATCGTGGAATCGTATAATGGCCAGAGTTGCAAGGGACCTTAAAGACCACCTAGTCCCACCCCCCTGCCATGGGCAGGGACACCTCCCGCTAGAGCAGGTTGCTCAGAGCCCCATCCATCCTGGCCTTGATCACCACCAGGGATGGGGCATCCACAACTTCTCTGGGCAACCTGTTCCAGTGTCTCACCACCCTCAGAGTGAAAAATTTCTTCCTTATATCTAATCTCAATCTACCCTCTTTTGGTTTAAAGGCCTATGCATCCATGTGTGTGCGCGCGTGTGCACAGGGAAGTGTTAAATTATTTTATACCAGTGAATATTTAAGCAGGAAACATGAGTAACTGGTATTACAACTAATAAACTAATCAGTATAGATCTGTGCTTTTTAAACAAAACATTTTATTTCTCAAACAACCTTAACTTGACACAGTGTTTTGTCAAAAACACTGAATAAAGTATTAGACTTTTTTTTTCCTGGTAATATCAGTATAATTTATGTCTCCATAACAAAAAGTTAGAAGCCTGTTCATCAAGCAGATTGTGTCTGGGTGAGTTTTTATGCTAATAAGTTAGAATTCTAAGTTTGATTTACTTGATTGATAATACAAAAAGAATAACAGTGAAAAAGAAATACATTTTTAATATACTGCTCTGCAGTCTCTGCAGTAAACCAGCAGATGAACTATGAAATTTATTTTTTAGATTTCATTAGGATTATATTAAAATGTATGAAAGATTATTACACATATAGGTGAAATAAAAAAAAGATCTGTCTATTGTGACAATTACAATTTTTTAAAAATCCTTTGGGGCTGGGTTTTTTTGGCAGGCTGGAAAAGCTGGCTCGACTTAGTCTCAAACTACTGGAGATGCAATAATTTATAGCATCTGAATGGTAAAACACTACTCCAGTATTTAAATTAGCCTTTAATAGACGGCATGAATCATTTTCATACTCATGCTTTTGCACATCGGACTGCACTGCTAGATATACAATGTTCTCAGTGACATTGTTTAAGGGTCTAATCTTATATTGCTGCTTCAATGAGTTTCCAAGGGCTGCAGAAAATGAGATGGGGTACACTGAACAAACTAATGCAAAAAAACCTTAGTACAAATAAAACATTGCTCAGCTGCTTAGATAACTCTTTCGGAAGAAGACAAATTTGAGTTACATTTCTATCACAACAGCAGTATACCAAAAATTATTTTTAATGAAAAGTAAAAGAAGAAAACGACAAATTGTATCCATTTCTAAGTTTGTGACTTCTTGCAAAACAGTAACTTTGAACCATGACTCTTTGTAACGTGATAAAGTATAATGTAAATTTAATGGCTTTCAAGACACAAGCTATTAAATACCATACAAATCTGGTGAATCCATTTGAAAAGTCAGTTGCTAGGCTCCTAGATCTTGCTACACTTTCAGAAACGGCAAGTGTAATTTCCAGCACCCCCGGTTGGGATTCAGAACTGCAGCAAAAACAATGACTTTCTTTAAGGTTTTACATACCAGTAAAGAGAGTCATTATTCCAGGAGACTGCCAATACGTATGGAGAGACAGATACATGCAGGGAGGGAAAGCCACATGGAGGGAGGGATGAGGGCTGTCTCATTACTGTTAACCTGCTGTACCTCAGTCTGCAGCCAGTCCAGCTGCCATCGCAGGGCTGAGAGACAGCTTTGCCTGAAATCATTCCCCAGCCATTGGCTGGACCAAGACTGAACTGAAGGAGGGTAAAAAATATACTGTGTAGGAAAAATTTTTAATCTTTCTTCACTGAGGAGCAATGAAAAATGCCCAGTAGACAATGGCACGAGTAGACCAATTGATCCATAAATATGCTTCTGTTCCACGAAAAAAAGAAAAGGGAATTAACTGCATAATATTTTATCATGCTGAGTAAAATGCAGACTGACTATAGGCTGCAATAAAGCAGCCACAGGATACCTGTGTCACCAGCTTTACTCCCACTGAGTTATCTCCCAACTCTCACAGACAAACACTAAGTTGCCTTAGCATCAGCAACTAAGTATTTCTCTGCCTACCTGGCAGAAATATTTATGAATTTTTAGGATTTTGAGCTTAAGATATTCACTGATGAAAATTCAGGAACAGCTACTAAAGTCTATGAAAGAATCAATGATCATTCCATGAAAACCCACAAAGACAGCAGCGTTCTTGGCTGATCTGACAAAGGTGGACCCTTTGTACACAATTTCTTTCATGCAGATACAGGGCTTGAACAAGCAGAGTAGGGGCACCCCCTCCTCCTCCATGGTACCTGCTCTATTGCCTCCTTCAAAAGAAAGCAGAGTCAGTGGTAAACGCAGCACTGGTATACTCCTGTAGTTGCTACCGTATATTGCAATCATGCTTTTAAACATCCTGTCCGTTTCCTGGAATTTATGGTACAGGATATCTGACCCTATCTCACAATGACTTTTTGGCCCTGGACCCTCTTTGGCAAACTCTGTATCTCTGAAACGATGCTTCCAATCTGCAAAGAAAAGACCTCCTAGAGAGGTTATATTTCTGTCCTGTGACATCATCAAACAGTAGGGTTGTAAAGCTACAGTTTAAAGCTGGATGCTGAGTAAAAAGTCAGTTTAAATTACTCTGCTTGGCCAGTGACAACAAAGCCTTGGAGTGAAAATGTGGCTTCAGAACAAGACACCTAAGTTTTGTCTGTTGAATCCAGTCCACAGGCAGATTATTTGGGTGAGTGTGCCTAGCTACCAGGCACCACCACTTTCACTTGACTACCGTTTTTTTTCCACACATGGGTAAGAATGTCCAAGAATATCAAGACTGATGCTGTATGTCTTTTTTTTCTATTTTTTTAAACAAGTATTTTATATAACCAAGACAGTGTGAATCAAGATTTTCAAGCCACAACAAGAAAAAATCCCTGTGAGAGTATATTTATTCTAACATAGAAACAGAAGTTTTGTTATAAAATAAAACCAATGCCATTTTCACTCCAAAGCTCCTGTGCCTATTTCAGTACAGCGTTTTGCCTAGAATCCCTCCTGCCTAGAATCCCTGCCAACACTTCCTAGTGACTTCTTGTCACTTAAATAGGCACATCCTAACAAAAATCCGATCTGAAAACATTATTAATTCCTGCATTTGCTTTAATAGTCTAGGAAGAGTAATGACCCATTATTCTGCAAAGGTCCCCACTCTATTTCCTTGTTCTGTTGTGGAAGCTGGGTGCAAAATAATTTTGGAAATCATTAAGAGAGACAGGAGTATTTCGTTACGTGCCATGAAGATTCAGTGCTGATACGTTGTCATTTCTGAGTCTGTATCTCTCACGGTAAGAAGGCATACACCTCTCTAAGAGCAACCCAAAATTTAGCATATTTGTTAAATCTGTCATTGCCAGTAAAGTAAATAGGTAAGGATGAAAGAAATTACAACAGTGGGCAAAAAGTTTGGATTAAAGTCTTTGCACCTGAGTCCTAAAGTTATGACATTAATTCAGTCTTAACTTCATTAAAGTCTGGGCTGCTTGGGTTTGAGACAAGTTTTATTTTCAACATAATCTGGTAGTTTCCACATTGGTACATATCAATAGACGAATATAATCACTTGCGCATACCTTAAGCTGTCAGCTAAACGTATACAGCAAACTTGAAATCACGTTTCTGCCTAAATATTTTGGAGGAATTATAAGTAGAAGCTAAGGCTCCAGTTTAGAAACACCTATGCTCACACCCAGTTTTCCCTAAGTAACCTCACTGAAATCAACTCTTGAAGCACCTTCAAATTTGCTAAAAATACTCTTTAGAACTTCAGCAGGAAAAGAGAAGAAAGCTCAGAACATTTTGTTGTATTGAGGATCTATCTTGACATCAAAACTATTACAATGCCAGCTGACCATGGCTAGAATAAATATTTTCTTTAAATTTTCCAAGTCTAAAAAAAATGAAGCTGAGAGTCTGTAAAAGTGTCTAACCAGATCACAGGTGCAGAACTTCAAATTGTTGCAAATTGTTACAAATTCTTCTCAAGAAATGTTTGCGTACAAAAGTAGATAGTGAGACAAATTGATTTAACTGGGGAAAAACACATAGGATTTTGAACACAAAGATATTTTTTGAATACAGAGAATTTACATCCATTATTTACAACTGCTGTGTGGCCATTAAAGAATCTTTATTCACTTAGAGACAGCATGCAGAACTGCAGGAAAAAAAAAAAAGAATTTTTTATACAACTGTATTGAAAAGGGACAGTAAGATGACTTTTTATTTTATACAAAAACATCTCACATATGTAGGTAGGTGAGTTTTCTGAGATCCAGGAAACCTTTAATAAATAGCCAGGACTTGCAAAGGAAATACATTTGCAAAAACAAAAAAAAATAGTGAATTTCTCTAAGGAGGTATTTTGCAACAGCTCGTCATTTCCTAGCCTCCCTGTGAATTGGGGATACCACAGCAGAGACTATTTCTGTGGTATTTACAACCCAGTCCGAATCAAAAAAATACTGGAAGCCTCCCACTAAGGGAAGTCTGTACTAAGCAAAAAACAAAGAAAAGCATCAAAGACTGTTCTGCACAAACAAAATAACTATGTGTCCTGTCCCTCTATCTAGAAACATTAATAACTCAGACAACTGCCCAGTTGACTTTGAGATGAGGTGGCTCCTGGACTGCAGTGAAAACTAATTTGCCAAGCACTCGACGGATTGAGGCAGAACTGACGTATTTCACTTTACTTTTAATTCCTAAAATTGACTTGCTTGCTGCAAACAGCCTGGCAGAAGATGTATAATTTTGTTGTCGGTGCTAGACAGAGTTTTGCTGGAACTCAATGTCTCTCTCACTTGGTGCCTTTTTCTGGGTGATAATACAACTACACAGCTCCTCATGGAGAAGCTTCATGGTTCTGAATACTTAAAATTTCCTCTACCAGAGAAAAAGTTTTTTCCCAAACCAGATAAACATGAAATGAGAAACAATACAATTCTGCAAAGTCACTTTTTGAAGCAGCTTTTCTTTTAACATGGTTAACCATCTTTCGCCTGTGCTCTGCAAAGGCATTTTACTTTGCATGATATTAAGCAACAGTTTCTGGAACTCCAATTATTGTTTAAAGGGTAATAAATCACACTGTGTCTTTCTGTCTCCTCCTTTCCCCTGCAGATTGGTACGGCAACCTACTAAACTGCTGAAGAGGAAAGAGTTTCCGTGAAAGTTCCAGTTCTTTTTGCTAGAGGAGCAGTAATATGCATTTTGAGTCTGAAATAGAGGTTGTTACAGAGTCACCAGCCCATAGTTTTGTTTCTCCATGGGCTGCAGTAAAGGTCTGCTGGAGAGCTTAATTCAAGATGTTCTTCAGGTATAAGTGATTTTTCACTGAACGTTTACACAAATGAAATGCACCAAGTAACAGTTTTTACTCAAAATCCTCCTCAGAGCCCACCTGTGTCTCATGGCCTGTGTGATATTGGCAATCAGCCATAGTAATCTTGTTTTTTAAGCCTGAACAACACTTATCTCGCCCTTCATACCCTCCTACATACCAGTCTTCCTGCTGTATCATGAAATAAAATCTCAATCTGTTTCAGGTGGGGCTGCAACAGCACTATGCCCCTAATCCAGGCAGAACCTCTGGCCAGTGCAAGGCAAGAGATAACAATCATTTCTAAGAGGAGGATGTTAAAACGGTGCCCACGTTTTCTTGAAATAAAATCTGAAAAACTGTACTGTTATGTCAAAGACTTCCCTTAGAAACTTTCAAAAAAATATAACATTTATGCCCTTTTAAGAGAGATGGACATTCCTAATTTGAAAAACTTGATGAGTAAGCTAAGTCCTTTCTCTCTATTCAGTGTAATATGTACGTATCTAATGATAAGACCTTTGTGTCACATAGGGCAGTTCTTAATAAAATACTCACTTAATGACTCTGAGGCAAAATGCTGCAACACAGATGATCCTGAGCTGTACAACCAATTTAATAGAAGTATGATTAAGCGCTGGGCTCCCTTTTTTCCCTATGGCATTCAGAACAGCTCAGAGCTAAACACAAAAGAACAGAGGCTTTTTTTTTCTCCTCAGCACATAAATTATTACAATCCCAGGACATAAAATAATATTTATAAACTCTTGCTAGCTATTGGGAGTAGTAACAGGGTATCTGTCTGATGACTGTATGGTTTTGTCCAATTCTTTTTCTCGCTTCCAGGCCACCAATATGAAACCAGCTATTGCTGTTAGGTTATTTGTGTTATGACAGGACTATGACTAAAAGGTCTGAATGGATCTTTGTCACAGTAATCACAACCTAGTTTTTGCCTCCCAAGGTCTGTGCTTGTGGGGACGAGGCTGCCTTGCCCCTCTCCCGGGTGCCCTGTGCCTTCTGGGGTCTCCTGTAGCTGCTCAGCGAGGGGATAAGAGGAGCCCAGTACGCGGAAGCCGATGCTGACTTTACATGCAAGTTGTCAAAAAGATTTTTGTTTGATCTGAGACCACTAGCTGAAGCGGAGGGCCTTAGCTAGGTGAGCAGGCAGAGCAAAACCACCTACAAACTCTCTCAGTCCATGGTCAAACCCACCGCAGAAAACAAAATAATAAAGAAGCACCAGCTAGCTCAGCCTTTTATGGCAGTGCGATATTTCTTTTCCTTCCCTCTTCATTGAAAAGGACAGTTTGGCCTGAGTCACAACATAAATGTAGCACAGCGAGACAAACTTGACTGATGAGCATAAGAATAGAGCAGTGGTTCATTTAATCAAATGCTTTTATAAGCAACTAATGTAAATTAAAATGCTGAAAAGAAAAATCAAAGTTACCCAGGCTGCTTGAACCTGCTTTAAAAGCATACCAACACCCATATCCACACCCTTTTTTTACTTCTTTAGTTCTTCCTGGAACTATAATATACTTTTTTATAATTAAACGAAAACCACAAACGAGACCTTTCGAACAGGATTGTACTTTACATTAACGAAATGCTCCCTCAAGAGTGAGTCAGTCTGTGATGCCCATTAATGGCTAACAGCTCCGTTAAAAAGGGTGAGCAAAAAAGCCCTAGAACGTTTTATTGTTTAACGTGAAAACATCCAGAACAATGGATGGGCATTTTTTTTCTATGAATCAAAATAATCACATTTAATTAATTAAATGCAAAAAGCATCTGATTCTGTAGCTGTTCTGTGCATGGAAGTCAACTGGGTTTAATAAGATGCAACACAATAGTCAATTAGTGCATTTGCCTCTAACCTACAAAATGAGAGCAGTTGGTTTGCTTGCATGTAAGCTTACTCCTGAACCAGTATCTATGGTCTTCAGTGACAGCTACTCCAGAGAGGTGGGTTTTTTTTTTTCAGTGGCTACCAGTTATGGGTATCACTAGCTTTAAATGCCAGACCAGAAACAAAGCAGGAGCTCACCCCAAAAGCCACCCGAATTCAGTAGGATCAGGGGGTCATTTTTATCTCT
The DNA here is from genome assembly GCA_013398815.1 of Ibidorhyncha struthersii. Taxonomy (NCBI): domain Eukaryota; kingdom Metazoa; phylum Chordata; class Aves; order Charadriiformes; family Charadriidae; genus Ibidorhyncha; species Ibidorhyncha struthersii. Next base: position 199,176 of record VZSZ01001080.1, read on the forward strand.
GAAAAACAAGACAAAGTGTCAAAAAGCAGATAACTCAAAACAGAAAATCTATGTCTGAAATATCTATCTTTAGACTATGTCATGTTCCTTCCACATTTAGTCAGGAATTTTCAAGAAATTGGAGCGTTTGTGCTGAGTGCAAATATGATTAGAATGGTACAGGGTATGAAACCAGTCAAATGTCTGAGAAAATATGCATTTAGGAGCTTATTTATTCATCTAGTCGATATAATTGCCTCCCTACTGAAAAAAAAAAATCAGAGAATTATAATACCAATACCTTGACTGTGCAGTATACCTACTGGGAAGTCTATTATGTGTGCGTTAGTCTCTTGGATATACCTGTCTATAGTACAAGGGCAGGGATTGATTTTTAGTGTCATGTTTGAAAACGAAACAATCGGGTCATCTGAAGACAAGAATACATTGTCAACTCTTTCTTATCCCACCCCAAATAAATCCAAGCTTTGCCTGTTAGTTTATCTTGAATGAGAGGGTGATTTAACTCAAGAGGAGTAGGTAGGTAACCAGTAAATACCTTTTAGAATATCTGTTGCCATTTGGAATTAGTACATAGCAACCAAATATTTACAGGGGAAAGAAATACACTCTGGAACCAAGTTTTGCAACTGGCTGCTCCTAGAGAAAATCTAACCTCTCTTCCCTTAATAGTAAAATGGTGGCTAAATAGGCAAAAAAACAATCCATCCCGGCAGCAGTTCAGGCTTTGAGAAAACTCAGTTGAGCAGGGAAGATCAGAGCAGATTGTAAGGCATCATTCCTCCAAATGATCTGCATAAGAAAGCAAATTTATACCATGCCCCAGACTTGCTAAAAGGAAGACGGATCATGGCACAAGGTGTTAGAGAAGACTCAAGTGCTGAGTTGTCTTTCAGGAACAAAGTGGTAATGAATTATTGACCATATGTGAGTGTGTGTGCAAGTACAAGCGACAAACAGGGAAAGTAGCTGGCACAGCTCGTTTTCCATCCACATCCAGCAAACACAATCATATCAAATGTCATCATAACAAAACCCAGTAAATTGATCTCACAGCAGTGAGCAGGAGGTTGTTCGTTCACCTTGCTTTGCAAGCACTGCAAGCTCGTCTCATGTTAGTTTTATATTTCTCCTTAGAGACGAAGAGATTGGAAAAGAAAGCATCAGCCTGGTGTAAACTGGCCCTGTGCTGAGCAGGAGGTTGCGCCAGGCAATCTCCAGAGGACCCCTCCAAGCTAGACAATTCTTTGGTTCTCTCACTTGAAAATTAGTCAGTACTGGGAAGTAGTGTATTATGTCAGTCATTTTTAAAGGAATTACAATAAAATATATAGAGTATTCCATTCAGTCATTTGTTCATGAGGTATGTTGCACATTTCCAAATATCTACCACAATGTATCTACTTCGACATTTTTTTCCCTCCCGAAAATTTGTATTTACAGTATATCACTGCACTAGAAACCCAGATGACTTCATTTTCATGTACTTTCTTTTTACAAATGCTAAGTGGCCACAACTGTGATTGAACCTTTGAAGGTTCCTTTGTCTAGAACACATCTTTTTAGAGTTTGACCATAAGACCCTCCAGGACTGAAAGAAACATCAGCCTTTTGCAACACAAAAAATTTCCTTGATATTGGGAAAAAATGAAAATTGAGGGTTGAAATCCTTTCATGATAAAATTCTGGGTTTGCACACAGACAGCAGTCCTGGTCTGAGATGTTATTTTGGATTTGCATCATTAAAGGATCAGATTTCATAACGAAAGAATAAGGAGGAGACCATTCTCTGGCTGATTAATTTTTTTAAAATGACAACAGTTTGGTAAATATACGCATTTACAAAGTCTAAGGGAAAGATACGACTGGGCAGAGGGCAGCTGAAGTGAACAGTTACAGGATGAATATTCCTAGCATAAAGTTCTGAAAGTTATCAAAGAGATTATAATTTTTTACATATGGTAAACGTATCACATTTCACAGAATCACAGAATCACAGAATAGTCAGGGGTGGAAGGGACCTCTGGAGATCATCTAGTCCAACCCCCCCGCCAGAGCAGGGTCACCTACAACAGGTTGCACAGGACAGCGTCCAGGC
>VZSZ01001080.1:201598-266361 GCA_013398815.1 Ibidorhyncha struthersii
CAGGATGCCATTGGCCCTCTTGGCCACCAGGGCACATTGCTGGCTCATGGTCATGCTGTTGTCCACCAGGACTCCCAGGTCCCTTTCCACAGAGCTGCTCTCCAGGAGGTCGGCCCCCAACCTGTACTGATGCATGGGGTTATTCCTCCCCAGATGCAGTACCCTACATTTACCCTTGTTGAATTTCATTAAGTTCCTCTCTGCCCAACTCTCCAGCCTATCCTATTTCCTCCTTCTTTGCTCCTCCAACTGAATTTCCATCCCTGGAGACATTCATAAAGCATGTAGACTGTTTCCTGAAGACTTTTTGTTGGACCTGGTTTGATCATGAGGTTGAATGAGACAGTCCTTTCCATCCTCCACGGTCCCATGATTTTAACCTAATACTTCCACTCTACTGCAAGAGCTTTTTACTTGTTTTCATACACTTTGTGGTCACCACACTCACCTGCTAACTCTTGTTTTCTCAGTAGCACTGTTAGCTTGAGTGCAGCCCAGGACCAGTATCTACCACTATACTAAATTTTATTGGTCTCAATAAACTTAATGATCTTGGCTGAGATTTTTATTCATCGATACTCCTCAGTTCATCTCATTACACTGCGCATTGCTTATGGCAAAAAATAGCACTTAGAGCGTATAGGAAAGGCACCAAGGTCATGTGGGCAGTTCAAAAGTATAGTGCAACAGCGGCTACTAAACAGTTTTCTTTGTAAGTGCCTAGCATGCATATGTTAAAACCTTGGGTTAGGCAATGGTGTGCTATTTGAGTTTGTATTCAGTTATCTGGAAACTGAAGTGATATGTCAACATCTTTAAATGGGCACTTCTGGGAGACTGTGAGAGAAAACTTGTTAGCCTGAGATAACAGCATAAATGTTATGTTCTGATAACATAACTAATTTTCTTCTCCATTTGGAGAGCATAGACATCTAACCTTACCACTGAGGGTTTTTTTTTCCTACTTACATATTTTATTTGCCAGAAAATCACTGGAATTAACGTCAACAATTTGTGAGTCTCCTGAATTTACCCCAATTTTTTATTTTAAAAACCTGTTTTTCAAAAATGTAAATGTTTTGTTTTGCTGTGTCCAAAATCAACCCTTTTATTTCTCATTTTTGTCACTTCATTAAGAAATTAATATTTTTAACTAAGATGAGTAAAACAAGGGATTGCAAATGACCAATTTTGCCTGAAGTAAACCAAATTATTTTTCATTTCAGTAAAAGAATAAAAATAAATCATTTCAGGTCTATGTAAGACAACCTTTTCTTTTTCTAGTTCAACACTGAACTGCAAAAGCGATTATTCACACAGCTCTATTTAACCTGTTCTGATTTCATGGACACTTTGGCTCTGTGGTGACTTCATATTGTTCTAATAAGTGAGGAAGGCAAAAATCAGTGGCATGGGGGAGATCTGCAAAGTAGATGCCTTGTTTAAGTGCTCATTGGTAAGCATAGAAAAATGAGATTATTTTGAATAGGAGGTATTATCCAGCTTGTTTATGTCTGCTTCAAATGCTCCTAGAGAAAGCACATTTTTGGCACACACACAAGCACCAAAGTGCTACTAGTTCGTGACCCTGTTCATTCATTATTGAAAAGCATCACCCCAAGCACCTGGGAAAAAAATAACTTAGCCTCATGTCCTGAAGTTAATCTAACTATTAAGGTATCAACGAATTTGGCACTGAGTTAATAAATCATTCTAGTAAGCATTGTTATGAAGTAGGGTGCAGAAAGAAGCAAATAACCCCATGGAAATCAATCTGTCAAGGGCTGAAATGAATTACTGTAAAATGGAATATGTTTTAACCGCTTCTCAGCTGTTTGAGTGCTGAGTCGTAAAAATACAGACCTTTTCTGTGCACTGCAGACCAGATAGTGTCAATACGTCTAACTTCAGGGCAGATTATTTATGACAGAGCAAAAGCAGCAATAAAGATATGCTTATGGGCTGGATAAGCAAATTGAAAAACTGATGAAGCTCCTCGATACTGTTGTAAGAAAGGTGTGCTAGAAATATTTGAGATAAAAGATAGTTCTACCTGGGTTAGAATTAGTTGGCATAGCTAGAGCAAGACATGAAGTATTTTCATCATAGCCTTTCTAATGGAAGGCATAACATTAGCAAACTCTGAATATGAATGTGGAAAGATGAGAAGGTTAATCATCAAATTATGCATAGGGGAGATTCAAACCACATGCTCTGCACATGTGTTCAAAATGAATGACGCTCCTATTTCACCATTCAAGATAAGAATATACCTTGTGCAAGGACTGACTTCATTATATAGACTTAATATTAATACTTGAAAGAACTATCATCAAGGGTCATTGACCTGTCTGTTTTTACTGCAAAGGCATCCTCTTGTTGAATTATGCATAGCTATGTTTATGTTCTAATTTAAATATCATTTAATATTTAACATTGTTGTACATTTGCGTAGTTTACTGCAGGTCATCTTCTATTTACCAGGTCTGCACATTTCAGGGCCATAGAACACAGCCTGGATTGACTTCCCTGTGAACTTCCTATCTCTACTTGTAGGAGCTTACTTTTCTAAATGTGAAAAAAAGATTAAATCATTTTCATACTTAAAAAAAAAAAATAAAAAGAGAGAGAGACTAACGTTCTATCTGCCAAGGACCCAAAGGCACTCCTTTCCCTTGGAAGCACAAATTAAAGAAATGAATTTAGTTTTCTTAGGTTATTTAAAACTTCAATCATTTGGATGTTTATTAGGTACAGGAAAGACATTGTGAAGATTTATTTTTTATGCCTAACGTTTTGTTAGGCGAGATGTTAAATCAGCCACCCAAACAGGAAAGAAAAGAGAAAGTCACAAAATATTAACAGTCCACAGTGCATCTTGTTCTCGTATAAGTCTGTGGAGAAAAAAGAAAAGTTTGGAGGTCTCACCTTCCTAGTACATCCTTCCCACAGATGAGACAGAGAAGCAAATGTTCCCTCTGGAAGTTAAAATGTCTGTGTCTACACTGCACATTGGAGCTGTTTTGAGGCAGGCTGAGCACCAAGACATCCAGGCTGTCAGCCCACAGTAAGCTGTCTAGCTGTAGCTGAGGCTCAGATATCAGCCCTGGCCAAGGACAGTGAACCTCAGGAAATCATGACCTGTAGCATGGTTGGCCCTACCTGTGACCAGTGCCTCCAGCCTGAGCGAAGAGGGGGCTGTGTCTGTGCTGAGGGAGCTCTAGAAGTGGGCTGTGGCTACCTCGTGCAATGTAGATAATGGGCAAGTCCTGTCATGAGAGCAGATTTTCTCTCTCCTGGCTTCCCAAGTTACCCCAGAGGACTGAAAAAGAGCCAGACCATTAATCCACTTACCCTTGCACCAGCCTGCAGAACTGGCTGGATGCACCGGAGGGATGGTGCAGCCTACATGCGCAAACCTGTGTGCTGGTGATCTGCGTGAGGGATTGTGCCTTAGGGGTCGCAGTCCCTCCTCAGCTCCTCCGTAGCTTGTCTGGCTCCACACCGCTCCTCAAAGGCCCTGGGCTCATCTGCCCACAACAGCCGCATGAGCTCCCATCAAAACTTTTAGGATTCTTCAGGCAAAGATCAACAACCTCCAACTCCCCACCTTTCCTCCAGCCAGGAACCAAGGAAGCCCCAAATGGGGGTGAGATGTGGGATACGATGCAAGATAATGTGTTTAGACTAAACCTCAGCATTCCTGCCACAGAACTCTTGGCCAGGCTGAAGCTAGATGAATACAAGAAAACACTTCAAAGCTACCTTAATATCATCAACTTTAACACTGTGACAGGGACAAAAGAGTGGGCTGTTATCACTGCTATTAATAGTACAAATTAAGTGTGTGTTTTCAAGAAGATCTGCACACTAGTACCCAACAAATTACTGACAGAAGTAAATAAATAATTTCTCTCACTGAAAATGTCTCCAAAAAGCACTATTTCTTGACTGTAACAAATAGGTACTCTGTTTATGTTACAAGACGAGCAATACCACAGTGTATATCCTTCCTTTAATGGACCTTTTTACTTTGAACATTAAATTACTCTTGCAAGACTGCGAAATGTAAAATATAAAATATTTTGCCCTTTTTTGTCATAGCTGAAAAAAATAAATATATTTGTAGGGAGTTTTTAATTAAAAAAATTAAAATCCTCTCATTTATCTTTGTGCTTCAATTAGTTATTATGCAAGTAGAAGGAGGTTTGTTATGTCACTTCTGAAAACAAAATAGGATTATCAAATCACAGCTGTCTAGTGACTTCCCTCCAATACTTTAGGAATATGTTTTTCTGAAAAAAGCACGGAAATCTTTCATCTCATTTACCAAGTTGCAGATCCCAAGGCCAGGGAAGGTTCCATTATTTTTGTGTTTGTTTGTTTGGTTGGTTTTTTCTAAGAGCTGCTCAAGTTCAGGTGTGACTCTGTGGAGCTGTATTTACAATTCAAGAGAGCAGAGTATGGAGGTAGACAAGCTATATCTAAACAAGCTGCCGCTATAAGGCACTTTAAAGGGCTGTGCAGGCTCATGCTCCCAAAACAGTCTCTGAGCAGGCTGGTAGACAGATCTGCTTTTCATCCTGGTTCCCCAGCTGGGATATTAACCTGGGCAGGAATCAGCCTTGACACATTCTGCACAGAGCTCAGTATATTGAGGTTAACACACCTGAATCAAGCAAATGAGGCCACCTAGGACTTCTTTTACTATTGTTGCTATTTTGTTAAGTCCAGGACAGGAAAGGGGGCTTTCAGAAAAAGCTGAGGAGTGAACCCACCATAAGAAATGCCATTATGGCAGTAGGAAGAAAATGAGAAGATAAGGCAATCAGGAAAGCCAGGGCAAAGATGACGAGAGGATCCTGTGGTTGGTTGTGTCAATAGCTGTATCAATAACGATTAAGCAGGGTAGATTCCAGCCTTGGGGTAAATCTTGTATCAACACCAGACTTTGCATGATGGAGCACAGTTATTTTCAGTATGCATTTAAACATAAACTGTTATTAAACCTTACATGGTGGCTTGGAAACTGCTGAAGTGCCAAGCTAATACAATTTGGCTATCATTTAGTGGGAAGAAATGTACCATTTTCTCAGGAATAAGTAAAGAAATCATAACAGTGAAGGGGGAGAGAAACATGTTTTGTTTTTCTAACTTACAGAATGGCCATTTGAGCATGATCATTTATTGAGTCCCCTAAATATAAAATAACCAACAATATAAAATAAGTGAGGGCACTCCTAGACATATTAAAAAAAAAAACAAAAACAAAAACAAAACAGGATGGGAAATCTCTATAGGAATGCAGAATTTGGTTGAGAAGCTGCTTACCTGATTGTGCCAGACTTTTCACTAAGACACCAAACCCCTTATGATTTCTTTTGATAAAAGTCCCTGTTTCAGACCAGAACATCTCTCTTACCTGCTTGGGTTTAGGTTCAGCCCTGTGTTTGAACCCAACTGACTGCTTCTGCTACTGTCACTGTCCTTTCATTTCTCTTGCTGTTTTAAGCACTTGCAAATTATAATAGCTAGCAAATAATTTGCTGAGATTACACTGAGCAGTGATTATCCACATCCTGAAAATATTCAGATCCCACTGACAAGCTGAGTTGAGTCCTGCTGGTTTGCACGTATGCATTAATTCTGGGACCTATGCACACTGTGGCCAACACGTGCAAACACCCTGCCGCAGCCAAATGAGAGAGAACCCGGTCAGCCCTTTTTACCCATCTTCCACATCCCTGAACTGCACCTTCCTAGTGCTTATCCAGATCATCACTGACAGTTAACGAGCCCTCTGTAAGTCTGTTAGCTCATTAACCTGACTGAACACTAACCTGGTAAAAAACTAACACAACTAAAGAAAACAATGAGACAAAAAAAAAAAAAAAAAGTTGCATGGTTCACCAATTTGGCTGCTGAACAGAACTGGTTCCCCAAAGTAAAGTAAGTGAATGTAGACCAGGGGAGGAAAAAGGGTTGATTGGAAGAGAAGTGAAGAACAAGCAGGATTTCTCCTTTTCAGCAGCAGGTTGTTATTGCGGTTCACCCGCAGTACAAAATATTATCCTGAGTTTATAAAGGGTGCTAAGTTTTTGCAGGTTCATGGCCTAAGCCCCACTTCTACTCTGTGTTAAAATAACCCAAAATCAATCAAAACACCAATTTAATAAAAAGAAGGAAAGCTAAAAGGGTGTGCAGGCAGACTTATTGCATACCATTATTAAGTTAATGGAATTTAAATAATTAATGTTGGGATGTACAGAACATAATTTATCAATGACAAGTTGTAACTTCTTTGGAAAAAGGTCTGAGAAGATTCAAAAAAACAGGTCAATGGAAATCTCTCTACCACCCCCCTCCCACATTCTGCTTAAATGACAGTTTGCCAACAGAAACAAAGTTATCTCTATTAACTGAAGTGGTCTGCATTAATGTCAGTACATTATGAGGTTATATGACTTTGCCGAAATGACCGCAGTCTGTAGTAGGGGATAGCAAAAGCCTAAGAGCTGTGCCTAGCTCACCACAGGGCGCAGGGTGGACTTCTACGGATCCTGCTCTGTGCTCACTGCATCCACCCCCAAAAGCCTCAGCAGTCAGTTACAGAATGACTAGAAAAGCTAAACCATTCTCTTTCGCTGTTATGGTTATCCACAAACCTGCAGGCTTCAGTTGTGTTCAAGCCATAAATGCAGGTATTATTTGCCATTTCATATCTCATTTCTGCTCCAGCCCGAGCAGGGCACGGTGCAGGTCAAACTGTAGTTCTGCAGTGGAGCACAGGAGAAGCACGGTTCCTCTGGCAGGTAACCACGCAGGGAGAAAAGGGCTGTCTGCCAATTAAAGGTGCAATAAGAACTGGGTATAAGCCTATCAATGATACTCAATACTCCTGGTGACCATTTGCTTTTTCCTATCTGTTGCTATTCAGCCAGAGTTAGCTGCTGAATGGTGGAGGAAGGCTGGCAAGAGAGGGGTATAATATTATCTGACAAACAGAGTGGTTAGTAGAAGTAATTGCGTCAATGCCTCTGGATGGGGGAAACACTGCGCCAACTGCCATCTGCGGAGCAATGGACTTGCGCCGATCCTTCCACCACAGGTTGTCAGCAATAGGTGAAGAACAGAAAACACAATGAACCAGAACACCTCCTCAGACTGCCAATATAATGTGTAACACCACAGAACATGACTCAGCCAACTCTGACTTTTCCCGCAGTGGATGAACTGCCAAACACCTGGCCAACAAAGTAAAGACAATTGATTATGGAAAGAAATTTCAAATCAGACCAAATCTCTCTCAGAATATTTGATTTCTTCATAATCTGGTTTTAAAGATGACTATCAAAGCACTAAAACATCTTCATGATCCTTAGAATGTTAGTTTATTTTCTTCTCTTCCCCTTTTCCCTTCTTTTATGTGCTTACCTGTCATCACAAAAAACTAATGAATCATTCTGGTTGGTTAGATCTCACTTAGAGTGCCTTGCTCATGGACTTTCCCTCAATTGCACAAAGACAAACCTCTGCTTTGGCAGCGTGTCCCCAGGCACTTGTTTAATTTCACCTCATTGATTTGACCCCCAGGGCTAAAATACTCCACTCTTAGACCATACAATAAAACAAGCCTGCCCACAGGAAGACCAGTGTAAGCTCTGAAAAATTAAGCTGATATTATACTGCCCCAAATTTTGGCATCGGTGCACCTCTGTGGGTAGGCGAGAACTTTTAAAACCTCATTTTATGTTGTTGAAAAACAGGATGCAACTACAGAAGGCAGAGAAGCTCCATGTCTTGGCCTATGCAATATCTACACTGTAAACACAACAGTAGCTATAAAGACATTTGTGACTGTAAAGTGGCATTAATAAGGTTTTGATAATGGCATGTTCTCAGCAGAGGTCCAAATTCTCCTGAGGTGCAAGCAGTTTCAGTATTATGTATAAGAAATGCATTCAATTAAAAGTATTATTTCATTTGATCCTTTTCAGACTCCCTTTTGACTCAGCAAGTGGAAACCAACATGCAGACATCTGTGCTGATTGTTTTGTCTTTCTCTGATTCTACTTCAAAATTCCTAGTTTGTGCTCCTCCACCCTTTTTTTTTTTCATATTTCCTGACATTCAAACCTCAAGTCACACCCAAACCAAAAATAATCGTATTTTGAATGAGATCAAGCCACATGATCTCATTCTGAACGTGACCAAATGAGTCCAGCAGTTCCACTGCCCCTGCTGCTTACGAGCAGTCTCCATTTCCCAGTGGCTCAGCTGAGTGGCTGAAAGGCAGTGAACTCACACGCTCAGAGGAGACTATTTGTCAATGCCTAAATCTTTGGCAAGCATCTCACTGTGCTTCTCAAAATATTTCTGGAGTTACAGGAGATCTCCAGACTATTGGATCATTTTTATGTATTTGGAAACATCTGTATTTAAGAAGCTCTAGTCACCTCCCTCAGCATCTGTTCTACAAGCCACTGGTTAATACGTAATCAAAGCCTGGTAAGTTTGTTACACCTTATTCCAAGCAAGGCCACTACAGAGTCCATAGTACATCAGACGTTAATATTAGAGCAGATTACTTGGCAAGCTAAATTTGAACAGTGCCAAATACGTTTTAATAAGACACAACATAATATCCTAACTGGGTTTTATCATTCAAATGCTTTCATAATTAGTGGCTATATTTAATGTGGAAACTTAACAGTAAGGAAAACATCAATCTTCTTTTCATTCACAATTTAAAACTCAGAAGGAGTTGAGGAAGAGATATCAGCCATAGCACTGCTTTCTTGTGTTGATGCTGTACAATGTAGTTCATTAGGGGTTACTAATAACACGATGCAATGTCCAGTCCAGCTTGGAGTTTTTTGATGCATTCCAGATTGTGTGGTGAAGAGTTCACTGTCTGTCAAGAAACACTCTTACACAAAGTTTAAGGTATACCTCTCTCCATAGAAGCTCACAATAAAATATAGTAAGTTTAAGGACAGAATTTTTAATGAGTTTCTACCTAAAAAGAATGGCAAATTTCACAAGATTAGTTGGCCTCACAACAACTTGTATTCTTAGGTGTCAGAGATTCTTGCCAGTTTTGGAACTAGAATAAACTCAAAATTATGAAGATATTTCAGATTTTAGCAATGGTGTCTGGTCACCCACCTGTTTCTCAGACAACTATTTTTTTTATATACCAGAAAAAATATGTGCATTTTACTTGATTTTTAAAAGGCATATGTCAGATACACTATCCTGTCTGCATGCCCATTGTCAAAGAAATCAATTGTCATCTGAAAAGCTTTCCTGAAGGGAAGAGGACAGACTTGTACCTGTTCCAGGAGCATATTTGTTTGAAGTGAAATCAGCTCCCATACTCTGCTGGTGAAGATTTAGAAAGGCAAGTTCTCACCTAGGGGTATTCGTCACCCTTCATTCAGACTGAAGTTTCTGCTGAAGCCAAAGATGATTAGCATTCTCATTTCATAATACAGAGGTTGAACAATCTGTATTTAAGGGTATATGTCATGGTTTCAGTTGGGACAGAGTTAACTAACTTACTAGCAGCTGGTACAGTGCTGTGTTTTGGATTTGGGATGGGAAATAATGTCGATAGCGCACTGGTTGTTGCTAAGCAGTCAAGACATTTTCTGCTCCTCACAGCAGCCCACCGGTGAGCGGGCTGGGAGGGCACAAGAGGCTGGGAGGGGACACAGCTGGGACAGCTGATCCCGACTGACCAAAGGGATATTCTATACCATGTGACATCATGCCCAGTATATAAAGCTGGGGGTAGAAGAAGGAACGGGGGAACGTTTAGAGTGATGGCATTTGTCTTCCCAAGTAACATTACGTGTGATGGAGTCCTGTTTTCCTGGAGATGGCTGAATATCTGCTTGCCAATGGGATACAGTGAATGAATTCCTTGTTTTGCTTTGCTTGCGTGCACGGCTTTTATTCTACCTGTTAAACTGTCTTTATCTCAACCCACAAGTTTTTCCTCACTTTTACTCTTCCAGTTCTCTCCCCCATCCCAGCCTGGTGAAGTGAGCGACTGGCTAGGTGGATCTAGCTGCCGGCTGGGGTTAACCCACAAGAGTATGAAAACCTGCTTTTACTGTATTTGGCAAAGATGGGTCTATAATTTTATCCAAGTACAAATTTAGTCTACCTGTCCCTAAGTCAGAGATTTTTTTTTAGAATGTCATTGTCTTTTTATTCTACTTCCAGCCTTTTTCAGTTTCATGTCCCGTATTTATGCAATACCTCTTAATGGTGTGGGCCTGGAGTGACATTTTTCTTTACATCCCTTTTCTTTTGACAGCATCTGAAGTAACAATAGTGCAGAAGAGTTAATAAAGGATAACAGTATTCAAGAAGGATCCTTTTAACAGTAATCTCTTATAAAGGCCAATTTAGATTTAACAAAACACTTCAGGGACTGTGTTCTGATCTCAAACCGATGCTAACTTTCCCTCATAATTTTTAATGGAATGTCTCCTGCTTTACACACATGTAAATGAAAACACAGTCAGACCCAATTTATTTCCTCTTATATTGAAGACGGTGCCCAGATTGAGTGGGAACCACAGGTCATCACAGTTTACTATCAGCAATTAGGATGTGTGCTGAGCTTTTCTTTTATGATCAGATTAATTTGTTAGTGTGTTGTACTCTCATTACTCAGTATTTGATATATAACCTTACGTGTCCTCATAACATTGAATTGTACATTCATCTAGTGTATTTAATCAATCGTATCAGACCTGTATTTGAAACAAACATTTTTTTACTTTCAAATCGGTGCATGATTCTGTTCGAGTATTAAGAGGACTGGTATACTATACAGCTCTAGTGTCTGATGTAAATTATACACCTTGGTGAAGGGCTAGTGTACACCAGCTGAAGGGCTAGTGTCTTTGATTCCTATGTCTACCCTACAACAAGACCGACAATTTTAATTCTCTCTCCACAAATTGTTGCATATGAGACATTGGAAGTCTACGGGTATCTTAGTACGCTTTTGAGAACCCTGCACAGATCTATAATTCCACAAGTCCCGGGCAGCTATGCATAAAAATCCAACAGAGATCAACATAGTATTTCACCCTCGAGGCCTGCAGTCAAGATATTCTCAAAGAATGTATACTCTTTAGACTTCACAAAAAATAATGTTTAGGGTTTAGTATTCCAGTTACAGAGTAGGTTAGTGGCAATGATCCTTCTAAGGATGTGAAAGGTCAGTGACCTCACTTGCCTAGGGAGACTTCAAACTGCATTTCTTACCTTCTTAGGTAGGAAATATATAAGTGACCAAGAAATAAAATACATTGTGGCAAGACATTCTCAGCCCTCTTCTGTTCAGAGTCTTTAAATGTGCATGGAATAATTAAATATTCACTGAGCCAGAGCAGAGGAGTGATTATGGTTCTGTTAAACTGGTGTGTGCTTGGGAAAATTTACCTGACGAGGCAGAGATCTATATTTCTGTCCTTGTTTCAATTTATATTCATGTATTCTAAATTAAGTTTTAATTGAATGCAAGTCATTAGTTCAGTGGCTAATACTCAGATAAAACTCGTGCGTCTTAACCAAAATAGTGTTGCTGCTTACACTCTTGGTCAATAAATATTTGGTCATTACAGTTTCAAGAAGAGGGACAGAGAACATCCATTTGACATGTACTCTCTCACCTCCTGGTTTTAGCAGTTGCATAGAATGTGAAAGTGGCAGGTTCAGACAAAAGAATAAATTTAACCTTGATCTTCTACAGCTCAGGTTGATGCTCTGAAAACTAAATCATTACACGAGAAGAAAGAAATACAGAAAAGAAACAAAATATTTTGGCATCCTTCTTTTGGTGGAAGAGCTGGAGGAGTGACTTCGCTCCAAGATGAGTTCTCAGGTTATCATTTCCAACTGAAGACATACCCATCCAGGCCACCGCAAGGGTCTCCCTCTGGCAAGGGTCTCAAGACAGCTGGCAGAGCTACACTGACTCTCAGCCACAGTTAATTTAGTGCAGACACAGCACAGTGCTAATGTATCCACGCTGTTTGTGTGCTCAGGTCACACTGTTGTACTCTCAGTCGGGTGTGCCTGTATGGGGAGCCCCACTCTCTGTTTCAAGGGCCAGCACGTGGCATGAGCTCAGAGGTTTTGGCACCCACTGGTCAGACTCCCTTTTAGGTGTCTGCTTCTTCTAAAGCAGTTTTTAGGCAAAAAAAAAAAAAAAAAAAAAAATGTCAGAGCTCTGGCTTTTATTGAATGACTGGGTCCATAAAGCACTCCAAGTGTTGCTGCACTTTATAGCTCTCATCCACAACATTTAACTTGGGCTGTCTCAATACCACAGCCTGATTTTGAGACCTTTGAGGTTTCCATGAATCCTACCCATGGCCAATACAAACATGAAAATCAAACTTCTTATCATTCTTAAGTCTATCATAATTAGGCAAATTATTTATAACACAGACTTGTTAGAAGACTTTCTAAATCAACAATTTGTTTTACTAGAAGTGGTTAAAACAGTCAAGTATTTAGTTGCACTCAGCTAATAAAAATGTTTTATTCTAAACTGATTATTTTATAACGCTACGAGTTAGTTTTACTTTGTTATCTACGTGCCCTCAGTATCCTGGTTCAATTACTCTCAGCTCTATCGTTCAGTTACTGTTTTTCTGTTAATGGGAAGTTAATCTGGATAATGTGGTTACTTGTCTGATGGCTTTTGATGGTTTCTCAAAAATATTGTGGATAGCCGCTAAGACTGCTGATACCTGGCAGGGTAAAAAAAAAAAAAAAGTATAGCCAGTTACTATGGAACCTATGTAAGAATTTTATTTGACAACTTCTTTCAAATCATTCTCCTCTGGTACTTCCTGAGGAGTAGCTTTCCTAAAATATAACTTGACACTCTCTTATATACTCCAGACGCATCCTTTTCATGGATACCTTATCCCTGAAAATTGGACATAATGAGGTCTTATTACATTTGTCTAACCACTAAGGAATTATATTTCAGTATGAAATAAAGGGGAAGAAAAGAAGAAGAAATATATGTTTCCATGAAATAACAAACACTGGGGAGAATTCACACAGCCCAGTCGCAGGCATATGGTTGTTGTGCTTAAATAAGGACATTAGTGCCACTAAACTTCCTAGATAGTCACTACAGTTAACTGAAGTGGTCTGCAACACCCACTAGATAAAACTGTGTCTCTGTTGACTACAAAAAGACTGGGGATGTGAGACTTCTAACCTGGATGCAAATATTTTTAGTTATGTTAATTACTGTCAATGGAGTGTATATAGATGAAAACATTCATCTGAGAATAGACCTAAGCACTTTTACCTGCTTTGGTGGAAGTCATTTATTCTAGCTGTGAAGAGTGAATTGAAGCTGTGGTATGAGCAAAGACGGATACTTTTGTAAATTTATAGGCATATTCAGTCCCCTTTCAAAAAAAGATTTACAAAATACCTGTATTCTTACAAAAGTATATACCTACACTGCACTTATTCAAGGCACCTCGACAGATTTTTCAACTATTCTCAATATCTTGGGCAAAGAATTCTTATTAACTATGGCATAAAGCAAAGCCTACAGACAGAGGACTTAACAAAGCTAGGACAAAGGGTACCACAAAACAAAATAGTCAAGTATTTGTGTTTATTTGTGGGTGCATAAATACGGTTACATATTTATTCAAAACTCAAGATACGCTGACCTGTCAAAGTTTTAACAAAATCCTCACGGAGGGGTGAATGTCATTTGTTATGTCATATGCAGACTCAAAGCTTCTTTTTCAAAAGTATTGTCTTCTTGCAGTATGTCAGTGTTCTGCCTGGTTATGAAAGTTTGCCTTCTGTCCAAGGAATGTCTGCTCAACTTAATCATGCTTAAGTCTCTTGAAAAATAAACCAGAAAACTGCACATTAACATCTAAGCTTTTTGTCTGTTGTTTCTTCTCCTGCTTCTTTTCTTTCCCACAAAGTACTTTCTCTGGTTTTGATGAAGACAGCAGCATACACCAGAAATATTCAACTAGAATTGCTAGTACTCTCACTTTGTTATTTTCCTAGCAAGTAAGTATCATGTTCCTAACAGGCAATAATTCTGTTCATCTGTGGCACTTCTAAGATGATTTGTGAAATTGCTGTTTTGAAGGAGTTTTTAAAAGAAATTTGGAAATCTTCAGACAAAAGACAGTACTACCTCTGCTCTCTGGATCCTGTCCCAGGAGAAGGAATGACAGTTAGCCTGAAGTTCTTCAATGATAGTTCCCAGTTTTATGTTTTAGTAAGCTATGTATTTTCCTGTGCTTTGGTCCTCAAACAGGGAAGTGGTGTCCTTTATCATAGCAGCACCTTTTTATTATGTTCTCTTTAATCCAGAATTACTTTTCAGTTCTGTTGCTTCACACCAAATCCTATAGTAAACTAGCCAGTTTTCTCCTAAATTCTGTTCAGTGCATGAAAGCAAGATATCAATTCTGCATCTTATACAGTGTAGCAATTACATATGCAATTGGCACGGTCTTGAGTTATCTCCAAGGGTGGGGAAGAGGTCAAAAGATCACACACTGTCAGTGTGGCAACATCAGATTGTCAAAATTAGTGTAAGTATTAGGAATCACCCTGCCAGGAAGTGAAATAGGTCTTTAAGACATTTTGACATCTATAATGAATGCATACATATAAATGATCTAAAGGGGACTTAGGACACCTTAGGTGACTTGCAAGAGGTTGAAAAACAAGTTATTGGAAGGGTAAGAAACTAAATACAACTCCAGAGTCCAAAGCAACTAACCTAATTAGCAGATTATCCATTCTCTTTGATGTTTGTCATCTGTTTTGGGAGATATTAAGACAGGTTGAACCTTTGACTCTGTAACTGCTGCATGAATATGATACCAAGAGTTTACCAGGCCCTGCTACACCAGCTTGCATAGCAGCAAGGCTTTGGCCTTAGTTATTTAGTCAAAATTTACATTTCCCATACCAATGCATGTTCTTCAGACTTCAGACTAGAGAGTTCCAAAATCTGGGTGGGCCACCAGGCTTGCTAGAACATCCCCATTGTGTTTGAGACTGGATTTCATTTAAGTTCTGTCTCTTCTGTCTTGCAAAGGATAATACATGTGGACATCTTATGTGAGATGAAAAAACAGCATCCTATGAATTGGCTGGGAGAAAACTTCAAGACCAGAGCCAGGCTAATCCTATTCAGGAATGCTTTCCTCACTTCTAGGACAATCTCAAGATCTGCCCATAAGGAAAGGATAATTTGGTTTCATGCCATCTTTGTGCTACCCCATAATCAGATCTGCAAGGATATGCTGAAGGTGGCTTCATTTGGTTTGGTTAAATCTGCATCCCATAAGCTCTGCTCCCAACCACTGGTGCTTCCTTCCCTGAAAGCCATTCATCTATGTTCAGCTAATGATTTCTCTTCATCAGCCTAGTCAACAGACTCTGAAAGTCCCTACTCTTACCTTATGTGGGAAGACAACCCTTAACAGGTCCTCATCTGTCTCTCTGTACTGCCTTAATCATAAGAACCTGTTGATGTTCCTTTTATAGCATGGTCCAGTCTGACAGTAGAAACTCCAAGTCAACATTTGCACCGTTGCAATGTGGACACTGATAAAACATTTTGTAGGGCTGCATAGATGAAGTGTTATGAACACAAGCATCACTGCAGACTCATGTCACGGACTGCTTTCAGCTCTGAGATGATAACCAGACTTTCAGACTTACTAAGCAAGCAGAATGACTGCCAATATCACTCCCTAACGTGCTGTCTGCTACAGGCATGGGTGGTAGCTTGACTATGGTGGCTTACTAACTATCGTAGACTGAAGGCAGAGCTTGGGATGTGCAGTCTGAAGAAACCACAGGTCTCTTATAATTTTACTCAGGTATCTATAGCTTCAAAAGACCATTACAGCAGCCAAGAATACCCATATTTTAGTATCCTGGCAAGGACCTTTTGAAATACAAAAAAATGGGTAACCCCTCCACTGAATGGTACCATTTCAAAATGCCAGAACTCACATGAAAGGGCCATGTGACAGCCCAGGGCTGTCACAGTCAGCAACAATAGTGTCAAAAATAGTATCTGGGGCTAAAGTGAAGCCAGGAAGATGAATGTACAGGAAACCAGGGATCAGTAACCTAAAATTTTCAAGAATCCTACCTTAAATACGATTAGTGCCCCTATTTTTTTTTTTTTTCTAATACCCACTGGAAGGTTGGCAGTTTCACTTAAACGTGAGCACAGCTGCATCATGATTAAGCAAGACACTACAGTGATTCAGCTCGCAGCCAGGAAAGGCACACAAGCACTAAATCTGTACATAAATCTTGAATAGAACTGGTCCCAATACTAAATAATTTTTTGCTTTCTGCCAGAAAACTCTCCTTCACTTAGATTTACACCACCTGTGTGCTGCCACACAGCTCATTATTAAGCCTTTTCACCTGTCTGATACTGATGCCATCATCACCTTACCCACCAGCTCTCTGAGAAGCATTTTGTCAAATGTTTTGCTAAAGTCTGAAAAAAACAGTGCCAAGTGTGTCCACTTCTGTTATCAGCTAAGTCGCCGATTAGCTCTCCAAAAGAAAAAAAAAACATCTGAAACATCTAGCAAGATATATGTTCATTTGGTGTTTGCTCAATGTCTCTTTTTCCTCTGAACACTTGGACCATTTCTTCTTTGACCTGGCTCACTATACCTGGATGTTCTTCTCCTGAGTATTCAGAGGCAGATACGGTAGCCTCTGAAAAAGTTCCTGAGGGAAAAATGCAAAATCAGGCAATAAGAGACAGAGCAGGCAGTGTTCAAGGCCTCGAAGATAAGATGCTCTTTCCGATTTTGCCACTGGCTGACCCTGGGATCTTGGACAGGACAACTTGTAGGATTGCAATTTTCCTCTTGGTCTTCTGTTGCTTTTAATATTTTGCTCTCTGGACCAAGGACTGTCTTTTATTAGCTATCTATAAAGTACCTTTCAGAATAGAATCTAAGTACAACTCGATATCACTGAGTTATATATAACCTCCTACTTGGAACTAATGATGATAAAATGTAGATGGACACAGTGGAATAATAAGGTGTAGTATGTAGTGTAGGTTAAACCACAGAAGAAGATGGCAGGAGAAAGTAAGCACTCTAAGTGGTAAAGTTTAGAAACTCGGGCCTTGCAATTCATACCCTTTAATACAGATGTTAAGGCCATAAAGTTTTGTCCCCATCATTCAAAGCTAAGGAGTAGATCAAGGAAAAGACTTCTTTTAAAGATTTTCTTGGAATTTTCTTTACAAATGCAGGCTCAAGCAAACAATCTTTGCCTCAGCAGAGGGGGGATCAGACCCAAATCTCTGTGAAATAGCCTTCTATTTATTTTTTTATTATTATTTTTCATCCTGAATGACTCCGATACATCTGTAAAGATTGACTTAAACCCTCTGTTTTCCTTTATGACCATGCACGCTATTCTCTTCTGCTATGTTCTGCTTTCAAACCATTTAAGTTCACACAGAAGAATTCTTTTTATTTTTATGGAGTAATTTGCTACGCAGAGGCTGGTCTTTTCATTTTCAGATTTCTAATGTTTTCAAGTATCTAAAACAGGAGGGTTTTTTTTCCACTTTATGGAAAAAAGCCACGCTGGCAGATTTCAGGACTTAATTTCTTTATAACAATAGATTTAATACAAAACACATTTTTATTGTAATAAAAAAATAAATAAAGGAAGCAATATGCATTTGAAAATTCTGCCAAACAAGGCAATGTTTGTTTATTCTTAACAAGAACATCTAATATATTTTTATGTTGGTATAGACTTTTATATGTACTACATTTAGATATACGTGTGAGTATATACACAATGACTACAATTTAATTTGATTTAACTATAAAGGTCTCTGTATCTAGCCCATCAGACTAGAAATAAGATTTATGTTGAGGAGCTCTGTATGTTATTATTCCTTTTTTGTTGTTCTTTGACTAATCATTGTGATAAATTTCTTTTCTTGTTACTGGAAGTTGCATTTTTTTCCCCAGATAATTAGTCCTACCTTGCTGAATAACATTGGTGCTCTTCCTGTGGTCCAAATACAACAGAAAGGGTTAGTGTCTTCCTCAAAGACCAAACAATTAAATTTTCTGAATAACCATTAATACGCAGTCATTAATTTTGTTGGAAACTAGCCTCCCATTGACTTCCATAAAAGTTAGCCTTAAGAGAACAAGAGACTTGAGGAATCTTTAGACTCAAGTTTCTTCAATGCTAGGCTTCCTTGCCAATGGGGTTGCACAAATATTTTGAGCTCATCCAAATCTCAGTGAAATGTAGCCATTGACTTCACAGTTCCTGGGCTCAACACCTTTATTGACCATACACCAGGCAGTAGGTATATTCCTGAAAGTAATAGATATTTCCTTAAAATTGTGTACCACCTCTTTCAGTAATATGACATAAATCTAATTAATTTGACAGATTAGTAAATATTACAAATCTGCTTGAATCAATAGACCTCATTAGACGTGAAGGCTCAGTTCATTGGTAACAGAATGGAAAAATCACCACCGAATCAAATCCAACATTGTTTGCTAGTGGTAGAATTTTGTTGCCATCTGACCTGGAGGTATTTGAAACAGATAAACAGTCTTAAATCTATTTTTTAGTTGCCTGATAGATAAAAGATCCCGGATATTAGGTAAGTACTTGCACATGGTGTGCATGGGTTGACGATCTTTTCAGTATCAGGATTGGCATCTATCAGAACACAAAAGTTATTGGAATTGATTGCCAAAAGCAAGATCAAGTGATAGCATCTCCTTAACTACAAAAAAGTCTTCTGATTCCTTAACCTGCTCACTAGGGAAAAATGTGAGAAGGTCTGTTTGCCAGGCACGGTCACCTCATTAGCCCTCGAAGGCATGGGGACAAAAAGGACCACCTGACTTGTAGTGTCCAACTAGTGGCTATTGTAAATAGGTCTTTTTAGAGGATTATTAACTCCACCTTAAAAACAGGTAGGTGTGTGCTCGTGTTATTTTTATTGGAAGCATATTTAAAAAGTTGATTGCTGCAACTGCTAGAAACTTTCTAACTTCTAGATTAAATTTTCTGCTGACCTACCCCTGATGTATAGGCAACGTAGATGAATGTATAGAAACATTACAGTATAATATAAACACATATGAACCCTACGGAGTAATTGCCTTACCCCTAAGATAATACTGCAGTAAATTCAGTAACTTTTCATCTTATTGCAAAGGAATACATTGCAGCGGGAGGTAAACTGGGTGGAAAATAACTTTCCTGTTCCAGGAAAGTTTTTGAAATTGCAAAATTCACATTCTACACTAAGCCAAACCCAAGACCTTTCAATTTTTTTGTATTTTTTCCATGGGAAAATAAGAAGAAAACATGATCAGAATAGCTGCAAGTCCAGTAATTTAGGACCTTCCTCTGGGACATGGGAAACCCAGGTCCAAGTCTATGCTGTGAAGTAATCTAAACAGGGACTTGTATTTTATTCTCCCACATCCTGGGAGATGTGCATAACAGTCAGGTTACTAGTGCTTCTGGCTCAACCTCTTTTTGATCAGAAATTCCATAGTACACTCCAAAAAACCTTTCGTGTCTAAATGGCACGTACTTTCCACAGAAAGGCTGGGTATTGATGGACCGACATATTTTAACAAGAAATCACTTTGCTGAAAAAAATTCAATCTAACTGAAGATAACAGCTCTTAGATGTAATGAAAAATTATGTTCCTTACCACACTCAGTCCTCAGTGTTTTGGTGGCCCACTGTGCCAGAATAGCAGGGTTAGTCTTTGTGTTCTGATCATTTTACCAATTTGGGTAATTATTTTCCCCCCATCTAAGTTTAATCTTACATTTCAATTGGATACAGGATTATTCTTCATTTCATGACTTAAACTATAATGTACTGTTGTTTTGTACTGTTAAACAGCTGCTTAGCTCTGTGAAAATAAGAACCATGTGTTCCACCCCAGAGGTGGCTGGCATTTCAGTGGTAAATGAATTCATCCTTGCTTTTTAAACTGTTTTTGGATTCAAGTGTTATGTAGATATAAGATATTTATTGTTTCAGTTTTATTAAGCCTTGCTCCCAGCTAAGAGGACTAGAGCCAGAATCTGGAGAAAGGACCACCCCTTATGATCAATGATAGGTCAACATAGGATTCAAAGAATTCCTCCATAGTAGGTTACTAAAAACATATTAGGCAAAAAAAGTATCTTCAGAGAGCTAAGCCTACAAGTTAAGGAAGAGTGTGACAAATTTCTGTCTCTGGAAAGCATGGTATCATTAATCATGAAAAGATAACCTCAAGAACTTGTAACTTGCAACTTGCAACTTGCAAGTGACCCAGAGTCAAGATGTAAAAGGCAGCAATCATATTGATAGCATTTGTCTTGTACTTCTCCAACATGAAAATATTTATAATTACTCCATGTAGTATTCCTCTGAAAAAAAAATTTGTTCTCCTCTTGCAAAAAACCTCCATAGAAATGTTTTGAATCTCCATAGGAAGTACTTGTCCTCAGGAACGGAGCTTGGAGCTTATGAATACTTTCTGTCAAAAGTGTTACGAATAGACTGCTTTCCATTGTCCCAGTTGCATCTAGTTAAATTAGTGCCATTCATAAACCAAACACCTTCAAAATTACAGAAATTTTCACTTACTGCAGTGAAAATTGAATTAGATCTTTAGGCTGTGGCTAGACCTACTCGCAAGAAATCCATATCATTCAGAACCTGTGGGAGCACCTCACTCCAGACCATGCTCCTGAGTTTCTGAAATCCGGACAGGCAATAGCAATAGCATAATACAGTTGGGCCTTGCCATAATACAGAGCTGAAACATAACAACAACACATGTTTGTATTTAAGAGCTGTCAAGCTCTGGTCAAAAGGTCTTGACTCCATAATGTAAAGTGCTAATAGCAGGTTTCAAGTATGTTTTGGCCCAACCACAAACAGAGCTCTCATCAACAGCCAGGATCATACCAAGAACTCTTCTGCAGATGCAGAAGTGCTGGGAAACTTCATCCTCTGATGGAGTGAGAGACTGCTCAAGGAAGCAAGTTCCACAGCAGAGAGACACTTCATGTTCAGTTCTGTCTGGCTGCAAGGCCAAAAATGAGCATTCAGGCCTGCCAACTGAGACCGGTCATGGTAAAAAGGCAGAACATGGCTTGATGAAGGAACAGTGTATGATTCTAAGAGGAAGAAGAGAAACAGAGTAAAGAAACTCCCTGCTATTTTTTTCCTAGACTATTAGACAAAATCAGTATGTTTGCATTTTTTAAAAAGTAGAGATAAAACCAGGTATATGTATGACTCTTCTCACCAATTACTACTCCTAAAAAGTGATTATTTCTAAATCCTAAAATTCTATTTGACTAGCTACACTACACATGAAGTAAAAATCTTTTTTATTTATAAAATACATCTAATGCAGTACATTAGTCAGTTCAGTTGAAAACTGTGATGAAAAACACCGTCACTTTTCTTCCTCTTAGCAAAGTAAGACATCATCATACCCATCATTTTCTGGAAGCCTCCAGTCATACACCAGTGAAATCCCACGGACTTACTTTACAGTAACTTATGCTTATTTACTTCCATATGTATTTTAACTTCAAAGAATTATTGTTAAATTTAAGATTATCTGTCTTTTCAATCTGTCATTTCCTTGAACAAATTAGAAAGAAGCACCTGTACTTCTGGCAATTTCATGCTATATGAACCACTCACAGATCATTCGTTCTGAAAGACCCTCAAACCCATCCAGATGTGAACTGAATCAAAGTTATATCCTATCTTGGTAATCCTCAAACTGTGTTCAGTGGCCCACATATGGCTCATAAGGCCACAGTAAATCCTAAGCAGTTGACCTGCAAATTATGTTAAAAAATATTTTCTATTTTCAATTGACAATGGAGAGAGTACACAAAAACTGCACAGGGTGGTTTAGCCAAAGGTGTTCCAGCTCTCTGACCTATTTGTTAAAAGACGGAAGGACAAACTTGCAGTTTTGCAAGTTGATCTGTGTACATCTAGAAATGTGTGTCTAATAATCACATTTATAAGCTGTATGTATGTATAAGGGCTGATTCCATTTACAGTTGTGCAATGTGATTAACTCAAATGGATTTGTATAGTTTTAACCGGGGTCAGAATCTGTCCTAGATAATATTATTGAAATGTTTGGAAACATCTTCACATACTGTTTATTTTTATTTTAAAAAGAACAATGCGGTTCTCTGTTCCAGTTTCAAATCAAAAGTAGTAGGGTGCAACTTTACTGACATCAATGGAATTGCAATTACTTACAGCAGGTCTGAATTTATCCCTGTACATCTATATTCATTCAGCCTTTCTCCCCTGGGGAGAGGAAGAGGGAACTAAAATGTGACAGATATTTGTCACATTGCCTAATGCACTACTGGAAGAAGATCAGATGCTATGCTGATGAATATGGTATAAATGAACCTTTAAAGAAACTGAAATGTTCACCACGAAACATGAAGGGACATGCAGGGCCTCTTCAGACTACTTTTCCTTCTTCACCGAAGGACTGCCACTGTCAAAGCCATCATGAAGAGCATGGTGTTCAATAACCAGACACCTGCTCTGTATTGTCCTCCATGATCCACACAAGGTCAGCAACACAGCTTACCACGAATGGAGATTTGTATTCCAGAGTGAGTAGTAATTAGTTCTTTTTACATGCAGTGTCTCTTTTAAGAGAACTCAGTAGATGTCTTGTTAATTTGCTCGTTGTGAGGTGGATGAAAATGTTCATCTCATCTGTGAATACCAATTATTCTTCATCTTGAATGAGGTAAGGTCAGTAAGACGGAGACTTATCTTTATTTATATTTACTTCTGTAGCAAGTTAGGCATATACGATGCAATATTTTCAAATGCATTTCTAAAGTGGGTGTTACTTTTTTCTACTTCTCCAAATCAGTGATTATTTCTCTGTTTAGGAAAATGCCAGGAAACAAATTATGTAAGGAAGTGAAAGAGAAATGAAACACAAAAGATTGGAGGTTCTTTCTGATCTAATGTCATTTATAATCAGGAAAGAGCTATTGTGAACTGCAGACTACCTCAGTGCCTACTGCAGCTAGGAAAACTGGTTAAACTATTGATAACAGCTGAAGTAAATTACTTGCGCTGTTCCCGTCTATTCTGGCATTATTCTCATTGTCTCATTATTTTTGCAAATAGATCTTGTCTCCATAAAAGCGAACAAAAGTATGGTACTGCCTCAGTGTGATCTCAGAGGATGTGAGGTGACCTTAAGCTTCCTGCTTAATCTCAGCATTTAACAGTACGCAACAGAAAAAAAAGATCGGCCAGATTATGCATATTATTTATAATTGTAGTCCAAAAATTTTGATTGTGGGAATTAAATAACACAGAACAAGATAGGCTGAAGCCAGCTCTTCACTTCTAAACAGTATTAAATTTGAGAAGAAATTCCAATATTTGTCTGAGAGGTATTTCATTTACACAATCTCATCACCACAACCAAAACATTTCAAAATATAACAACATTTTCATCTGACAGAAACAAACCTAAAAGCCATTTATTTTAATTTAATAGTTTTTCCTATGCAAGCATAAGTCCTACACCTTTGTCTGATAGGATTCGCAGATATTTAAAGAATCTGATTTTATGAAAAACCCTTTGTCTTTACAATACCCCTTGTTTCCTGTCTTCTTCCATCCCACCCCAAAAAAATAAACAAACAAAAAACTTAAGGCTTATGAAATTTTCCATTAACGCATCTTCCCAGCATGGTGTTCCACATGGCCTACTGTTATTAATTGTCTCCATGTGAGTAGACACAATCAGAATAACACGGTAATCATAAGGTGGCTTTTATTCTTGTGATCCATTGAAAATTTGCATCACTGTGTATATCAGTGTTACATGACTGACTAACATGTCAAAAGAATGTAGCTGAGCAGGCAAAGGTCAGGTTTGTCTGTGATTATACAGAACACCTCAATGATTCTACAGCATTTATCAAACAAATGGATTTTCTCTACTATTTCATCAATCTTCTGCTTAATTTTAAACCCAGAGGTTTTGTTAAAAAAAAAAAAGTGGCTTATAATGCCTTATAGAAGGGGAAAAAAATACCCAACTACATTTGACATAAATTTCTGAGTGAATTTAAGTAAATCAAAAGCAGTTACACAGCTCAGTTGGGTTCAGTGCAACCCAGCTTTTGCTGTTAGTGGTCATGCAGATATAAATGGACATAAGCACAAAGATGGTAGCACCACATTCCCTTAATTGCCTGCCAGTGGCAGAAGTTCAATACTCATTTAAAGAGATGATTATTATTGACCAAGACACCAATCTCACTTTAATACCCAGGCCTCCCGTGAAAATCTTCCTGTCCAAAATTGATCTGTCCAGATAATGCTTATGAACTCTAGCAAGACCACACTGTAATTAAAATGCAGAAAAGTAATTAAGTTCAAATGAAAGGTCTGAAATATTTGAGAGAAGTAGAGAAGATTCAGTATCCTATTCAACTGACTGATTTGCAAGTTCTTCTCCCTTCCCTCAACATTGTTTGTGTTAGCTCTGTCAAATACGTTTTAAAAGATAATAATCTAGACCAAAAGTTATCACTCAGCATTACAAGGCAGAAAAGAGGACAAATTAGGACTCTCAAATTTCAAGTCTTGGTGAAGATGTGTCCAGCAATATTTAACCTCAGATCTAAAGTAAAAATGAAGGTATTGAGATCTAAGAAACTGGTAATCTGCCTTATGCTGGAACATCAGTTTGCCAATATTCCTGGGTGTGAACGTGATCTTTAGACTGGAAAACGACCATGTCTTTTTTCAGGCGTCAAATTGTAGGTTGACTTTAATCTTCTTTGATGTCCTATCTTGGGAAGGCACTCACCAGAGACATGAATGTAATAAATAAAAGGAAGGATATCAACAGGGAGATTACAGACTATACAAAGCCACTTGCGGTTATCCCAAGTTAGCTAGTGAATTTAAGAGAAGAATTGTCTTTTCCTGACTTATATAGCTGGTAGCTTTCTTGGAAACTAGAATTTGGTTTAGGTGGAGACTTCTTTTGCCTCGCATAGCAGGTCTGTCTTGTTTCTTCCTATTAGTCAATTTGCTCTTTGGAAGGATCTAATGTTTTACAGTTGTGTCTTTGAAATGTGTTTTGAATAAAGCTCCAGCCAAGAATGTTGTGTATGTCATTTGTGGGGAAAAGCTAAAGACTGCAGGAGCCTGCCATGGTTATGTAACTTGCTTATTTTTATATCTGTTAACTACTGCTTTTGTTAATAAAGTTTATAACAAAAAGTTTTATAGATTTATAAAAAGCTAATAATTTTTAAAACAGTCACATATTCTGGCATTTTATATGAAGGTTCAATTGTACAAATTTTGCAAATAAAAAACAAAATCCCGGATGATTAACAAAATATGTGTTTATTTAAACATACAAATAAATACATTTTAAGGGGTTTTTACTTAGAAAAATCTGAATTCAATATTTGTCTTGCAAGACTTAGAAATCTGAGCCATGCCTTTGGAACTCTTAATGCACAGCAAAACAAAGAGAATGGAGTTTCCAAAACTGGAAGGCATATAGGATGACACTTGAGACAATAGGGATATTTCCCAGAAAAAAACATGAAAAGGTATAAACTGAGCTAAGACAGACTGTACCCTTTTTGCTCCATGGCATTAATCTCATAGTGTAATCTGTGAAAGTCTAAATATAGATCAGAAATGATAAATCTACTCAATACGTCCCACACAGCATTTGAATTGACAAAGTAATGTGACTGTATTAAGAAAATGTAAAGCCTCATCCACTCAACTTGAAGCAAACATTTACGTTAACACTAACTCTACAAATCTAAATAAAATCACGGAACTTGCAGATACCAATGAACTCATTTGTTCTAAAAATGTGACTCAAAATACTGTCTTTGGAACATGTTTCTTTATCTCAGCACATTACGACACTTAGAGCTGCTCCACACCTACTCAGAAAAGGAATATACACAGCCATGATATAAAAAAATACATGCTAAAATAAGAACAAAAGCAAAACCAGAGTGCCTAAAAGCCAATGTTGTCATTATCACAAGCCCACAAGGTTTTGAGTATGTCACTACTTAAATCAGAGACAACCAGGCTTGGTTTATTGGCAGGACACTATGCTGAAATCTAAATAACAATATCTAATTTAGAGAAAATTGAGTACTTCTCAGTTGCCGTAATTTTGCATTTCTAGACATGACTAACTTGTCCCAGTGTGTAATATTCAGCATGACACAAAAGCCAGCCTGTTCGCATCAGGGCTGGAGCACTCTATAGTCAAGAATCTATCATCCTCTAACTTAACGAATCACGGTTATGTTGTGGAGCATTATGGACTTTTTTTCAATGGTTAGGTTTTGAATAGCCACATAGGTACACTCAAACCATCCTGAATTCATAAATAATGTATTAATTTCTTGAAGCACTTTAAATGTGAAACCATAGTTCAGCTTTTATTGTTAAATGATAAATGTCTGGATTTCTATGAAATAGTTAAAAACTGATGACAAATTTAGACAAGAAGTTACAGATTTTATTCAGATTTGCAGTAGCTGTGTGGATTTTTTTTCTAATATAACTTCAGACAGAACAAAAAAAAAACCAAAACCTTTAAAAAAGTTTCTGTAAATAGCAAACATATGATTTGCTTGACTCATTTCTATTTTAAGCACTAAAGTATATATTACCCATTTCAAACAAGAGCAGACTACTCTAGAAACTGGGTTTCACAGGCATCTTCAACCTTCCAAAGAATAATCTCAAGTAACCCTCAATGTACTCACAGTAGAAAAACAAAATGAAACACCACCACGAACAAAGTCCCAAATTACCTGAACATTAAAATTATCACACAGTTAATAATAGGGAATTATTTATTAAGTATGACAAATCATTCTATATTGAGATAACCTCGAGTAAAACCCATCTAAATGCCTCTGCTTTTTCTCAGTGTTCAGATAAGGATTGAGATTCAGACTCTGTGGGAATGGAGGAAGGTTTGTCCCAGTGCCAATAATAAGCTGAGAATGAATCTTAGGCAGGCGATTCCATGGACTATTTCTTTTGTCTTTATTTGTATTACCTTTCCATTTTCCTTTCTACTTTGCTAATGGTGCCAGTCTTCATAACCTATTAATTACCACCTCCCTGGATCCATTTCAGCGCCACCCTGTACTGTTAATTCTTTTCTCCCAGAATCTGACTTTCTTCAATTCCTCACCAAAACCCATTTCAGTTGAAACACTAGAAGATCTCGCCCAATTATAATGTTTTATTTACCAAGAAGTGTGAACACATTCCCATGATCAGAATGAGTCATCATATGATCAGATTGTTGACAACCCCTCTAAAGTTTTCCGCATAGCCCATCTGTCTAATCTCTTGTCCCATCTGATCACCGTACCTATTTAAGAGGAGGTTGCAAAATCTTCTGGTCAGGTATCTTGTCCCTTTATCCATTTCTGTACAGAATTAAGCACACTCGTCAACAATATTCACTGAATAATGAGGCCTCCCAAGCTTATTTGTCCAGTCATTGTACAGGAATGCAGTACAAGCTTCTCAACATAGAGCTTGAATAATAATCAATGTATATCATCATGTAAACAACACAATCAATACATAATTCTACAGCTTTGAGAATCTGGACAAACTCTTAGCTTCCTGTGTAAAATCTCTTGATAACTTCATTAGAGTTTCAAGTAATATAAATTACATGAACTGCTCTAGTGACTCACTTCAAGGTATGATAGAGGATGCTGTTCTATAAGTATCTTGCAAGAGAAGGATCTACTCTGATAAGCTTGTAATATATCTTGTATTTAAAATGGAAAGGAAAGGCAAAGTGAAGCCGTATTAGAGGCCAATGGCTTCAGTTATAAAATGTACATTGAATTAGGGGGATGTCTTGTTTATTGCCTTAAAAATAATAAGTAATGGTAGTGTATAGACAATGCACCCAGCCAACATCAACACAGAGAATAGGAGGGGCTAGATATGAATGAATATGAGTGGATGTTTTTGAAATCTTAAAGGAGATGTTTCCAAAATACACAGTTTATGACCTACCTAGACAAATCCTTTCTGTCTGCCTTCCTTCAAATAATTCATACCTAATACTCACCTATCTGTGACTAATTTAAATGGTGAATTCCTTAGAAGACAGACCATGCTAAATAAATGGTAAATAATAATTATACACACACATAGAAACAGAATAAACCTTCACTGGAGAGAACTAGATGTTTAAGGCTGCCGCTAGCGCAGCCACAGGGTAACATTTCCAGCAATATGCAATATTTATCATGTTTTCAATCACAAAAATGATATTCATGTAATATCACCAAGCTTATCTTATTCAAGCTAAACCAGTTATCCACAGTATATGGGTTCATCCTGGCTCCTAGGCCTAATTATCACATCATATATGTAAATCATGCCTGACTTAATACTGCAGCTGTACATCAAAAAAGAAAAATACACAGTAACGTGTTCCCTTGGGATAATATTTATGAACTGGAGTTCTGCCTAATTAACCTGATGTCTCAAAGGTTAAAAGGGGGGTGGTGTGATTATTCTCACTATAACTTTAAGGGTGTTTATTCATGGTGTACTGAAATAGCTATTGTGTATAGGTGTCATTGCCCTCTACTGGATCAAATCAAAACAGCTCAGTTGTTTATCTCATGGGGTTGATAGAATTATTTGTAGAAATTTTCCTCAATTTAAAAAAATTAAGTATCAAGTTCACATTGTTAGACAAACCTATGAATTTTATTCTTGCAACAAATCCTAATGGCTCAAGTGGACTTACAGAAGCGCAAAACCCAGAAAAGAATATAGCTGGAAAAAGCTTAAATGACCATACAATTCAATCTCCATGACTATCCTTGATGTATATAGTAGCACCTATTCCTGTTTTGCTCTCACTTGACTTACACACAAGCTGCACTCTTCTGCAACCAGCATTCCAGTTTGGTGTTATGTTTCATCATCCACCACTCTCTTTAAGTCATCATTGTTTCAGTCTTGAAGCCACTGAATCCTTATGCCTTGTGCATAGATTCTCAGCAGATTGCCCTGTTATTTCCATTACTGTCTCTCAAGTAGCATTTCTGAGTTCTGTTCTTCAGACTCCACCTACACGACTAGATCAATAAGAGTTGTTGTTGTTCTTTCAGTTTTAATTTGCCTTTAGACTTCTGCCCTGTGGACTTTTGAGATGTTTAAAGCCCTTTTTACTATGTTAACGAGTTTGTGCCCCAAAATGACCTCCTTCTCTGAGGGACACCATCTATCTTCCATTCTTTTGACATGAAACACATTAGAAAAGAAGGGAGCTGAAACTTTACAGGCAATATCGTCAGTTACAATCACATTCCACAGGTTTAAAACCAGTGAGTTTTGGGCAGAAGAGAAGAAAAGCTTTCTCATCTCTTACTCTGCTTTGTTAAAGGAAACATGAGTTTTATTTAATTTGCATAACCTTTCATTTGGTCAGGTTATAACAATTATAAATTTAAAAAAAAAAAAAAACCAACAGAATTTAGGTCAGTGTGGAACAGGTACAGCCACTTCTCTAACCATCACTTTTCTTTAGAATTTCAAAAAGAGAGAAATCATGAAAGATGGGAGTCTTTTCTTCAGAACCTTTTAAGGTTACGAGAGCACTTTAGAGCTCACATATGCAAACAGTCAGGTAATAACCTAAATACCAGTAGATAGCACTCATAATTCCTAATTTCTGACTGTTCTTTATATCAGTGTCTATTTGTGTGCTGCAGAAGCATAACCCTGTTCCAGGTCCTTCCCCCTTTTTCCTTACAGGGAATGTTTAAAGACAAATATGAAAGGCAATCTTGTGTATACTGGTGGCCAGATCCATTAGAATTCTGTGGAAATAATGTGTGTGTTTTTACACTGAACTGGAAAACTTCTCCGTTTTCTGCATCTGCCCTGGATTTCTAGCTTCTGATAGACCTCTTCAAAACTGACTCAACTATTCAGTCATACAGTTACAATGAACTTAAAGGAGGAATTGTACCTTTATCACTTCCTCTGTTTTAACATTTATCTATTGCTGAGTATGATTAAAAGGAATCTTTATCTTCTCAGAAAGTGTAGGGGTGACAATGAGAAAATCCTCACTACTTTTCACCCAGTTCAACTCCTTTAGAAACTCTTGTAATTAATTCAGATATGGCACTACCTACTTAGCAGCTCTCCCCAAGGGATGACTTCATAATCAAAATTTCAATATGAAATATTTTCCAAAAAAATTAAGCCTCATTTTTAAGGAGGAAACACCAGAATTTGTCTGTCTTTATTTCACTGGTAGGAATCACACTGTCAATCATCACTTTGAAAAGCAGGGGCGTATGATTTAGACAGTAAAGCTCATCCAGAATTAACAGTTTCCAAAAAAGAGAGTTCCAGACTTTGACTCTGATCTAAGTTTCCTCAAAATTCAGAAATGTTGAGATCCAGAAGTTTGATTCCTGTTTATCTCTAATTGAAAACAGAATTAGTATTTCCCAATATTTCCATTGGGCAAATACACTGTATCATGAACATCAAAAAGAATCTCAAAATCAGGAAGATGACACACAATAACACAAAATTAAACTGAAATGGATGAAAAGTTCCCTTTGGATAAACATCCAAAGTTCATGAAAATTATCCAGTCCACTAATCCAGGCTTAGTATAAGAAAGAAAAAGATCGAAGAAAGATAAAGAAATCTAGAAGAAACCCAGCAACATTATTACTAAATTAGAGGTATTCTGCCTATCCGTATGACAAGATTTATAAAGTTAATATGATTAAGCAATTACTTTTTCACTGATGGTTAAGAAGTCAGAGAGTAACTTAATGAAGTAGTACAAGCTACATGGAAAAGTCTAGTAAGCAGAGGATTTTGGAGTTGCCATAAACATGCTCAGCTTCCCCTTTCTTTCAAAAGATTGACCTCAAGATCACACCCTTTTTTATGTCACAGTGGATCAGCAACTTTTCAGCATCAATTTATCAATGTTTATTTGTATCACATCCTTTCTGCAGTCCCATCAATGCCATGAGTCTAATTCAATTATATGGTCATCTTCTGCATTCAGTGGACAGGTCATATATTAGATGGCAGCCATGCACTATTTCCAAGGGGGAAACTTTAAGTATTTTTTTACAAACGTAAAGACAAAAAGGTGAATCAAGATCTCATACATACAAACAAGACACAAGTCTACTCTTCCCTACATTTTGTGGACTATCTAAGAAATTGTCCTGTTTGTTACTTTTTTCTGAGGTCATATACATCCCGGTGTTTATCACATAGAGAACTCAGATGGCAATACGAAGACTGGTATGAATGAAGTATGAATGGAAATAACTGTGAGGGAAAACACCAAAAGAAACCATACTGAATGGCATATATTGATATCTAAGGTTGTGACTGACATCAATCAGACTGCCAAACCTGGAGGAACATGATATTTCCATGAAGACCTGAAGGCCTGTACTCCAATGAGGCCACAGCGCAAATGAGTTACCAACAGGAGAACTGCACAGTGATAACAAGAGGGAGAATGCAAGGTTACAGCCCTTCGTCTGTGCCATTCCTCTTCCTGCTGTCCCAAGAAGCCAGGCAGCCATAAAGGTACCCAAAACTGGGGAACAAAAACAATAGCAATTTTGAGTAAGACATGGGCAAACTGAAGTGACTTCAGTGAAGGGCCACCAAGATGCTTAGGGTAGGAGCACTTGCCCTGTGAGGAGGGGCTGAGGGAGCTGAGCTGCTTCAGCCTACAGAAGGGATGGCTTCAGGATGGGACCAACAGCAGACTCCACTGCCTACAGGAACATAAAGAGGATGGAACCAGACTTGTCACAGGGGTGAACAGCTGGAGAATGAGACAGCAGGCATAAACTGAAACAAAATAGGTTCAAGCTAGTTATAAGGAAAAGATTTTTCCCCATAAGGATAGTTGGGCATTGGAGGAGGCTGCCGGGGGGGTGTTGTGACAACTCCATCTCAGGAGGATTTCAAACCCTGATTGGGCAAAGTCCTGAGCAATCTGCTCTAGCCTCAGGTCTGACCCTGCTTCAGTGGGAGATCGGGCTTGAGACCTCCTGAGGCCCCTTATGTGATCCTACAATTCTGTAAGACTTGGGGAAGATGGAATAAGTGAGATTCTAAGGCAACAGATCACTGTAAAGGTGTAGACCTATCCAAAAAACAGTTTGTTGCTGAAGTCAAGAGGAACACAAGAAATGAAGTGAGGAGTGGGTAACTGGTGTCTCTTGTCCTCCATGTCTCTCACAAGTGATCCTGGCCAGACCACTTGATGTCTTGGTGCCTGTATGTGGGTATGACAGTATGAGTGAGCGAGATCACGAGAACATGAGGGTGAGTGAATGAAATCAGTTTTGTTGTAAACTTTACCTTCCCCTTACAGAAGCTCACTCACTAGCTTCCCACAGAAGTCCTGTGGGACATGTGTCCCGTGTCCTAAGAGACATGATGGATCTAAAAGTAAGAAGGTTTTAAAGAGTACCACATTTATGGCAGAATCTCTGTATTCTAAGACGAGTAATTTCACAGGAAGGTGCTTCAGACTTAGCTCTGAGAACTGCTTTCTTTCAAGAGAAACAGAAAGAGGAAAACGTTCTTATCTTGTAGCCATTTTCATCCCGTATTCTATAATGGGAAGCACACCTAGTGGTCACATGGACTTTTGGTGCCTTTTGTAGGAAACATGTCAGTCTTTTGATCAAACCTTTCAGAAGTGACTGACGGACATGTAGAATCCTTACAGGATCACCTCAGACTATGGCCATTTTCCTTTCCAGTGCTACCATGTGTAGTCCGTAGCTGTGAAAAATGTCAACAAAACCCGAATATAGGCCAGAAAAAAGACTAGCACTAACAGAAAACTGACCTTAACTTGCTGACACTAAGCACCTGAATCAACCCAAAGGTGAAAGTAAGCATATTCTCACATGTTATGCTCCACCTTCTGCCACGATATTGCAAAGTCAAGAACTTGTACTCAGAGGGCTTAAGGTTAGGTCCAAGGCTTGTTTGGATTGGTATGGATGCTTTGCTAATGCTTGTTAGACCACAGAGAAAGTAATGACACCACTCTAGAAGAGGGATTCAGGTCCCAGTTCAGTCAATAACCTGTCAAGATTTAACTGTCTAAACTCCCATTAAAGGCAGAGCTAGTCAACACAGTTACTGGAATCTAGAGGTAAATTCAGCAATTTGTAGGTGTGTGTAAACATAAGTGTATTAACCCGCAAGACGAATTCCACATTATATGTCAGTCAACTGGGTGCTATCAGTATTGAGTGAGTCTGTAGTCCATAAAGTCCATAAATCAAAATGTAAAGACATTCAAACTCTTATATAACCACAGCCCATCTGGAAAAATAGCAAACAATACATACGTGCAATCTTAAAACAACAGTACTGGTTAAAAGAGGAAAGGAATCATCACAGCTTTTCTGAGAAACTGAAACTGTAAAGGTACACACAAAAAGACCATCCTCTTCTAAACACTTTCTACCTAAAACCCAGAAATAATTAAAGTGAGGAAAAAGTAAAAATTAAAGTTAAAATAATTTACCCAAACGTGCCTATACTTCAATTTACTGAAAACATCTCCATATTTTGGAGTTGAGGAGTATGTAAGGACTGTGATAGGACAGAAGTAACCTTTAGAAGATAGTGGCTTGGTGAACTGGTTCTGGGAACATAAGAATATACACGGACCTGGTCTGGGAGTGTGAGAAGCATGTAAGAAACTGTAGCAGACAGCAAACACCAGAGTGCCCATTAGTAAAATTCTGCTTTAAAATGCACTTAAGGAGACACTTAACTTTTGAACATGTTTAAACTACCACTGACTAAGGAGACCAAGCTTGTTCTTAAACATTTTCTGAAATCAGGTCATTGAAAGCTTTGATACATACATACCGTGGAAATTACAGGAATGGAGAGAACAGAAATGTGTTGGAGTCAAAGCAGATAAATATCAGAGAAGAACTGAGCTTGGCAGAACAGGTCCTTAAAAAAGAGAATTGTACAGACAAGATCCTTAACTTCCAAAGAGCACACATTTTAACAGTCTGTGCCTTTCAGAAGTACATTCAAAATTCATAATGTGATTATCAAACATAAAGTCTACAGATGTTTGATATTTTGGATTGTGAATAAGCATCCTTTTCTACAGTGTTTTTGAAACATTTAGTAGGTGTTATTTTCTAAAATAAACAGGAAACAAAAAATATATCCATTTACTGAATGTTCTCCTTTTGGAGAACAGATAAGATCTATGGCAGTGATTTTATCTCCAGTGTAATTTATTTGATTTCCAATTTTATTTGATTGCATTAACCAAGAGAATGACTTAACCAGAAAAAATGGTGAAAAGAAAATTAAAGCCAAATTCTAGATGTGTAATAGCTTGTTTCCAACAGCATGTTTTTGAAACAGATCAGTTTACTAAAAGATTTAATATTCTTTGAGAGGATAAGTGAAAATGTTGTCAACACCTTCCATTTCTAGCTGATGGATTTGAGACTGATGAGAAGTAAAGACCATTCAAATACTGGTGGCAGGAGTCAGGAAATATGATGACAAGCTGGAGAACTATATTAAGCAATGCAGGGGAAGTAGACTGTGATAAGACAGATAACAAATATTGCTATCTCCATAACAGGTAACTAAGCAGATCAGAATACATGAACTAGAAATAAAGGAGTGAAAGAATTGAACTACTGTTGTAATATAGCGGGAAAGCAATCCAGCTATGAAGCAAAATCTTTTGAGTTCTAAAACCCTACGAAAACAGGTAAGATTAATAATATGGAGAAAATAAGCCTCATCATCATTACACTGTGGGTCTTTTTCTGAGCTGTTTATTCAAGGCTATACTGCCCCTGCCTATAAAAGGAATTAAAAAAAAAGGACAGGGGAAAAAAACGTAGCCTTATCACATCTTTCTCTCTCTGCACAGGCTGCCAGAGAGTTATATGCTTCCAGTTAAAGAGAAGCTGCAATGCCAAAACCCCTGAGATCCACACACCCTCTGGGACTGACAGCAGCACAAGGCCAAGAACAGTCAGGGGTTTTTTTTTTTTCAATGACCCAGCAATGTAGTTGCTCTTTTCATATGGAGGAGTGGGAGGGTGATCACTTTTGCCCTCACAAAATGTGTGCCAGGACTGAAGATCTGCCCTTTGAACAGAACAGTCATTAGTTTGGTTCCCTGCCACTATTTAGTCCTGATGCTGAAAAAATGTATTCACTTTTTCCTATAATCCAGTTGCAATTAAATATTGTCTGCTATAATTCCAAATCTTCAGTAAGGTCTACAAGTGAGTAAATGCAGTAGCCCAGTCAAGAAGGTAAAACTTAAAGGTGAATCAGGAAAATGGAGGTGATAAAAGTCAAAGCTCTGGGAGGAAGTGAGAGATGAAGGTTAAGATGAAGAAAGAGGAAGATGAACAAGAAAAGCAGATGAAGCATAAAAGAATGGTTCCCTAACAGGGGAACTTAATGTTTTGTTTATTTGAAATTCTGGTTTTAAAGGAGTGGTGAAAGAATGATATCAAAATTTTAGGGAACTTTTTTATTAGCTGAGACTAATTTGATGCTGCTTTTTCATATGTATAATTTGTAAATAAGTGCAGCTGTATATAAAAATATATAATAAGTATAATTAAATAAAATGTAACTAAATAAAGCATCTATGAATACATAAACATTCATCTTCAGGAAACAAAAAGTCTATCTATATGAGTTTTATTGTGATATAGCATACAATTTGAAAAAATTATATCAGAGAATTGTATTTTTATATAATAGAATTATAGAATCTTTGAAGCTGGCAAGCATGTCGGGAGATCAACAAGTCCAGCACCCCTGCCCGGAGCAGTGCCAGCTAGAGCACGGTGCTCAGGGACCATGCCCAGAATGCTTCTGATTACCTCTACAATCTCTCTGGGTAACTTGTGTTCAACCACGCTTACAGCAAAAAGTTTTTTCTTACATTTAAAGGGAATTTCTTGTTTTTTCAGCTGTGCCCAATTACCTCTTGTCCTGTCACTGAGCACCACTGAAAGAGCTTGGTTCGATCTTTACCCCACGTCCCGCCCCCATCAGGTATTTATACATGTTGGTAAGATCCCCCGAGCCTTCTTTTCTCAATGCTGTACAGTCCCAGCTCTCTCAGCCTCTCCTCATATGACAGATGTTCGCATCCCTTAATCACCCTTGTACTCCTTTGCTGCAATCACAGTGTCACCTAACAGCACCACAAAGTATAAGTGTTGTTTGACTTCAGCTGGATCAAAGTTAGACCAAGGCTCCATGGTCTTAAAACCCAGCAATCTCGTCCTCAAAGCGTCTAAAGAGTATGGCCTTATACTGGCATCGATCACGTCATTTCTGGGAAAGAGCCAAGGCTCTTCCGAATGGAGTGGTTTACTTCAGACCATAATCATATTCTGTGGTCTTCCATCGTCTTGTTTCAGATGGTGACTTGACTAAATTCTAAAAGAAAATTTTAGTGACATAGATTAGCTGATGAAATGGAAGGGACTCCTCCATATTCAGTGCAGATACAACTGGGTTTTTTAGTGTTGATTTTTTTTGTTTGTTTTAATTAATAGTAAAGAAAAAGAATTCAGAGGTAAGGGGACACCTGGGGAGGGTTCCTTATATCTCCATCATTTGTTTTGTGAATGTTTATGTCTAATGCATTCCTGTGTAGTGGCCCATGTTCAACAGGATGGGTGGACTCTACCTCACCCACACTGAGGTCAGCCTTGCTAGGGGGAGGTAGGGTCATGGGTGGTGTGTCTGGAGGCCCCTTCAGGCCAGCCTGGCCCCAGGGAACCAAGGCTGCAGGTGACTCATCTGATCACTGATTCATGGATGTGACAGCAGGTACCAGCACTGCCTTGCCCAATTTGAGTAAGTCAGGCTTGTTCTGAGCATACTCGGCACCGCGAGCTCCACAGAGGACTAAAATGTAGAGATTTTTCTTTTCCGAACTTCAAAAAGCCTCTGGCAGGAGGTAAGCAATCACTACAGTAAAGGTAAGGACCTGACTTGACATGACCAGAAGCATAGATTTAGACTCATTATAACATTTCTTCCTGAAACTTTATATGCCAAAGACGTTAGAGATGTCTCCACACATTAAACAGAGTTTCCTAAAACACTACTGAATTTAGGTTCCTGAAACATTGCTTAACAGAATTCCAGGCATTCAAATATTTTATGGAATGCTGGTTCTTGGGGCCCAAGATCCATCTGTAAAATGGGGATAACACTGCATTACCTCCTGGCAACTACGTACAAAATCTCTCAATAACATCCGCCTCTCAGGACCAGAATGAATGTCTTTCAAAATAACAGTACAAGGCAGAAGCTGCCTCCTAAGTGGAAGTCTACTTAAAGCATTCACAAATCCCTGGCCTTGGAGCTAAGATCAGATAATGCCCAAGAGAATTTCTTGGGCCAATCTCTAAATGCTGCAACACTGACCACTTAAATCTGTATGAGGAAAACAGCAAATAGACAGCCAAAACACTGCTCCCAGTCTTCCTCTCCCTCCCCTCCCCGAGACTCTGTGAGATATTTCTCTGAGAAATGTCATCCGTGACACAGAACTTCTTTAATTAAAGATGACAATTCAAGTGAGGCAGAATGGGATGTTATATCTCCCAGCTTGCCATTTATAATTGTGAGTAGGTCAGTCACAATCAGAGCTGTGCGCTCTAGAATCCTGTTTTCCTTTCCAATATTTAGTATTGAATTGGAGAGTAGGTTTAAACTACTGTTTTCTCTATAAGATTTTGCCTTTCATATTAATTCCCGTCAGTTGCAGTGACACTTGCATGCGAGGGAACATTTGATCAGCTACAGACTTCCTCATTGCTGAGCTAAGCCAGAAAAACCCTCCTGACTGCAGCAGAAATGTTAGCAATAATCCTAGAGAAATCATGTGTTGCCAGCACTTAATGGCTAGCTCTCTGATTAACAGCCTGAGGTAAACAGAGGGCAGTTAATAACATAAACCACTGTGGTTTATAATATCAATAATGCCATGAAATGACCGAGTTTCAGAGGACTGATGCTGATATAAAGTATATTCAACAACCTACACTAGCAATGTTATATATTTAAAGGAAGAAAGATGTGCGG
The DNA here is from genome assembly GCA_013398815.1 of Ibidorhyncha struthersii. Classification (NCBI taxonomy): domain Eukaryota; kingdom Metazoa; phylum Chordata; class Aves; order Charadriiformes; family Charadriidae; genus Ibidorhyncha; species Ibidorhyncha struthersii. The sequence goes on from VZSZ01001080.1 coordinate 239,973, forward strand.
GATACAGCATCACTTGTTCCACACCATTAACAACCCTATTTTTCCTTTCAGAACACAGCTCTTTTGGCTATGTTTACAATTTTACTTTTGGATCAATACGAACTTTATAGGGCAGGATTTTTTCTTTGCTTCTCTCACAGCAGTAAGAAATGCCAGCACAGTCAATATACAGAATTGCCTGGCTCAGCACCAGAGGAGATAGTGCTAATCAAAGTAGCAGCAGCAAAACTTGAACCAGCCCTTAGAAGGAGAAGGTATTACAGACTAATTCATTAATCTCTTAAGCCCCTGTGTCAGCGAGAAGTATTCTCTTTAGTCGAGTGTCCTTAATAGGATATATCAGGCTCTGAACCTGAGGTAGTTCAGTTTTTAAGTCCAGCAAAAACTACCCGGACAGGGATCTGAAATGTAATAAAAGCATTTTCTATATATATGCATCCAGGCATCGTCTAAGTGATCTCTACTGCTGAATAAGTTATAATCAAGTTATGTCTGAGCAACTACAAAATATGCCAATTTTTTGCATTTGGATAAATGATCACAATAAAAATAGAAGAATAACAGTTACATAACAGCAGTTGCCTACTATTATTAGCCACGCGCTAAATTCATGGTGCAGTCTCTCCTAATAATTGTGAAGCCCGTCTCTCCATATCCATAGCAGGAGTGATGACGCCAGGAAGCAGCATGTTCTCGGAAGTACACTCGGTGGTGGGATGCTCCGCAAGGCACAAGTCAGTTAACCCATTCAACCAGTGTTTCCAGTTTGCCATTTGTTTAGTGGCCATCCCAGCCCAGTTTTACAATAAGGTAATACTAGTAAGCCTCTACAAACACCAAAGAATTCGAACTAGCTGAAAACAATCAGGTTTCACTGAGGAGCCAAGGAGGAATAGGCATTTCGTCTCCCAGTCCTTGCACTCCGAGATGGAAAGGCACAGACCGTGTTCTGTAAAGCCAAAGCTTTGCCTCAGTGTCACATAAAATAGGTCTGATGAGAATTTAAAGAAAAAGCTGGGGTGGTTTATTATTTTATTTTTGTTCTGCTTGTAAACTCTGAAAGCCTCTAGAAAGATGGATGAAATTTTGCTCATGCTTTTAATACAAACCAAAAAAACTGCCTCTGGCTGACACCAGTGATGGAAAGTTTACACAAAAGGATTTTGTTTCAGAAAGTTTTCAATTTCACCAAAAAAAAAAAAAGGAATATCTATTGGAACCTGAAAAACAAACTTGCATATGGCTGAAAGAGGAGAATATTCAGTAACTAGAATAACACTGTTTTCTAAAATTTGCTATAGCAGAAACTGGAGAAATCACTGGGGTGGCAGCAACAGGGGCAGAGAAGGGGAACCCTTTTTACAAATAAAAGATACCATTCGTTGTTGCTTGGGGTTTTTTTGTTTGTTTGTTTGGGGATTTTTTTCCAAGGTGCCTGCATTGAAAAATGAAGTGAAAGAAAAGAAGAGATGTTTTTCACTTTGGGACTTTCAATGAGAAAACTGAACATTTAAGTTTTCAATGAAAACCCTTTTTCAACAAAATTTAAACAAAATGTTTCCTTTCGTACTGAATTATTCTGAAAGAAGAGGAGGGTGATTTCTCAAGCAGCTCTACTGACAATGAAATTCTTCAGGATTTCACAACATTGCTTCCTACTGTGTTTCCTCCAACTCCAGAGAAAAACAAATGCAAAGATTTGCAAAGCATTGAAATAATGGCAGGCGTATGATTTATTGTACTACGCATGATTTAGAGCACCATGTTTACTCCAAGCTGGTAGCACATCTGCAATGGCATTACATGACTTTTCTCAATAAAAGTAAACAGTGGCAGGAAGCAATTATATAGAAAGGCTGACTAATATAAGGCATGTAGCCTTTAAAAATAAGAGGCATTAGTTCCTATATAAAAGTTAAATCAAATCATGTGGATCACACTGTATTTATTCTTTTTTCAAATCTTGTTAGGTATAAAGATTATTGATACTTGGGGGGCAAACAGCAGAGACATCAACAGCAGTGGCAGCTTCACATTGTTTGTCAGATTCAGAAATGAGCCAAATACTACGCCCATCCTTTCACCGCACTTTACCTGATTAATCTGAACCTAACCAGCTCCTTTCTCCTTGATGCCTACGCGAGAATGGCTAAAAGGAAAACAAAAAAACCTGTGCCTTACTGAGCTTCTTGTGGCTCCTGTTGCCAAGGAAACTCGAGCAAATTCCTCTCAGAGAATACCCTGAACTGCTTAAGCCAGCCAGGCTTCAACCTGGTATTAGGAAAGGAAACAAAGACTGAAAACAAACAGGACAACATGCTTGTAAAGCCCATTGGGGAGAGAGAGAAAAATAAACTACAGGACAAAGCATCTGCTAGCGAAGAATATCTTTCATTTAGGTCAAATCAAGGCTTTTCAATCTCTGTCTATTGTTCCTCCTCTGGAGGAACCCGTTACTTCAGACGAATGGGAGAGAGAATAGGTCTCTTGTTTCAGTTATTGAGTTGATGGTGTTACAAATCATCTGTCTTTCGGAAAACCGTCTATTAGTGTTCTCTGATCCTTCATGAAAAGGAAGCTGATTAAAATTATTAACAAAATTATCTTCCACTTTTTATTTTGAAGTGTGATTCTGGCTCAGAGAGGAACAATATCAGTAATTATCACTGGTTTAATCAGATGCCTTTTGTACAGTTTTCTTTCTTCCTCTTCCCTCTTCCCTCTCCTATTTTCTTTTCTGCTTTTTCTGATTATAAATCTCAATGGTTTCATTAAATGTTTAGGGCCAAATTCTGGCACTGTGTAGAGCTGGCAAGAAAACAGGCATATATTAATGTTGCAAAAGCATCTATATTATGAGCCCATGTCCTGGCCAGCCCAAACCCTGCACACTTCATATCCCTCCTCTACAGCACCATTTCCTGAAGGGGTCATTCGTTCCAGGAGCAACAGTTGATGCCTGGGTTTGGGCGCTTGGAGCCTTGTGTGCATGGCTTATAGACTGTGATGATCACATCTTCTGATCTTCTGGGCCCACCCTTTCTATCCTCATCATCATTGTATGGGAGCGCTCCACTGCCCTGGAATGCGCCTAGGTGGACCCACTGCAGCTACATGAGACACCACACTTGGGCTGAGCTTTCTCTGTCTCCTCAGTGTGAGAGGCAGGATGGCCAAGGTGGACAAATACCCGAGTTCAGAACACTGGCACTTGCAAGGGGCAGGAGGAAGGCCTCTGGCCATCAGGGGTGGCTCCCAAGAGCTCTCACAACAGGTTAAAACAGGTTTACACCACAGGTTTCAAAGGACTTTTTTGGACATAATAGGAAACCAAATAAAGGCAACCCAGTCTCAAATCAATAGAAGAAACCTTCTGAACTGATGCCTCTTTCTGCCAGACTCACAGTAACAGAGTATACAAAGCATGGAGTGATCATGAGGGAAAGTAGTCAAGGATAATTCAGCTACTACTTGGAATAATAACTAGAAATAAATGACCAAGTCTATAAAAATATGTTTAAAACATACATTTAATTAGACCTCTCTCTCATCCTCTGGTGCTGTGGTAGAGGACTTCAGAGGAGCTAGAAAAAAGGTGTAAATCACAGTGAGTTTGGGAGACACGCCATAAAAGAGCTGGGAACTAAACTGAAGAACTGCTGAGGCTTCCCCGGAGACCTTAAATAGTCACTTGCCTTGCTTACGTTGCAGTCCAGACTTGGTATTTTCCACCCTTGCTTTAATGTTATTTAAATAAATATAGAGAGTTTTTTTCACCTCTGTGAGTTTCCTTAAGGTTTTTTAGATAGCAGATAAGAGGAAAATGAGCAAGAATGTGAAAGAAGCTGTGTCAGAGAAGCGTGTGAGAGTTGGCAAGAAATCTTTGGCGCTATTGTGATTGACCAGCTAAGAATGCAGCGAGAGCCAAACAGCCCTCTGTGGATTATTTCTGCACAGGGTATTCGTGAGTTTTTGCTTATGGAATTTCTGCCTGATCCTTCCATTGGGAAGATGGGATTTGCTCTCCACGTGGATTGGGAGGAAAGTTCAGCCGCCCAAACCTTCAGTTCCTGGCAAACTCGTGTACAGTCAGAGCCATCTATGCAGCCTGTCTGATACTGGGGAAAAAGCACATTTTTAAATACACAATCGCTAATATGAAACTCCATCTGCATGAGTGAGAAAGGTACATTTTAAACACTCAATAGTTAGCAGGTTTGGAAGTACTGGAGGCATATTGTATTTTTAGTGTATTTTAAAAATGGAAGCAGAAGTGTTTTGTCTATGCAATAATCTCTATTAGGTGTTGGTTAAATACATCTATAATTAAATATACTCTTTTTAACATAATTTTCTGCATGCAAAACTAAAGTAAAAATCATAAGGGAAAAGTTAAAGTCAAAAAACTGTTTCTAGTCCCACCCATTCAGAACCTTACGATAGCTGTTCTGCTGCTCTGGCTGCTGTAGCCTATGAAATCTGCCAGGGTGTGTTTGATAAGAATGCTCAGAAAACATTCACAGCAATACTAAACTCATCCTACATGCTTTTCTGTATCTGGAAGCTTTCACTTCTCCAAGCCCTGTGAGAACTTTAAGTAACCAAAAAGCTCCCATGAAATCTCTGCCTCATCTGGCTTTTAGACAGCCCTCCTGGAGAAGGAAAGGAGAAATACTATGCAAGAAATCATTCTAATCTGAGTGAAAAAGGAGATCAGTGAGACAACAGCAACATTATCTTTGCTACCTACAGTCTTTCCTGCTCGCAGGACAGGGAGAACAGGACTGTGCCCCACTCTCTGCCCAAACCCTCTTTGTTTCCTTTCACTTGTGGACCAGTCTTCCTGCTTGTCTGTTGTTTGTCTGATGCTCTGAATAGTCTCTTCTACCATTATATAAATTTTCAATTTGGAAACAGTAAATTTCTTCGCTAGAGATGATGAAACTGAGCATCTTTACGACCAGCAAATTTTGGTTTGATGACCTCTGAAATTCTAACTTGCAGCCTGAAGAGGATCCAACTGTTGGTCGTTCTCTCCAACTCTTCTCTTCAGCCCACCCATCCCTACCACCCTTTGCTGTCATCAGCAGCTCTGCACAGCTCTGCCACTCCCTTGGAGGCAAGTGCTGCTACTGTATCTGGCCATCACGTAGGTCATAGTATCTCTCGTTTACCTCACAGAGTAATGCATGGGAAGCTGGAAGCACCGGTGAGTCAGATACTAAAATCTTCCTTGTGAGTGGCTCAGGGCAGCAAGGGTAGCTCTCCTTATTGGGACTATATTCCCCCAGAAGAGCTGTCTAAATTCAGTTTTAGAGGAAAAGAAGGAATACCCGGAGTGCTGGAGATGTGCAGGAGCTGGTCACAGACAATGAGCCTCCTTCCTGCAAGACATGACTGGAGATGCAGTCACTTTGGGATCAAAATGTCAAACTCCTTTTGATGACATGAACTTTCTGACAGGTTTGAGGCACATGGCATTTCCACTCCCTCACACGCAGAGTGAAACTGGAACTGAAACAACAAGGGAGTTCTTTGTTGAAAATGAAAGAGGATAGGAAGGAAAGGAAACATGAGATCCATTTTAAATCACTGGAAGCATTCAGATGTCAAGAGAAAGATGTTGTAAAAGGACCACGTAAAACAAACATTATTATCCTAGTTACAAAAGCTCACTTAATCATTCTTATTACGGATGAACCCCAAAAGCATGGTTCCTACATGCTTTTAGTATAACAAATGCATAAAACTTGTTTAAAGATTAAAACCACAATTTTGGGGGGAAAAAGTACTGATACACCTTATTCAGTCCAGGTATATATTCCTGGACATGTATAGCCTGGAGCAGAGAGCGGAGGTGGCATGGAGCAGGGCCGGCAGTGGCAGGTTTCCTAACCTCCCCAGCAAGTTCTCGAAGGAGTAGGTCTGAAGCATTATCTGACATCAGCACATCTCTAGTATCCTCAGTCTTAGTATGCTGTTTATATGTATTTATTACTGCAGTTGGAAGTCGGAAGCACTATTATTTGAGTGCCGTTTGTCTTCCTTTTTCTTTATTACTGCAATCAGTAAGATTGATCTTAATTAAAAGTCTAAAGTTCAATGACAGTTTAAAAAGGATTACCTATAGCTTTGATGGCCTCTTGAAAAGGCTACCTGGATTTTGTTTAAAAAATGAGAATGCTGTAGGTTTTGTTTTATTTTGCTTATTAAGTTCTGTTTCCACGGCTGGCTTTAAGGGTTACCTTCTTAGTGAAAACAGCTGTGCACGTCTCTGATAAGCTAATGCTGTACTAAAGTCCCAAGTGTATTCTCCGTGGGCCCTGTAATGCGTTACAATCCGACACCTAATAACAATGGTCATTTTTAACAGTATGTGACAACATGAAATAAAACTGGTACTCTTTAAGTTTACAACTGTATTGTATGATTATGGATTTATGTTGGATTTTAATGTAGCTTAATGCAGAAAAAAAAATGTGCCCAAGGTGTTAAGCACAACAGCAAATATGACAAAGGTCTTCTTTCGAGGCATGCCTCCGTTTTAATTTATTTGTAACAGATACAAATTTCACAGTGTCTAGAAATCTAGTATTTATTTCTGTCCCATTTCCCATTTACCATATTTATATGCCATATACCCAGTGAATTAAGGAAAATACAGTAGAGAGATCAACCTTACAGTGGCTGGATTCAGGTCATTGTATGAACAGCCTGTCCTCATCTCAGAAAAGGCGAAAATTAACAGAATTCAATGGTACAGGTCAGGGAGCTATATTTGTGCGCATTTTTCCATAGCTTTCCATCTTTACAAAAACCACCAAAGGCAAATTTTAGAAGTCACACGTGGTCAAGATCTGAGTCCCCACAGCAAAGGATGACCCATTAGCACTAATCATAAATAGTTCTTTAGCGCAGATTGCTCTTGTGATGGCAACACAGACCCCGAGAAGGCAGGAAACTCAGGTCCTCACTGCGGGAAACAGGTCCTCGCTGCTCTTCCAGTCACTGCCTTGCTCTGTGGTGGAGAACCACCTCACCTGTCTGGTCTGTTGAAACACTACTATCCTTAATAGTCTGGAGGCTCTCATCTTTGTTCAGCCTCATGGCAACCCTTCTAGCTTTCGTGTCTAACAGAATTTCCCCACTGTTTATGATGGTGCAGGCCTCAACATTTTCTGTTGCATACTTTGGATGTAGAAAATATTTTAATTATTAGTTAGGTTAAGAATTCCTTTGGAATTTGAATTTTGAGGAGCACTTACTTTTTATGTCTTATTCAAGACGTCAGAATGAAAAGAAAATGCAAATTAACAACTTATTTGTACATTTGTTATTTATTCTTCCTTTAAATGATAATGTGGTTAAAACATCTCATTCTGCACAGGGCTTTCATTTTGCTTTCTGTATTTGTCAGTCATTTTGTTTCACTGAAGTCACATACAGGAAAATAAAGCTGTATCATGCATTTAGGAGGACCCAAGCCCATTCTGAGCTATATACACCCTTTGGGAAACAATTTCTGTAGTGTTAACAGAAAAGACAGTGTATTTACAGAATTGTCACTCTCTTGTTTGGGGATTTTATACTCTTTTTGTATGGTGTCGCAACGTCTGATGCTGACACTTGAATAATTTATGTACAAATCAAGATGTGCAAGATACCTCTGTAGGGCACAGCATAATTCTGTGTCATTCAGTATGGCTTTGTCTCGGTCACATGTGTTCAAAGCCAAGATGCGCATAGCTTTCATGATAAGTGAATATTGAGGCCAAAATATTAACACAGTAAAATGTTTATGAGCAGATATTCTGTTTACTCTAATTGAACACTGATGCAATGGCTTGGTATTCTTTCCTGCTGAAATATAACTGAATATTCAAAATGCATTTTCTGGCATTTCAGGGCTGCAAATCAAGAGAAAATTACTGCAAAACACAATGCTATCCACTTGAAGCTCTCAGGAACTTTAGCATCAAAATGAGAGATACCTCTGTAAAACTAGAGGTATACACTGACTGATTGCTTCACAAAATAAATAGATTAGAAATGCAATCCAGCCAGAAGGGGGTTCCACCATTCATTCAAAAATAAAAAATGTCTGCATATTGCATTATGCTAGAAATAAACATGAAAGGTCTTCTAGAATGGGTGTAATACACAGTACGTAAAATGGAAATGTACTTTTCCTCAGGAGGTCTATCTAATCTGAGAGACAAACGTGTCTATATGTGAGCTGTAGTCGAACCAGCCAAACAATGACACCAGGGATATATTTTCTCAAGAGGGAAATTGCACCAAAGGGCATAATGTGTAGTCTGTACACATAGAACATATTCCAAACTGTGTAACACGGGCTCTGCTCATGCAAGAAGGTCCCATTGGGAATCAGCAAGGTGGGCAGCCTTCTCTCTCTGATGGTGCAGAAAGTTAGAGGAGAAAGGATGAGAGAAAACAGGTAGACAGCAAAGATTCCCAACCCTGCAGTCCCAGCTTTACCCCCTCTGCTCCCAGAAGAGCCACACATTGGTGCTCGGGATATGGGCTGCTGGGAAAGTGGTGCCTGATGCTGCTGCCCAAGAGCTCTGCTGGGCGGTGAGTGTTGCAGGCAGCAGCCCCAGGCTGCCTGCTCGGAGCTCTGCCCAGTGAAGGTCAGCCTCTAACTCAGGCCCTTTTTTCAGTTTCACTTAGCCTACCATACCTGTTTTATCACAGGGCAGTATCACTAGTGCCGCAGCAAGTATGTTTTGGTATCTGTAGTAGACGCTGCTGTATGTTTTCCCAGTAACAGGCAAGTAGGGACAAAGGTTCATCAGTGAGTAATGAATCAAATGCTAAGGTGGAGACAAGATTTAATTGTTTAAACATAGTCATTGCAGGCATGTATCAGCCTTCCCTTTGAAATGTACTGAGCTACAGACGATGGGCAAGAAAATTTTGGATTTTTTCAATTTAAAGCTTGATCATATCAGCTGCTCCCAGTCTGAGCAGTTACAGGTTCTTTATTTTACTAATTATAACAGTAATTATGCCATTAGTTCTCAGAAAGTAATTTTAATAATTAGGTCAAACACAAAACGACTCCAATCTCATGACATACTAATTTAAATTGTTTGGATATTGTAATTTAGTAGGAGGAGTCAGAGCTAGAGTCATTTTGGGGATTGTAAGAAGGAAAATACAGCTGGAGAAATAACAGAAGATGAATTCTCCGTCTGAGACGTTAGTTAAGTTGTTTCTTGAATGATGTTAAGTGAATAACATTAAAGCTATTTGATAGTGATGACAGATAAAATTATCATGTATTGAAAAATATATTAAAGATTTGGTTCAGAGGCCATAATTTTGAATGAGCGTACCAACCCCCTTTCTCTATTACTGTAGCAGCAGAAGAAAACATTTTCAATTCACCCATCTAATTTTCTTGAGAAATGAATCCGTTCATATCTCTGCATGATATATGCTATTCTTGAATCCAGTTTCTAATCTTAGTTGCAACCTCATAAATCTTGAACAAAATTTACAGGCATCAGGGGGCTTAGGCCACCAAAGCCAATTACATTGATGTAAAATCTATGTACGTGAGATATTTGTGACAAAAGAAGAAGAGAAAGAAAAGGGAGAGACTGTTCATCCCGGGACAGGAAATGAAAGCAGTGATGTCAAAATCACTCCAGACCTGGCTTCTAACAGTCTGCCTTTACCGATACCTCTATCCATCCACGTCCAGACTTTTCATTTAGAAGGAGATTTCATTCAGTGCATTTTTATGAGACTGCTTGCTTAACAGAGTACTTTTCAGTGAAAGTATGAGTGGGTAAGGTCCTTGGTACTGCATGGCCCTGGACTGTTTTTGGCTAGAAGCTAGAAACGTGCCTGCAGAAGTCCAAGAATGAAGGGAAGTTATTTTAGGCTAACCATGCCTAACATGACCTGAGAGACATCTGGTCTTATGCCTTTGGCAGGGTCAATAGCCCAGTATGTGCCTCACTTCCCAGCAAATCCCATATAAATGCAATCAATAACAAATCAGACCTTTCTGATCATGATGAGGCAGAACGCCATGTTTGACATCTCTCTGCTCTATCAAATTATTCAGAATTCTTCTTTCTGAAATGCTTAAAAGACAGAGAACAGCCACACAGAGACCACACATCAAGCGATTTTTAAAGTCATGATCCCTCTGCCTGCATCTACCAAAAAATGGAATACACCAGCTATCTCCTCTAAAGCTTTGCTGACATTCAAAGATTTCTTGACTTATTTACCCCTGCTGAGGGTGCAGTGGAATGGAAAAGCAGACATACAGGCTTTTTGCTTCACACGCAAGGAATAGAGAATATGAAACTTTGAAATACCATTTTGTGACATGCTTTCGCATTATTTTATTCAAGCAGTAAACATTGTGGTATAAAAATAATTTTTACATGGAAAACATATTCTCCCCAGCCCACAATACCCTCTTAATTTGACGTTCTAAGTTACAAATGAACAGAACTGGCGGCTTGGTCAAAAAACATATATTTTTACTGACATAACAGGAGGTTGCTGGCAAGTTTCAGTATGGTTATTACAACTATAATTATTTTTAAAAGCATATCAGCAAACAGTGTGATTTTAGAAATTAGAAGAAACAATCCTGAGAAATTTCTGCATTTCCAATTTGTTAAATAAAACAAGCAACTTTACTCATTGCATTAATCACTACAAGACACTATTTAGAGCTTGGTTAGTATTTCCTGAAAATTCTAATTCTTTAAAATTTGATAGGAAAGATTAAGATAAATGTTACTGATGGATCAGACTGAAAGTTTTCAAATTCTCATCAATGTTGTTTCACAGGTTTTGATAGACTTTTTTCAAAAATATTTGAAATTCAAGAAAATCTGTGGGCGATTAGATGCAGAAGTTTATACATTTATCTCTGAAAAAATGTTCCTAGAAACAGTTTTTCTACTGCCTGTACAAAGTACTGAATTTTAAGCTAACACTGATGAGACAACTGTGGTTGGAATTGTTTAGGATTTTTACTGTCTAGAAGGAATGTTAGTACTGGTGGATTTTTAAGCATGTCTACACATAACAGTTATGCCATTTGCAAATCATATGCAAAAGAAACCCATTTGCATGCAGTATGGAACGTGAGATTTAGACCAGCTATGAATCCCACAAAAATCCCATGTCGCATTCCACAAAAATAAAGATGTTTAGCCACTGCTTTCATTGAATTAATTACTTATGTTCACAGAAACACTGACCATACTTTCAAAACCTAGCGAAAGGATCCTTCTAACTAGCTCAGTATATCTCCTCTAAAATAGCTTTGCAGAATTGCTCCCATAACTACCTCAAAGGCTGTTATATTTTTGGAACAAGTGTTGTGGTCTTTATACAACAGAATCCAGATTCGTTGTACATAGTACAAGGACATATAAAAAAGGACCTTCCAGCCCATTCTGTGGAGCGGCAATCTCCCAGGGGAAAGTGGGTGGTGCTGACATCACAGCAATTGTAGTTTCCACTCAAGGGTTCTACAGGAATTTTGCTGAAGTATTTTTTTTCACTCAAAGTGAGTACCTCACTTCTTGGACAAGCTTGATCACACTTGTGCAGTATTTGTTTCTCTGACATTCCTCAAAGAAGAGAAGACAGTTTGCCATAATCATTTTCTAATGTTGCAGCCTTCTCTTTTTCTCTCTTTCATCTGCTGCAATTTAGACTGTATCAGCAGCTAGACTAAATTCCAGCTTGAATCCATCTTCTGTCTTCTGGAGTCCTGTTTGCAGAGGTTACGTTGGTGACTAAGATACGAATATTCCAAGATTTAACTTGTCACATCTCATGACCTAAGCCATTTTTTTTTTAATCTTAACTTCAAAATGTTCTATTTCTCTCTCATAGTTGGAGCCAAATCAAAATGAATTCAAGACTTCCGATTGACAACAGAAAGCAACAGGAAAAAGTTGGAGGAACAAGGTTCTCTATTAACTTTAGAGATCGTTTAGTCATGAAACCCTTTACCACTAAGTGTATAAGGAACCAATCAGTTATAATCAAGCAGTTCAGAGGTCTTCCTAAAAGAATCTGGAATAGGAATAGAAAAAGATATTCAAAACCCTCAAGTGTATTTTGGATAGAGGCAGAAGGCACAAAAGTTATTTTGCTTTTTTGTTGTAATAAATAGCTACTGAATTTTGCAAATATATTGGTGACAGAGCTTTTTCACAGATCATCCCGCCTACCTTGCAAAACTAAAGGCAGATACTCCCTAAAGTCAGGGTTGTGAGGGACTAGCTCTGGCTCATCACGCACCTTACAAAATGCCCTCCCAGTTCTGCTGGACACAAATTCCTTACTGACAGGAATTGATGGTGGAGACTTCAAGAGGTTACTGTATCCAGCCCTCACCGCACAACCTAATTCAGTTTGAGTCACCTTCACCTATTCACCATAGCCCCTGAAGCTTCTATCATCACATCCTTCTCTCATGTCTTCTAGCTTCTGGACCAACATTTAAACTAATGGCTGTTTAATACTTTTTGTCATGGTCCTCCTAGGAGGTCAGTGACATATACAGGCAGTGTGTCCTAAGGCACGCTCTTTCTCACTGCATCAGTTCTCTCTCTCCATCACTCCCTCTGTCTTTCTTCTCTGACGGTTCATGGTTCCAACTCTGTTCACTGCCCTCACCTATTTTGCTCTCCTTTCTCATTATTTCAGTTGTGGTGAGGAATGGACTCCAAGACCTTTCCAGAAGAGTCTTCAACCTGAGCTTCCGTGGTTTTCCTAGAGGTCCTCAGCCCCATTTCATGCCCTTCAAGAAGAATTATGACTGTCTCAGTTTCAGGTCCCACATGCTTTTGATCTCAAGAACATTTTTTGGTCTATTCTGATGCCTACTGTAACCTCAAAGTAAAGTAGGCAGGTAAGGTCTTGAGCATGATAGCATATGCATAACAGGCTGGATGTTGAGTCTCCAGGTTTATCTGCATTGCACAAAACCAAATAGTTGCATAACGAAACTTTTCTGGCCAAATAGGCCCACTCCACGTTGGTAAGATGCACCAAAGCACTGCTTTCTGCTATACTTTTAAGCAAGGTCTTCTTGGACTGCCATCCCCCATGCCTGAAATCTTACAAATAACCTGACAAATATTTCAGGTATCCTAATCTTGAGGATTTCTGTGTTAACAAACACATCTACCATCCTAGGGGAAAAAAAAAAAATCAGTTCCTTTTGGTTATCTGATAATTTCCTCTAGTCCAGAAGAAATAAAGCCATTCTTTTTATGGTGCAGCCTTAAAATACAATACTTCCAAGTGCCAACAAGTGACTGCTTTCAGAATATTTAATGTAAGAACATAACTGTATGCTTCAGAGCTGCAGTCAGTATCCAGTTCCTCCACCGTTCAATGCAGCTGGCCCTGGCCTTGAGGCTGCAGACAGTCCTGGCCTCACTGGAATAAAGGTCTGTTTGCTCTGGCAGTTTGGGTGGGTTTACTGCAATTTCACAGTTTTGCAACAGTTTTATTATAAGCTATTGTCTGCATGGGGCAAAGAGGAAGTTCAAGAGAGAGATAATCAGGACTTCTGCTGGGCTGGAGATGCTTCCTGCAGCAGTTCTCCTTTAGGTGGGATACAACATATTTAACTCTGCCATAAATGGTTCAAGATTTATTAGAAGCAGGCAAATGTCATTCCCTTTACAAAGCAAAAAGTACTTTAGTATTCTTGTAACATTCATCACTGCTTTTGTGTGGCATTCATGGGCTCTTTCAGCAACTAAAGCACAAACAGAGAAAGGCAGGTTCCCTGCCCCAAGGAGCTCACGATCTAGCCTTGCAAACAGTGTGCTGAAGGTAGTAACATCCTGGAGAAAAGGCAGAAGAGACACCAACAAAATGAAGCAGTTATGCTCTGGGAACGAGTTCATACACTAGCAAAAAGACCAGGTAGAACAGTTTATGCTGCTTTTTCCATTTTGGAAATTACAGAAACTAAAGGTCTGGTAACTAGCTTCTTGTAGGGTTTCATGGAAGCGTATTTCTTAGTTAGGACCTTGGTGTCCCAGGATCAGGAAAATTAAGGCCATCCAAACCTTTAGAATCCCCACCATGATAAGAATGTTCTTCTCAGAAGGTGTTCTGGTAATATGCACACTATTGTGTCTCTATTCCCCCTGCTTTGTCCTGGTACAAAGGAGAATAAGGTTTACTCTTTTAAATGTGGGCATTGTTGCCTAAAGGGCCAGAGCAATGTTGCATGAACTGTTTGCACGCTTTTCACCAGGCACTTTTACAGAAGCTGGCAATAGCACAGCAATGATTTGAATCGATTTCTTTGGGAATGAATTCATTAGAGTTCGCTCACATCAGATTTTGAGCAATGCAGGGAGCGTTTTGCAAATTTTTAAAAGTACTTAAGAAGTGCCTCAAGCCAGCATAAACGAAGTATGGAGAGTTAATTCTTGGGCTCTCCCGTATTCTGATCTATAAGAACAATAGGCCAAATCAAAAACTGAAAGCACTTTTTAGCTTACACAGAGTTAATCTCAGCATTTAATTTGGTTTTACTGTGCCAAACAGTTGTTTGGATTTGGGGGTAAAATTTTCTTTTGCTTAACTAATTATTCCCTGGTTATCCTTCAGAAAAACTGGACATTTTCCATTACTCTGAACTACTCACGATACATTAAAATACTGGTTCATCTCGGCATCTTGTCTAGCTTGTGGGATTTATTCCTCCACACGGATGAAATGGAGATCATTATATCCCTCTATTTTGTTGTTATCCATCATTGTGTCTTATTTAAGAATGTAAATCTGAGTTGCTATGGGTCCTCATTCTTTATTGCAGATTTGCAGGTCATACAGAGCTCTCCAAATCACAATCTCTAAGTTCTGCACTTCAAAGAAAGCCAAAAAAACACTTAGTCTTTCTAAAAACAAGAACAAGCTTTTCTTATATGAAAAAAGACTGCGTCTGGCTTCTGGCTCTGTGACTGATGTACATATTGCATCCTATATCACATGACCTATCACATACATATTAGGTGTAATTCCTTAGCCCATTCTCTTTCACATAATAGGATTCAACAGAGGACATTTCAGAGCAGAGGGGACTTCAGCTGAATGGGTGGCTCCCTGAGACATTCACAGCAGGACCTCTAGAGCAAAAGATTTTGGTGATAAAAGAAAGGTTTCTTCAAGATGGTACCTCATTTAAGGGCCACAAATACAGCACACTCTGCAATCGAATGGGCTGTCAAAGAAAACAGCAGAATCACACAGCTAATCACAACAACTTCTATCCAAGAATCCATTTAATTTACCCCATTTATTCTGACACCGATCATTCTATTCTGCATTGGTCTTTATGGCGACTTCACCACCACAGTGACCACCAGTCTCAATGGTGGTGATGAAGAAGATGGTGGAAGTACCAAAAAGACTAACATATTAAACACCATTTGTTTACTACTAACAAGAAAAATTGAAGGTAGTGTTTTTTAAGGTGAGGAAGCTGTAAAACGCTGACATTAAGTCTATTACAGAGCTCCCCCTAATGGTGTTTCTATAAATATAGTCATACATTGATGGAGGTTCCCAGGTGCTGCTCTTGCTATTTCTGCAAGAGCAAAGACTATTCAGACCGGCTCTGTTTGTAAATGCCTCGCAATGCATGACCCCCTCCCGAAACGGCTTATGGATACTACAGAGCAAGTCCCATGTTTTTGTCATTAGACTTCAGAGGTGTCTCTCATCCCTGAAGATAAATAAGCTAGTTCTGGTGGTGGTACTGAACCATGGCATTGTTGAAGGCCTCATAGTGAGGAGACAACGGAATAAATATTAAGAGCATTTGTTGGGTTGTTGTTGTTGTTGCATTTTCTCTCACTAATCGCTTTGCCATGTAGAATAAACTAGCTCATGATTTTTGAATCCTTCAGCTTGGCAATACTGTTAACATGTAACAGAATTTGTATCTGATGATCCTCCAAAATAAACTAATTGTATGTGAAGTGACAGGGGAACTTGGTCATCAGATGCAAATTCTCCACTGCAGGCTAACAATATTGCCAAGGCCAAGTACTGAAAAATCATAAGTTGGATCCCCTAAAATCATAAAATTCTCTTTAAAATCATGACTGTTACATAAACAAGCACATTTTGGTTTTGATTGTTTTTTTACATTGTCTAGTGGTCCTTGGAGCCTTCAGGCTACATATGAGTGATGCTTTTTATTTCCAGATCTTTCCCACAATATATGGCCTCGAAACATTTTTCTTTAATATATGAATACTGACATTTTAACAAAAATCATATGATCCTTCAAACTAGGCCTTTAATGAAGACACCAAGACCCTTGCAACAAAATTGAGCTAGGGAGAATTGCATGGTCTGAACGTAGAGCTACTAAATAAAAACTGAATTATAATCCTGTCTGAGACAAAAATCTTTACCTCAATTCCCAGACAAAAATCTTTACCTCAGTTCCCAGACAAAAATTTTTGCCTCTAGTTCAACTCCTGTATCTGCGCAACAGGATTAATAGTACTTTATCCCAGGGCTTAATGCATATGGTGATTTTACCATTTATCTTACTCAAATATCTTGAATGCAAAAGGGCTTTGTAAATTCTATATACTATTATTCTGTATTGGTTTATCCTCTAACAAAAAACACAGTCATAGCATACATTCAGGTTTTAATTTTCCTAACCAACATGCCCAGGAACAATTTCTTTTCGTACAGCTGGGACTGTGGAAAATAGCAGTTGGGGGGTACCGAACCCAGCATCGGTGGGATGCCTGCGCCCCGTTCTGCAGTCACCCCGGCCAGCCGAGCTCCCGGGGCTGGCTGGCACGGCGCAGCTCTGCCTGTCAGTGCTAATGGAATATTCCATTATACATTAAACAATGTTTTCCAAAACAGATGAGTTATTTCTTACTGAAAACAACGACAACAACCCAATCCCCTGGAAGAAAACTTAAATCATGTGTATTATCCAAACAGTAGGACACAGACTATCACTGCAGTTTCATTCACGGCGCTGTTGCCAGAGCCACACCTAATGACCTCCCGAGGTGACATTCGTGCCCTATGATGGTCCCATAAGCATAGGCACTAATTTATCACGACAAGCTATAGTGACTAACTTCAAATGACTGGCTAAAACAATGTGGTGAGATACTTCTGAGCCTGTGTCAGAACAAGAGGCTAGCCAATACACACTGACTATTGCAGTTTGTATTTAGATTGCTCCCTTCATCCAAAGCACATTATAAATATCAGAGGTTTTTTGCCTCACCCTTGACAGACTGATAAAACATCACTTAAGAAGCTCCACAGGGGGTGAAGTCAGGCATCTGCATTTGCTATTAACAGCCCAAGCGAGTGGTTCAGGGTCCAGTGATTCTGTCACCCACGTTTCCCAAATAACCAAGCGCTGCAGTATTGCTTCAGTTTAAACACCCAAGCTAGAAACTGCAGTCAGAGTCCCTTGTGCAAGATCATTAGCAAATAACTCCCTTAGTCTGCTAATGCCCCAGTTTCATACCCTCACCACTAACTCCTATAGGAAATGTATTACTCGTTATCATAGAAGTCCAGTACGATTCACACTTTCTGGAAGGTTTCATTTTTTTCCTGAACAACTTAACTTTCATTTTTGAGATTTTCTGATGTGAACCAATATAAATCACTCTTTAGACCTAGGGACACGTTTTAGGAGGGCAACTTCCCCTTTATTTGGACTTGCACTTCTCACAGGGGCATATCTGCAGGAAGTTACTGTACACATGGTGGATGTGGGATTTAGTAAATAGGAAAGACATGAAATTTAAGTGATTTTTGGCACTCGTCCCTTTGTAAATGTTAGGTTTTTTCCCTGCAAAGGGTGTGTAACCCTTAGTGAATCAGCCTTTTAGTGTTTTATTTGGTAACAGACTTAATAGTATGTTGTACAGTGTCTAAAGGCTTAAGATTAAAATGATACGTATCCGGTAAAAGGACTAAGCTAATCCCCACCAGCTGGAATACAGTGCTGAGGGGCCCTGCTTTCTGGATGGATTTTGCATCGGAATTAAGACCTCTTCTTAAAACAAACGAAAGAAAGTTTGCAGAAGTGAAGACATACAGTAGTACAGCAAAATGAAGTTGCAGCAATAAAGCTACAGAAACCCTTCTTTTGACTGGCTCCAATCTTCCAGACTAGCTCAGACGGAGCACCAGTCCCTGCTTGCTCCAGCGCTGGGGCAGGCAACCCTCTCTCTGCTGTGTGCAGGCATCAGTCTAATAAAAAGCCTTCTTCCCGATTTGGAAGACGTATTACTTTTGGATTCAAACACTTCCAAAAATATACGAGATGTAGAAAACACTCCTCATTTGCCAGAAACACATCGGAGTTTTGCTTACATTACATTCTTTCCTCGTATATGTTTGAAAAAGAGAAAAAGAAAGAAAAAAAAAAAGACCGTAATACACTGAACTGAAAACTTTCATCACAACGATAAGATATAACGTCGGGTAAAGAGACTGGGAGACAACTCAGTCAATACTGTCTTGAAATCTTCTTTTACACCTCTTTCCAAAGTATAAATATGGACCTCATCCAGTTTTCCCAATCTGAACGACTTTGGCTGGGGGAGGTTGGTATGGAAGTCATTTCCCTTTTAGGTGTAGTAGCTGCTTTCCACAGACTCAACAAAGACATGAAATACCATTAACATCTGATTCTGAAAGGCTGACAACCACTTCTTTGTTTTACAGAGCCGTCCGGGGAAAGCTGCTGTGTATTACCATATCACTAGCAAAATTATACCTATTAAGCTCTGATAGGAGCTCTGGAATATTTCTCTCATTTGTTCTGGGATACAGTGATTGACTATGTCTATTGTTTTCACAATAGGCATTTCATAATTTAAACAGATATTATGTGTAAACATTACTTCAGTTAAGGGTGGGCATTGCTGGGCCAGACTCCTAAGCCTGGCTGACCTGTTTGCGTCACAGTTTCAAGGACAAGGGCTAAAAAAAACATACTAAAAAGCCAAAAAGGGGTGAGATAGTTTGTCCAATGGGTGCTGAATCATAGCAGATAATAGTCTTCTCCGTCTTCAAACAAGCTGGAAGGCTCTGCAGGCCTCAGCAATGCTTCTCTGCTCCGTGATGGAAGGAAGCAAGTTGAAAGTCTTGCCTGGGGGATTTCTCAGCTCCAGAACTCACTGGAAGAGAAATAGGGAAATGCCACTTTTTATGTGTGCTTATTTCTAAAAAAAACAATCAAAGCATTCCTCTAAGTTATTTTAAAAGGTGCAAAAAAGCATATTTGTTTTCCTCTAATTCTCTCTAACAGCCCATCAGGATCATGCTATTAATGTTAAAATGTTCTATCAGAAATTAAACTTCTTGGTCATATACAAATAGAAGAATTGTTACTTTTTTTTTTTTCTTTTTTTCTTTTGGTTGACTGTAAGAATAGAAAAAAGAATTTTCAAGTAATGGAGTTAGCCAGTTATTTGCAGAACTGAGAACATCAGTGCAAACGCTGGTTATTTTTTTAAATATACATAACTAGTATAAAATAAACCTAACACTATAAATACAATGCTTTATTTGAAAGAAAGACTTAAATCTGCAGGCCCAAACGGATCCCATTTTAATCTCTCTCAGGTTCTGAAAGCTTGTAACAAGTATAAATAAAAACTTCCCTGTTCCTCTGTCAGGAAGGGTAGTTAAGCACTGTTATCACCCCCATTTTACAGAGAAACTGGTTTCAAAGTAAGGAACCGCTTTGGTGCAAGGTCAAAAAGAGTATTTGTGCCAGATCTGGGAACAGAACTGTTATCTGCTGCCTTCTAGGCATTTGTTTTAACCACATCCTTCCTTCCAATACACTGCAACATTTTTTCACCCTCAAAACCAAATATTTCTTTGCTGCTTATTTTTCCCTATAAGGCACCTGAAATCTAAACTGGCAGAAAGAACGCAAAAACTCTGCACAGGGCATTTATGTCCCTCTTTTGCTCGTTTTTCTTTAATATGCTGGTGAAAACGTTTTCTGTAAATTCACAGGAGTGGTGCGTACTGAGGTGGTGCACGAAGATACTTACCACCACTATCACCAAGGGGCATGTTCTTTTAGGAATAGCAGCAAATATTCCAGATTATTGTTATGCTTCGCTATTTAAAATTCTGTCCTTGGTGATATTTGCAGGGAAGGCAATGAAAGCAGTGGGGGATACTCTGGCAAAGACTCGGCTCTTAGGACGTCTTGCGCTCACGCAAGCAGGTAGCCCTGGAAGAGGCACTTGCCCCCATACAGCGTAGCTCCCCCTCTCCCAAAACTACTGTGTGTATGTAAATAAGATAAATTACATTTGGAATGTAATGCTCCTGCACCACTTTTTTCTCCGTTTACTCGAAGCTGTCCTTCAAAGGGCTGGTTTTCCCTTGGAAGGGAGGTAAGCCCGCTGCCAGAGCATGTCAGAAGATGTTAGTTTAAATTCATACTCGTGCTGCCCTCACCTGAAATATAATTCCAAGATCGAATGTGATGTATTTGATCACATTTGGCACATTTCAATGAAATATTTTGAACTTTTTGTTAATTTACCTTTAATGAACAGTCTCCACTTATTTTGATAGATATGTTTACATCTTTCTCAATCAAGGGGGGGGAAAAAAAGGACAAACAAGACGTGTTTTTCATACTCTCACTCAATCCCTGGTTTTGCTCACCTCACTAAACAGACCATTTACAATCACTTTATTACCCTTCTTGCGGCCATTATATTCCAAAAGCCCTTCCACTCCAGTGTCTGTCTTTTCCTGGTGTCAGGCAACTGGCTGCAACAGCTCCAAAGTCTCAGAAATTGCTGCTGGTAACTCAGTCACTGTAAAATTTTCAGACAGTGTATTAGGCTGAAGTAAAGCGTGCACAGATGCGGTGCCATTGGGGCTTTCTACCTGCTTAGAGCAGCTTTTAATTTGCTGCATTAATTTAATAGCTGATTTAATAGGGATTTTAATGCAGGGGATTTTCATGTGGAGTTTCTCACTTGCACTACAAATAACAGTGAAGTTTGTGTACAAATATGGTGATTCTCCCCCAGTTTGGTAGCATAAAATCTAAAATACAGGTTAGGTTTTTGAGGAGTTTCTCTGCTTAATTTGTGATTTAAAAATCCTCAAGGACAAATTCTGCATTTTGCACTAGATTTAAAGCAAAAAAAACCTTACACAGTACAGTTTATTTTTTAATACCATGTTTCACACATTGAAATATGCTGATAACAGACTCTCTGTTAGGACTCATAATCTTAATTGCATGGATAGTGTGAAGCACTATCTGATTGTGGAAATAATAAATGCTTTTCCCTTATTTTTAGATCTCTCACTTTATTTGACTTAACAATTTGGCCTGTTAATATTTTTACAAAAAAAAAACACCCAAACATGTTTAAATCTTTTTTAAAGCTGCTGCCACTTGTGCTTTATTCAATTCAATTAGCTTCTCTGAAAAGTCTATCTAAATTCCATTAATGCTTAGCCTATCTCATTAGATTAAGTTTTTCTTCTCCGTTTGTCTCAAACAGCCCTGGTGTTTTAACCTTTTTCTGACATGTGTTTTCCTTTATGAAGTCTCTTTCCTGGGCACAGTTTGGGCACCAACACCTCTGTGTTGGTGGTACCTGAGCAGAGAAGAACAATGCGGGAGGGAGGATTGACGTGACCAGACAGGCAAAGGACCTACCGAGGAGTTCAGCACCAAAATACTTCTGCAGATGTGGGTGCAACTTCAAACTAGAGAGCAGCAGTTTGTTTCAAGTATAATACAGCTTAAGCCCATAAATATTAAGGGCTTTGTTAGGCTAAAAGACTGTAGATGCAAGGCCAGTTTTTCTGGATGGGATCTCTGCCATATTATGGGTTGTTTGGTTTCAGGACAGGAGTTCCTCGCAGTTAAGAGATCAGCCTGGTCTGTCATTGCCAGCACACGGGACGACAGGAATGCAAGCAGCTCAGTCGTATCTCCATTATTTTTCGGTGGAGCAGACCTCACTCTTTGATTGGGCTGAAAGTAAAGCCCGGGTGCACGGCATCGTTCTCCTTAGCTAAATATTTTCTCTCCTCCAGCAGGCTGTGGTGCGGAGGAGTCAACAGGCACCCTCAAAGGAGCAAGGGAAAAAGTGAGATTTCTTTTGGTCTGCAATACCAGCTCCCCAACAGCAACAATAAGAAGAAAGGTGGTGTGACGTGTTCAGCTGATGCTGTTTTGACGGAAACACTTTCCTAACATGATTTGGTCAGCAACGCTTTGAGAGGTGCCTAAATCCCTTCGTATGTAAGTAGGAAGTCAGTTAGAGCGTGGCAGTTTCATGGTACAGTATAAAGCTTCTGAAAGTGATAGGTAAGATGGGAAATTGCCACAAAATTAAAATTTGACCTCTTTCATCCCTTTGCTAGCAAAACTTCTCAATGCTGCCAGAGGAAATGAATTGACAGAACACAATTTATAAACATACAAGATCAGACAAAACTGACATTAAACATTTACCAAGCTTTCAAAATAGAAGCGGCACTTAACCTATCAATACTTAACAGGAAAATATACTTTAAAACTTCTTTTTTTTTAATGACCACGCTTCAGGGAGTAAAATATTTTGGGTATTTTAGGAGTAAGTTACAGCCCAGGTGAATCTGATAGGGTTTCCTTTAGCTGGAATCAGGTAGGAGCTATGTATAAGAAAGGAAGCTATAAGAGAAGGTACTGTTATATGGATGGAGCATACACCAAGTGTTTATTTTTTCAGATTGAATATCCAGTCCCCAAGGTGAAACAATAATGAATGACATCTTACTGACTGCCCAGATGGATCTAATGTTGCGCTTTTAGATAATATGTAGTAATTTGATATCAGTACTCATAAAATCTTATGTTCATGAAAACCAAAGAAAAAGAAAGTGCTTTGCCTAAGTTAAGTTTCAAGTTAACAAGATAAATGTTTATGTTTTTTAAATTCATGATTTGTATTTTAATTATTTTTTTATATATTTCATTTTATTTATGACGTGTTGGGTTTTCACATTTATATTTTTGTTTCAATACAGTTGGACAACGTACCATATAGTTCGATTTCATTTTAAACCCTTACATTACTCCTTGTGCGAGAGGCAAAATCCACATAGGCCTTGATTTTCAGAGCCTGGGTAAGGAAACAGTTGTACTTGCACAGACACTATTAGTCTGCTAGACGCATGTTCCAGCATTTGGTCTCCTAAAACTAGACATTAATCTTAATATTAATATTGATCAAAAAAAGGAGGACTCTGCCCATGAAAATATTTTGAAAAAAAATTAGTATTTTTTCAAAAAGTTTTTCATTGGGTTATTTTTCCTTAATTCTGACAAAAAGTCAATGTTTTTATGGAAAGGAAACATGACTGATTAAAAAAAATGTTTCCTTGGAAAAACACCAAACTAATTTTATTTCATGAAGCAGATGATCAGAATGCCCAAAGCATACCTTCGGACCAGTGTATGTGTACGCTGAATACCAGCCTACTAGGAAATGCCCTTACTCTATAGTCTGCAGATACGTAGATAGGTTTGTCACATGAAAGATGTAAGGCCTGGTAGCAAAAAGAGAAATAATATTTATTTAGATTATAAAATGTCCACTGCTGGGAACCAATCCAAACCTCGAAACAGCTTCAAAGGAATTAAAATGACCACTTCGATTTCCTACTACTAAATAAATGGGTCGTATCATTATAGCAGTCTGACCACTGTCACAATAAAAGCAACTTACACATCTCCAAAGAACCGTAGAAATCCCCAAACTTACCCAAGACATTATCAACTACAGTCCATGGGCAGGTACAAGTTTATTGCTAGCTGTTGTTGGTAAAGCTGTAAACAATGTGAAAAAGGCAAACACTTTCAACAGAGTTTCCATCTGTAAATAAGCTGTAAGGCATATCAATGTCATGCAATATTAATTTGGAACAGAAAATTAATGTCTGTAATGCCAAGGATACTGGGCTGCCCAGAAAAATTAACATTTTTCCAAGATGCAGACCTTAGTGATTCACATCTAAGAGTCTTCAAAGAATTAGTTAATTAATTTGCAGAAGTATTTAGACAAGGGAAGTAACGAGGTAATTTTAACTTTCCTTCTGAAAATGTGATGTCCAGAACTTGAGTTTATACAAAATAAACGTGCAGCTTCCAAGCAATGAAGATAATCAAATTGCTGGTCAGCTTATTAGAAGGAGAACTTGATATTTTTAAAACCCAATTATACATATTTTTCTAGAACAAACTAATTTATTTTCAGGTTAGTCAACTGCACTTCACTTCCCTGGGCTTGGGGATCCCTGTATATCCCTTTCAGTTATGGGTCATGGTAAGAACTTTCTCCTCTCTGAATGTTTGTTTCTTTACATTTTATGTTTCTCTCCTTTTACAGTGAGGAAGGGAAAGGAATTCAAGCTGTAGTGAATCCAAATAATTATGTGTACACTCTATATATAGAGCCAAACAAAGCTTATGCGTTAATGGATGATAAAAGAAACTGAAGATGAAACCCCCAGCTTATTATAATGTTGTCTCCCATAGTATTAGTAATACTTGGCACCCACTTCATGTTCAAAGCTATTCAGAAACATTAAGTAATTAACCTACATACAATTTAATGCCTTCTGCCAAGATTGCTGTACACAAACAAGTAACTAGAAGAAAAAGGAACTAAAGACAGATTTAATCTGAGAATACGAATAACAGTTATAATAAACTTTCTTTTCCATTTTCATCTAGAGTTTTTCCAAACACGTTTTACTTTTTTTATTTTAATGAACAGGAGACCAAAACTTCTGATTCTTAATTGTTCAGGAGTCCCGCTGAACTCATGAGTAGAGCTAGAAAGCCTGACTAGCCATGGCTGACGACTGGAAGACTGGACAGACTGGATTAGGTATTGTATATAGCACTTACCCTCTATTATTCTGTCACCCACTGCCAGCTGTCGAACAGCACACAAAAATTGTAACACACAGTATAAATGAAGAACACAAAGCCATATAAAGGGAGCTTTTACTATTTAAGGAAGCACAAAGGACTAAGGAAGGCTTTCTTGCTGCAACAGACTCATTGTTCTGAGCAAAAATCGGAACTTCTGAGTAAAACAGACCTAGTCTGGGGTCGTGGTTTTTTGGCTTTGATTTCCTCATTTATTTATTCCCTTTTCACTATTATTTTCTGAATTAACCACAGTCTCTGCTTCCATGGTGGAAAGACATTCTTCTGCTCCCTCTGTGTGGCAAAAAATTTGCTCTTTCTTCCATATCTTATCATATTTGTTTTCTTTTTCACACCTCACCTTCTGTCAAGAAGTTGGACAATGAGCTGAAAAGTCTTCTAAAAAAGAGCTAGTGATCCATTTAGCTCAGCAGCAGATCACAGCAAGGAACTGTAAAAAGCAAGCAGCCACAGCAGCAGCAGAGAGCCCCTGGTCCTGTGGGTTTGCGCAGACCCTGAACAGCGTGCAAAAGCTGCAGTAGAGTTTCTTCCACTCCTTAAACCCCGCAATTATGGGTACATTTTTATCCCTGATGTAGATACCTATCCGCTTCTCCAAACAAAAAATCCTTTTGGATATTATTGTCTCCAGCTTCTAAACATGTGCCGTGGTTTTATGAGGTCTTTGGAGAGTGTAGGTCAGTGGGGGTTGGGATGAGACAGGTGAATGTTTGTGGAGTTATAAGATAGAAGACAAAGATGGAGCTGGATCAGCCCAGTAGGCAGCTGGGGTCAAGATGCCTTCAATTCAGGATCAATAAAAAAAATATATGATAACAATGAAGTATGAGACCATCCAGGGAAAACCAAGCAAAAACAATGGGTGGCAGAAAACAAGAGAGAGAGTGAGGCCAGGAAGATGAATTATGAAACATATGTCTTGGAAAAAAAGTTACCTTTTATATTTTTTGTGGGACAAGCATCAGAAAGAGGGAGCTTGGTGACAAGTGCAAGTGAGGAGGAGATCCTAAAGATCACTTGAAGTGGCAGCAGGAAGCAGACAGGCATGGACTAAGAGCAGCATGCTGCAGAAGCCTGTATCCCTTACACGCCGGCACAGCGTTTCAGATGCCGTGGCCAGGTTCAACCAGCCGGCAGAGACCAGCCAACACAGTCACTGTGAAGAGCTGAAAGGGCAAAGCTGGCTCCACTGGTTCAGTCTCCCACCCACTGGAAGGGGCTGGGAGGATTCCAGAGGCGGATAGAGGATGGGCCCTCCATCCTCTTCTTTCCCCCCCTCCTCCTCCCCAGCACCGCTGGCACTGTTCCTCTCTCTCTGCCCTCACTCTTTCCATGAAGTGGGAT
>VZSZ01001080.1:266384-308720 GCA_013398815.1 Ibidorhyncha struthersii
CTGCGGGAGCCATGCGGAGCCACGCTGCTCGCACGTCCATCAGCGCGGCACTGCGCTCGCGGGGCGGGGAGGGGAATATTGGATATCGCTTTGGTCAGGGCTGAATCTATAATTGAGAAGATGAGAGTTCATTACAGATTTTGGCCTTGGAGTGCTTGTCTTGGCAGAAGGCTTGGCTGAGTGTTAAAATCATTACCGAGTGGCCTAAATCTAAACAAACACCCACCTTTTCCATTTATTACCAGGATGAAATGACTTGCCTTGTAGAACTGAAATACCTATAGTTGTCAGCTTCTCATTTCCCAGTGGTGCGTAAAATTCCCTCTCTTATGCCTGGCTTTCCCTCTGGTCTAGCTTTCCCTTATGTTATTCTACTGACAAGAATTATGTATTAAATTACAAGTTATCTGTCGCAGAATGAGAATTTCACTTCACACCAGACAGAGGTCTGTTGTACAGCGGCTAAGAGTTCCTGTTTCTCTGGGGCAGTGTTGTAAAGCAAAGCAAAGGTTAAATTAAAAAAAAAAAAAAAAAGCAGGATGATTCTAAGATGATGGTAGATGAAAATTCAGGCATATACAGCAAGGGAGCCATTTTTCATCATTATGAATAGGTAGCTGGACAGAACCAGACAATATTCATACAGCTGTGTTTTTGTCAGTGTAAGTAAACCAACTGGTGGGATCGTATGTGTGGAGGAACCACTGTAGTTCGTTTAGAGGTTTTTTCCCCATTTTTTACTGAAGAAGTCTGTCTATATTGTTCCAACCCCAATGAATGCTTCAGGAACTGTGACCCATTTCACAATTCATTCGCACAGAGTACAGCCGTTAGCATGTAGAAACCACAACACTCCGCCTAAGAGAACAACTGTTTATTATTACAAAGGAGATAAAAATGATGTATTATCTATTATATTCCATCACTGAAGACCATAACACATGACATATCCCTCTGTCTACCTGCCTATCTAAAGACAGATTGAACGGTGGAGAAATAGAACTACTGATTGGGGGACTTTCCCCCCGGTTTTAATTGTGTGTGCAGAAAATACACGTGAAGAAACATGTAAAGCAAATCACTCAAAAGAGTGATTGGAAACAAATTTAAATGAGTAGTGTTTAAATAATTAACACCTGCCAAAGTAGGAACAGAGGCCTTATTGCTGATATTAAATCATATCCTTTAACGTCTGAAACAGATGACAGTAAGTAATTCCAAAACAGTCAAGACAGGAAACCAATTTTTAGTTCTTGGAAAGTTGAATTAGTTTCAATAAAGTTGATAAAAAGCCTATTTTGATTCTGTTAATTCTACTATGGAAAGCTGGTTTTACATTAAACTTTTTTTTCTAATTTAATATACTGTAACTGGGCATTTTTGAATCATGATTTAAAGTATATTCATTATTCAGTAAACTAATGATGTATGTTCCACCTGGTTGCTGCAGAGCCCAGTAAGTAAAAACTCTGGGTTGTATCTTGTTACCAAGAACAAATATTGGACTTGCCAAGTTTCCAGTCAGTAAATATAATTCACAATAGCTATGCCAGATAGGCAAATAAGGATGTTCCCTAACAGAAGAAAAACTGAAAAAGAGATACTGTATAGCGGTTCTATTCTAAAGTTCAAGTTCCATAAAAGCACCCATTGCAGAAATTGGCAATTTTGCCTGAGTGAAGACTGTGGCGTAACAGTTTGGAGCAATGCCTAGATTTTTTTATTCAGAAAGAGTAAGTTAGAGAATGTGTGTGTGTGTGTGTGTGTTAAAATAACATTAATGCTGAAACACATATGAGTAAAAGCAAAACTATTCTGGCTGTCACCTCACTCCTAATTCACCTCTCTGTCTCTTGGTACTTCATCAAAATTGCGCTGCATGGTTAGATCACAGGTTGCTTCTATTTGGAGATTCCCTTCAAGTAAAAAATATGTCTGTCCCTCTTAGATATTATTTTGCGGTGTCTGAACCTCCCACAGTCATTGATGGATGATACTAATGGGGCATTACCTTGAGGTGGTCCTGGGCTTGCAACGGGCTGAGCCCAGCAGATCTGAATGACTGTCCATACCTCTAAGATGTAAAGCACAGTCAAGACCTTCACTCCCCTGGCACACGGCAGTTCTGTACTAGAAGGACAGCAGGTCACTTTCTGGAAGGGAGGACTTTCTGGGCACAGAAACAGTGAATTCATTCCACCAATAAAATAAAGACCATGTCAAATCTAACCACCTCCTGTTTCAAACACAAGCCTCAGGTCTTTGTCCTGCCTTCTCTAACACAAACATAAAGAGATGTCTATCTGAAATAAAACACACCTTAAAAACCTGACTAAACCCAGGTGACAGTGCCATCTCCAAACACATACCAGGTGTCCAGAGCAAGAGCTGCTGTGCGTTGCAGATCCCTCTGAGCAAGCCTGGTAGTGCTGACAGCAAGACCAAAATCGGCCAGGCCAACCAGGAACTGTTGTATGGCAACCCCAAACCCCCAAACTGTGTGCACATGTTCTCCTGTAAGAAAAGGATGAAAGAACCAAGATTATTTGAATGATGCATAGTCATATAGCTTAATGTACGATTGGCAGACATTCAGCTCCAGTAGCAATGGTTGTGGTATAAAAGTTAATATAAAAGAGTACTTTATGGATGAGGTAACCAAGCTACAGACAGATCAAGTTGTCACTTGTTCCTGTAAGATTTGAACCTACATTCTCAGTTAAAACATCCTTTTTCTGTATGCCTCATTTCCAAAGCACAGCAAAGGATGCTTGAGCAGCTACGGCATTCCTGAATGAGAGCTACGGAGGGGGGAAAAGTCTGGGAGAAGAGGGAATATTTCACCCCTTTGGTGGCCACAGCTGAAATAAACTCAAAATACCAAATGCACTGACATCAGACTCGGCCTCCCTTTGGTTTTACGGTGATCAGAATTGAGGTCCTTCTTCCTATTTACAAACAACTGCATAAGCTTTCTTTATGAACAACTGCAATTTTTTTCTGGGGAAAAAAATTGACTTCTTACAGCCTTTACCCCCTCCTTTTTCCCCTTTTTCTAGTAAATTCTTTTAACAATGAGAAAGGGAGAGGAAACCCCCAAAACTCCTTTATTTGTATTTGAAGCAAATAGATATAGAAATGAGACTCAGAGGTTATGAAGTGGAAGGTATAAAAGTGGGCTCTATTGCTTTTGCTTTTCCTCTAAAGTGAAAAAGTGCACTGTGCGTCCAGTTCTTCCCCCCCAGAAGCCCCTCATTTGTAGAGCATAGACACACATTACAGAATAAATATAAAGCACCTTCAGACACAAATTTAAAAGTAGATATCTCAAAAGTACTTTTGTAGTTATGGAAGGGCCTTTTCTGTGTTAGAAACTAAGTATTGGTAAAATCAAACAATTCCAATTTATGTCCTTACATTCCTCACCTTATTTTTTTTATTTTAATTAAGAAACCACTTCCCAGCTGCAGGCCAACAAAATATTTGGGGGCTAAAATTAACAACTTGAAACCAAATTTTTTTTCATATAAAAAATGCATTCAGTTAAAATGTAAGAAGAGGTTTTCCAGGTTGCCTGAGCAGCCGCGTAGCCGCACGGTCCCTGGGGCTGGTTGCACCTGGTGGAGCAGAGCCTTCCTGCTGCGGCAAGCGCTGCTCCTTCTGCCCCAAGAGAAGCAAGAGCTCTTCGGCAGCTGAGCCAGCAGTGCTGCCGTTGCATTGCACCCAGGCAAGAAGATGCATGCGTTCCCTCCAGCTCTCTCAAGGCACAGTACCACCAACCTTTACGGATCTGCAATGTGGTATTGTTCTAACTCTTCCTCCCTTTTTGAAGATATGTGAGAAACTAGGATGCTTAAATAGTCCAATATATTCAAATTCTAAGTGCAGTGCTGTTACCTAGGAGATATACCACAATCCTGACAGTGATGTTCTTTTAACAAATCCACTTTTAATGGAATACATGGATTAAAAATTAAGTCTATAAATTAACCTAGGAGCTGGATGTGACTAAGTTATTGCTGGAGAAGAGCACCACATTTAACAATATTTGTACAAAGAGGAACTGACAAGGCTTTTCCAGCTCATATAATATTATTTTAATCAGTTATGAGCTAATGACAAGAATAGAAATGAGAGTTTTTTTGATGAAATGGTACTGCCCAACTTACTTTGGTTGGGAACAGATTTGCCAGATCATCTCTATCCCCTGAATAGCTATATCTCCCCCAGGAAAAATGGTTCTTAATTCCTTTTCATAGTGTCTATGCAATTCCCCCTCCGCTCTCTTGTCCTTCCTTGTCTGTGTTCCCAGTTTGGATATCTACTTCTCTCTCTCTCTTTCTTCTTTTTTTTTCTTTTTCTTTTTACTTTCTTGGGAATACAAAGTAAAAAATATCAGTCTATCAACAAAGTGCCATTAACTTTTTTATAGATCTTTACTTTCTGTTTTCCTGTCTCTCCTTTCTAACTCTTACACTTTTGTTATTTAAAAAGACATATTTTGGACCCTAGTACAGTTCCCTCAGTGAAGCAAGTGAACAGAACAGAGTCCCAAAGTGTGTTCATTGAGCCTATCAGAAATGCAAGGGTAGGCGCCGTGGCTTAAGCT
The DNA here is from genome assembly GCA_013398815.1 of Ibidorhyncha struthersii. Lineage (NCBI taxonomy): Eukaryota > Metazoa > Chordata > Aves > Charadriiformes > Charadriidae > Ibidorhyncha > Ibidorhyncha struthersii. The sequence continues at coordinate 270,994 of VZSZ01001080.1, forward strand.
ATATTTACAAGGTTTTGCTTCTCCTCTACTTATGTGCAAAACAGAAGATTCACTGTATGGTACTCACCAATCATAGTCTGTTGATCTATGTTTTGACAATGCTTCTCATGACTACAAGCATTCAGTTAGCGAACAGCATCACATGACATGGTGGCCCATTTAACACCAAAAATAATGGACAGATCATAACCTAAATTAAAATCATCAAAAGCCGCAAGCTGCACACTGATCATCCACATGCTTCAGCACATACTTACCATTAATAAAAGCAGTTAATTCAACTCAGCACACAGACTTTGAGAACAGAGAAAATTAAATACATCAGTGAGGTATTTGACTGGGTTTGGTAGTTTTCTTGCCTGAAATAATAAAGTCATCTTTCCTGTAGAGTTGTTGTAGAGAACGCCTCTCACCTTTTCTAATCCAAGAAGCCTGTAACCTTTCTGAAGAGAGCTCATAGGCTGTATTTTGCAAAAGACAAAATGGCACACAAAACCAACAAAAAATTATACTAAGCTTAGATTGTTTGCTTACTACCCATGTACATGATTTACAGATTGGCTTTATGTGGATTAAAATGACAACAGGACCACAAGTTTAGAAAAATTCAGCAAGAACATTATGCTGAAAGTAAAACAAAAAAGCCCTACCTTGTCCCCAGAATACTGTCTGCTCTGTCACAACTTTTTACAGTGAAGGAGAAAAAATAATGGCTCAAGGCATGTTACCCACTAACATACTATAAAGTGGGTGAATCTTCAGCCTTAGGTTCTTTGTCCCCATGGCTGCACATGGAGAGCTATTAGCAAAGAGCTGACATCGGGAGAGTAGCACTTCCCAATGAACCCGGGAGGTTAAAGACAGTCAATGTTATTATTATTGAGGCAAAAATATTTAAAGGAGTGCCTTATATAGCAAATTATATGTTCTGGGAGTGCACATCAGATACTGTGCTTTAGTTCTGTGAAGAATGTAGACTTCAGCATCATTAACTAATCTGATTTATAATGAAAATTAATTATTATGGTCATTAGACTAAATGGCTTCTGTCATCTGCAAAGACATAATTGGTACAGAAAATTGTTTCATAGCTAAGGAACAATCAATCAACACAGACTGAACATGCACATGTAATTTTTCCTCTCTGTTCTCTCCCACAATGAAAACCCAAACACAGAGTTGGGGACTGGGATACAAGACAACTCCTCCCATAGTGAGTGATGTGCTGAGGCAGATTCATCCCAGCCTAAATGAGAAGCTCTAAAATGGAGTGGGAAGGGAGAGATGGGTCTTACATGGCTATAACCATGTCACATACTCCTACATTCGATACCACCTCAGTCAATGCCAGCAAGGGAGTGAAAATACACACCTGAGGGACAAGATGCCATCCAGAGGGACCTGGACAAGCTCAAGAAGTGGGCCCATGTGAACCTCATGAGATTCAACAAGGCCAACTGCAAGGTCCTGCACCTGGGTCAGGGCAACCCCTGGTATCAACACAGGCTGGGGGATGAAGGGACTGAGAGCAGCCCTGCCGAGAAAGGCTTGGGGGTACTGGTGGATATAAAGACGACATGAGCCAACGACGTGTACTCACAGTCCAGAAAGCCAACCGTATCTTGAGCTGCATCAAAAGAAGCATGGACAGCAGGTTGAGGGAGATGCTTCTGCCCCTCTACTCCACTCTGGTGAGACCCCCATCTGGAGGGGGCCTGGAACCCTCAGCACAGAAAAGACATGGACCTGTTGGAGTGGGTCCAGATGAAGGTCACAAGAATGATCAGAGGGATGGAGCACCTCTTCTGTGAGGACAGGCTGAGAAAGTTGGGTTTGTTCAGCCTGGAGAAGAGAAGGCTCTGGAGAGACCTTATTGTGACCTTGCAGTACTTAAAGGGGGCTTATAAGAAAGACGGGGACCAACTTTTTAGCAGGGCCTGTTGCAATAGGACAAGGGGTAATGNTGAAGGTCACAAGAATGATCAGAGGGATGGAGCACCTCTTCTGTGAGGACAGGCTGAGAAAGTTGGGTTTGTTCAGCCTGGAGAAGAGAAGGCTCTGGAGAGACCTTATTGTGACCTTGCAGTACTTAAAGGGGGCTTATAAGAAAGACGGGGACCAACTTTTTAGCAGGGCCTGTTGCAATAGGACAAGGGGTAATGGTTTTAAATGAAAAGAGAGTAGATTCAGACTAGATATAAGGAAGACATTTTTTACAATAAGGGAGGTGAAACACTGGCACAGGCTCCCCAGAGAGGTGGTAGATGCCCCATCCCTGGAAACATTCAGGGTCAGGTTGGACGGGGCTCTGAGCAACCTGACCCAGCTGAAGATGTCCCTGCTCACTGCAGGGGGGTTGGACTAGATGACCTTTAAAAGTCCCTTCCAACCCAAACTATTCTATGATTCTGTGATAAATCTGCATCAGATATGTACAGCACAAGGTTTATACATACATCTTTAGTGCCAACTTCACTGGTGTGTAATGGAAGGAGAGAAAGTATTACAGAGCTTAAGTGCAAAAAGATGTGTTCCTCCCTCCATTCCTCCCTTTGGAATGAAAATACCTGAAAGGACAATGACAGATGCAGCACTAAAACCAATTCTTTTTCCTTCCAATCTTCAGCAGTCTCTCAGAAGCATGAAATTAACATTGTTAGTTAATTTGAATTTCCAGTGCTGTTTGGTTGGTTGCCTCCGGTTCAGAAATACATCATAAGCAAAGGTGGGAATTCTCCAAACCACATCTGACAATAGACCAAAGCTTGAATGAATCATCTGAAAAACTTATGATTAACCAGTCTTTCAATTAAAATCTTTCAAGGATATAATGTCTTTATTCAGCAAAGTTTGCTGTAAAAAATGCACTTTCCACGTTTAAAATACTGTAAAAAGCAGAGACATAGAAAAGCAGCATGCAGAAAGCTAGAGGATCCTGGATATTTTTTAAAAGCTTTGGGTACTTTTCTATGAGTTTGTATCTGACCTATTTTAAAACTCGTCTACCTTAAAATTTGAGCTTATTTATGCAAGAGCTAAGCCCACTATGTTATTCCATTTTAGACAATTTAGCAAAAAGTGTTAAAACTTTCAAAGTAGGCATTCATGCATTGTGTGCTTAGTTTCTTTTTACTTCTTTTTTTGGTACTAGGGTAAGCAAAACCAACCAAATTTTATATTGATATAAACGGTTCTTAGAACTCTTAAAATCTACCTACCAAGGCCTTTACAACAACGTAGCTATGTTAGTTTGAAAACAGTTAAACTGATGCAATTCTTTGTGTGTCGAATGGTTTTAGGAACAGAGAATGTTGTGGGGTTACTCTGTGGGATAAGAGATTGCTTGTCTTAATCTGCTCCATTCCCCAATCTGTTCTTTAAACCCATTCCAGATGATCTGGAATATTCAGAACCATAAATGTATTGAGTCTGGAAATGTGGAAAGAGAAAGTATTGAAACCAGAAGATCTGATTTCCTTAAGGAAGAATACAAGAACATCTGAGCTCTCGCCAAAGGGCTTGTTCTGGGTTCTGTATTCAGCTTCCGGGAGGTCACTTGATATAAAAGCTGTTCTTTCCATCAGAAGATATGTTATTGTTCTTTGTATAGTCACATACCAGAATGAACAATTAGCATTTTAGGAAGGGATTGGCTTCACGGGACACTGTAGTATAGTCACAGCATTTTCATATCTATGTGGATCTAGTTTCAGTTTGTCAATTAAGATAACCAAACCCAAATCTATCAAAGATGTTTATTTTTGAACACCGAGACATATTTACACAATGTTTACAGCAGCAACAATGAAATGTTGAATGTGAATATCTCCTTGAGAGGACTGCAGAAACATTTCAAAGATATACAGGCAATAGTTGTTGTTCTTGCTTTGTCAATGGGAAACAAATTTTCAGAGAAGTAAGGCTGACTTGATAATTTTTTAAGACTACAGACTGAAGGACAGTGAATAAGACCACAGGGGGAAACTATAAGATATCCAAACTTGGATTTAGGCCAGTGCCATGCCATGAAAATTAATCTTTGTCTCTTCTTTAAGGCCACAAAGTACCACTTTTCTACATGACTAAAAAGTCATGAGCCAGCCCAGCAGACAGGCAAAGTAATCCACCCAATATCCCCTACCAGAGAGCTCCTCAGTGGCAAGAGCTGGAAGCTGAAATGATGGACACCTAACTTCCCAACTCATCTCCTTCTTCTAAGATCACAAACACAATTTCTTCAATCACAGTAATCAAATTCCTAACTGGTACTGGTGTCTTTTACAATATGTAATGTTGAAATGGTTCAGTACTAAACAGCACTATGTCAACTGCTATGACCTATGGAAACATAGCTACCTGCGCCGAGGTTCAAACAATCATGAGCAACACAGGTGTTCTTGGGTTGTTTTTTTTTCCCTTTTTACCACTGCAGCAATGAGTTTTTGATTGTAAAATTTTTGTGACCTGCAGAAAATCACAGGTTTGGCACTAGGTGATGTCAGGTTTTCAGTGAAATGCAATGTTAGTGAGCAATTGGCAACTGTGCCTTGTAAGTTAATGCCAACCAAAAAAAAAGAGGGGGGAGGGGGAGAAAGAGAGAAAAAAAAAAAAAGAGTTCCAGATTGTTTTCAAGGAAAAAAAAAATATGTTTTGGGCTGCTCTGGCCTATGGATGTCAAAATATGTTCCAACAGCACTGGGTCCTTCCCTTGACTGAAATGTTTTGCAGTTTGCGGTATAAATTATCAAAGAGCTAATAATATAGAAGAGCTGGGTAGGTGGCCAAGATAAATATGCCATGTGGCATAGGTCGGGGTTGACTATTTGAAGAACGATGGCAGACAAGCAGCTGTCATCCAAACCTAGTGTGTGCTGTGCTCAAGATCACTGAAGAGGGGGAAGGTATTGAGAAAGAAACATTTGTATATTCCTTCCTTTCCCAGGCTGCAGCATTTTACGTGCACAGATTCTCCAGACCTGTCGTGTTTTCCACTCCTTATGCTGCTTTTATGGATTCATGCACATAGGGGAGAAAGGTTTTATGTATCCAATAAAAAATGTGAATGTGAAGGTATATAAACATGTAGAGTAGCTTATAATGATTTCCAAACTGTACAAACCAAGAAGAAAAGAAAGAAAAAGCAATAAGAGAATTATTCTAATAGCTTTTATGAATGTGCCCCTTCCACTGTTGTTGCCTACAGCTAACAGTAGCTGAACAATGAAAACGCATTGGAAGACTGACTAAAACTCACTATTTCCCTTACACAGGTGCGTCTAGTCCTTTTTTTGTAAGCAAAATCTCTAGGAGGGATTATGAGTTACAAGCAGTGAAAGCACAAAGGTAGCTGCCCTGCAGATGAATGGGACAAAATTCAGATAAAATTGAACTAAGTAGAAAAAGGCAGAATCATGACGCTTTCATTAAACTTTCAGGGTGAAGCACATAACAATAAAAATGACGTATTTCAGTTGTAAAAGGAGAGGCAGGATCCTACGGTTTCCATTTGGTCTGACCAGAAACAGGCATTTTTAGCACAACTTCCATTTATGTCTCATCCACACAACTGCTCGCTACATTATGTTCATTTACGCTTGCACAGATCCAATGAAGGCAGTCAGAAGAAGAATCGTGTTTGAAGATGGGTAAGTAGAAAAGCTCTGGGAAAGTAATTAATCTGAATATCATAATGTTTACCACCGCTGTCAATGCACAGAATAGTCTCAGCTCGAGTTTGGGGTTTCAGGACAAGCTAGCATATCTGACATTTGGGGAGTTACCCCCTTTTATTTGTCAGCTGAGCAAATCTCATACAGAAATCATGGAGAGGCAATAAACATCAAATGTTGCTTTATTCTGTTTCTACAGAATAAAACACAGCATCCAACAGCTTTAATGCTCCAGATAGGTATTGCCTCAGCTTGCCAATTTCAGAGTGGAACCACACTTTAAATATTCTGCAGACTGTAGTTAAGTGCTGTAGTATGTTAAACTTTCCAGTCTTACATATTTCAATTGATTCTTTGTTCTCCTCTTTCAGAACAGGTTAATGAAGCTAAAGGGAAGGAGAGGAGGATTGGTCGTTCAATCAAACTGCAACATATGGAAAATCCAACATTTCAGTGAATTCTAGGAGTAAGCTAACACACCTATTCTGGTGAGACTGGTATTAGTAGTTACTTATTCTTCTGTTCCATTCTTAATTTAAGGATTTATAAGCACTTTAAAAACACAAAATAAATATCACATTGGTTGCCTGAAGAAGAGATTGCAATTTATTTTTTTTTTCCAGAAAGAGAAACTAAGGCAGATAGAGGTTAAATCACTTACCCAAGATCACAATAGAGTCAGAGCTAGACTCTACGTCCCTGGAATTCCAGTCCCATCCATGAAATCCTGATCCCACATTCCCTCCCTTTGCAAAGAAAAGGGGGGAAAGTGAGGAAGGTTACTGTAAGTTAATCCTGCTACATTTTCAGGATCTTGATGTTGGAGTGTCTCAGTTGATGCGCACACAGACAGGAAATCAAAATACTTCCCTTTTCAGTTTAGCTATTACAAAGTTTCCCAGTTCCACACATACATAAAAAGTGCATTTTGAGTAGAAGCATTTAAAGGGATAACATAAAAGTCAGGAAGCAAAAAACAGAACCTCAAAGTCACAGTAATTAGCTCCACGTGTCTAGCTGATAATTAGTGATGTCTTTTTCCTTTTTTTAATAAAGAAAATGAAGACACCAGAGTGGATGCAACTTGATTAAATAAGCTACGTAACTGTTAAGGCCATGTAATCACAAAGTCAGGGCACGTCCCTTAGCTGAGACCACACGTGCAAACGTGCCACAATGCAGATTTTCCTCATTGAGCCGGTCCCCCCTTTCCCCAACTCCTGTACACAAAGGAAAGAAGCGTTCATAAATAACCCTGCTCCGTGAGCGCCTCGGGGAGAAAATTACTTGTAAATGTCAAGAATGGCTGATAAGAAGGCAGCAGGCAAGCACAGAGCAGAAAACCGTTCTCTGCGTGCATTTACAAGCTAGTTTGTCCAGAACGTGATCAGTAGGTCACGGTTTGACACAGCAGTTTCTTTTTAACTAGCAGTCCCTCCCAAATATGCAAAACAAGAGCTTAAGAGCTGCGGGAGCTCAGCCTCTATCAGAGGAGGCCCTGCAACATTCTCTCTAAGAAAGTAAAATTAATCATTCTCATATATATGCCTTCAGAACAACCACTGCCAGTATCTGAAAATGTTAAAAAAATCAACAAGGTAGGAAATTACTGCAAAATATATTAAAAGGTACCTACTGTAGTCGGGACTCTTACACATCTGTTCTAATTAGAAGTACTCCTTTTGCAAACAAAAATATTCTCATTATCCCAGCTCTACCACTGCTGCCTAATCCCATGCTTTCCTCTCTACATTTACCTGCAACAATCCCTCACCCACCACCACCACTCACACACTCCATAATACAGCAGTTACTTTAGGTTTGGCTGTAAATAATGCATGCCCATGCCTGCCATCTAAATCCTCTTAAGTTAGAAGTTATTTCCAGTCATAAAATCATAGAAATTAGAGGCAGAAAAGACCTATTAGGTCATTTAGACCAAAGCCCCATGCCAATGCAGGATTGTTCCCTGCAGTACACTTTCTACTGCTTTGTCCAGTCTAGTTTTAAGTGTCTCTGGGGACCTCTTTAAATGTCTCCAAAGCAGTGTTTCTACTGCTTCCCTCAGAAGGATTTTCCACAGGCTGAGAGCCATGCTTGACAAGTGAGTCATGCTTGTTTCAAAGCGCTGGTCCTGGTAAAGCTCTGTAGCTTTGGCTTTTGCCTTTTAACGCCTGGTTAGCATTGTCTGTGGCATGGCAGCCAAGGTCTTTGAGAAGGAGAGGTGTATGAGGAATCCACTGTTATTGCTGCAGTTCTGTTAAAATTAATTAGGAGTAATTTAGTGCTGGAAGGCTGGTAACTTTTGCAGTGGTTGCATTGCTTTAGGATGTCACAAGATCACGTGTTTCATCCTCTGTTGCAACCTCTGCTGAATGTATCTTTACCTATATAGGTGTTACCTGCTACAGGAGGAGTGTACCATGGACAAGAAGACTCTGTGACATGTGCACAGCGCTTGGGAAAAAGACCTGACAAGGGATGGCAAGGGATGGGTTGTGTACCGACTCATTCATCATTTGAGGCAGGAAATTTTAGGAGGAAAAGAGTAATAAGCTTTCCTGAGAAGTTTCTGGTACTTCAAGAACTAGTTGACATTTAGACGGAAATGCATAGTCTTGTGCTCAGTGCGCGACAGCTCCGGGCCAGTTCTCTGAGGGTGCAGTCTGATAGCTGCTGACACCAGCCGAAGCATGCGTGAAGTGCTCTGTCAGCTGCCTAGTGCACAGAAGCAGCTTTAAAAAAATTTCATCTGAACCAACTCCATGACCTGTCTGACTACTCTGCTACATGAGCACTCATTGTGTGAGGGATGGGATGGGATGGGATGGGATGGGATGGGATGGGAATGTGGTGTGGGAGAAGGGGAGGAAAATCACCTTTCAGCAGAGCCTGCACTAGGACCTGGTCATGCTCACTGTGAATCTGCTTTCAAACACCATTGCCTCATCCAAAATCTTTCCCAGAGAAAGTGGGGCTCACCAATATAGCAACAGAGCAGACCTGCAGGAAAAGGCCACATACTGTTTAACTAAAATGGGTGCAGTTCAGTTTTGACGAATTGTTTCTGATGTTGCCCAGAATCTGTTGAACATCAAAACCTGTGACAAGCACAGCTGACAAACTGCATTATGCCTAACCTAATTAACTCTTAGAGACATCTGGTCTTTTATGTCTATCTTACAGCCAGATACCTTCACCCAAGGTAGTGTCATGTCTACACAGGAAAACAAAAAGCCAGGTAGGAAACCCAGAATTGGTTCTCCACAGTCAGCTGATGAAAGCAAAACAGAAGATCACATAAACAAGCAAAGAAAAATAAGATAGCATTATTCCAGCGAAAACTCATGCAAAAGCTAATCTGCTTGCAAGCTTACTTCAGCAGTCACAAAGACATGACAGGTGAACTGCTCAGCTACCCGTTAACACCAATGCAGACCCCAAGGTATTCACACTGTCCCACTCCCTCTCCCTGAGCCAATTCTCAGCTCTCCCTCCAGCCTTCTCCTTCCACAGAAAGCAACAACCCTCAGAAAAAAATACACGGAGAAATTACTTTCCAAATAAAGTTTGAAGGATTTATCATGGAAGAGCGTGTCTGTGCATGTGAATGCATGTGCACTTTGTGGGAAGGGGAGGAGAGCACGAGAGGGTGATTACGTGGCTGGAGATCATTCATCTTCTCAGGGATGCTTGTACAGGATGGGTGAGCTGTCAGCACTTCCTCTGCCCTTTGCCACACTTTGCCCTTTGTCCCTCAGCTCACGTCTCAAACCAAACAAACACACATGCAAACTGGCATATGACTCATTTAAAGCTTTACCTGTACATTTATATTCCGTAAAATTGCCTATGGACACAAAGAGAAAATATGAAGTTAGTAAAAAAGATCACAGTTCTTCACAAATGCTCCCTGTATTGCGAACAATGATGCAAAATGTGAGAGAAAAATTTTGACTAGTAAACAGTTCCTCTACAGGATCTGCTGGGGAGGGAAATGGTTCCTCCGGCCCATGTTCTTCTACAGAAGCATTCATGTCATCTCCTATAACACGGTTCATGCCCCACTTCCCCTAAAAAATCCAACTGTGGTGGGCTGACCCACTGTAAAGAAACAAATAAGTAAATAAAAGCTAAGCCAGCATATTTAAGCAAGCGCCGATGCAGTTCAACTCCTGGCTCCGTTTCACTCCATATACACAGTCTGGAAGAAAGGAGCTGCAGTTACTCATAAGATGCAGAGGTTTTGTGCCAAATGGACCTACAAACTTCAACTTCAGCTCAGACAGATGTCTCCAGGTGGTGAAATGGTAAGGAGAACAATAGAGGATTGGCAGATTAACATGATGACTAGCTTTGCCACGGGTAAAGAGACTCTGGGAGAGGCAAATCAGTGCATAGAGGATGGATAGAGGTAAGATGCAAATGATGTTGATGATCTGGCCCTGAGTTTCCTCTGAATTCTCCCTCCACAAGAACAAGTTGTTGTGATGATGGTTGTGACTACAGCAGCAACACCTCAGTCAGCACTGGCAATACAAAAAGCCTGGAGGAGAAGACAGCGAGATGCCTATCCTGGAAAACCACCTCCAAGCTGTGCAAGGGTACAGCAGCATCCATTACTTCTTAATAACCTTTATGTTCATCTACAAGGAGTTTTTCCATCAAGATGTTAAGGTCTGCACACAACCACTCACACAAACAGAAGTGCGGTACGTCATGATCATGAGCTCTTCCACCACCTACAAGCCTGACTAATGAAATGTATCCCAGGGACAGCTAAGGAGCCACTGAGCAAACTGCAAATCAGATTGCCTCACATGACGCATTCGTGCCTGTGCCGCTGCATCCCTGGCCAGCAGTTGGTTGAGCAATGAGAGGAATATAGGTGACACTCCATGGCAAAACCACAGAATGAAAGCAGAGAAGGGAACAGGTCTTCCCTACGGTCTCTCTAGTTGAGTACACCAAGCAGATAAGGGCTTCTTGAAAGCTTCCCCCTCATGGGTCTTTGCCTTCTAGGCTTTAATACAGTCCTAGTTTATTCAGCCTTCATTTTGGTTAATGGGTATAAAACCGATGGATAAAAATCTCCCCCAGGAACACACATACAAAAATATGGTTTCAAAGATGCCCTTAGTGTAGCCACCCATGCTCTGACTGGCAGCTGCTCAAAAAACATAATTTTTTGAATACAAAATAGTAAGTAACACCATATTTCTTAGCTCATGTCCCACCACAGTTTCATTTCAGCACAGCGAAACCTCATTAATTCGCACTTCGCTTATCCGCACACCTTATAATTCACACGTAAAAACAGCAGTCAGCAAAGATTTAACAACAATGTGCTTTATTGAGGTCTCATGTTGCTGAGATTTCATTATTCCTACAAAATACGCTACCGTTCATTCACTAGTACAGTAAGATTTCAACATCACCATAAATATATCAAACTAGAGATAGGTTCACACTAGCAAAGTTTGGCTCTAAAGTCCACGTCTAGGAAATGACTAAGTTTGACACTGGAGGAGAAATAGTTGTAAGTAAAGGCAAAATGAAACTAGATTATGATCACAGCCTGTGGTATTTTCTGCGTTATTGTATTTCCTTGCCTTTTTAAAGCACCTTTTGTTAGGTTATACACTAAGAAATGGATTCTTACTTGCATCCAGAGAAGCTTTTATCACAGAGTACAAAGGAGGCTTTAACACACATTTGTACTTCTTCAGCTCTGGAAAAGTCTTCAGGAGTCCTGGACAAAGGGTCTTTAATGGTCCTGATACAGCCTACGGATACTTTTATGGCAGTTCTCCACCAACCCCAAGCAGGCTTTCCCCACTGTTCCCCAGCAGTTATTGATTATTGGGAAGCAAATAAGAACCTTTAGCTTGCAGAGTAGGTCTACGACTGGCAAACACATGGTACGCAGGAGCCATGTACGGCTGTTTCACCCCGGGCCCAATGAAGCAAGGCAAGCCACAGAGGTCAAGATGCTCAGAGCTTAATTTGTGTGATAGGTGGAGAAAGCTGAGGTTTTGGAGATTACGTGAAGTTTAGGCTTACAACTTAGGTTCAAAGAGTCTGGAAATACTGTAGCAACCAGGAGAACGAAGCATGTGCTGATTATCACATCTGGTATTTGGAGACCCCAAAGAGAGGTTAACATATGGGTCTCCCTCTCTTCTACATGCTGAAAGACTTCGCAGTACTGTCTAACTCAGTGCCTCGGCATTAGCACCGGTGATTGTTCCTTAAAACTTCCTTTAGGAAGATTGTATTTTCTTGAAGCCTAATCCTTCAACTTCTTAGGGCTGAGCCTGCCTTAGAATCATAGAATTGTTAAGGTTGGAAGGGACCTTTAAGATCATCAAGTCCAACCATTATCCTAACCTGACAAAACCACTTCTAAACCATATCCCCAAGTACCACGTCTACCCTTTTTTTAAACATCTCCAGGGATGGCAAATCCACCACCTCCCTGGGCAGCTTATTCCAATGCTGGATAACCCTTTCAGTGAAGAAAGTTTTCCTAATATCCAATCTAAACCTCGCCTGGCTTAACTTGAACCCATTTCCTCTTGTCCTATCACTTGTCACCAGGGAGAAGAGGTCAGTCCCCATCTCTCTACAACCTCCTTCCAGGTACTTGTAGAGAGTGATAAGGTCTCCCCTCAGCCTCCTCTTCTCCAGGCTAAACAGCCCCAGTTCCCTCAGTCATTCCTCATAAGACTTGTCCCCCAGACCCCTCACCAGCTTTGTTGCCCTTCTCTGGACACGCTCCAGCACCTCAATGTCTTTCTTGTAGTGAGGGGCCCAGAGCTGAACACAGTACTCGAGGTGGGGTCTCACCAGTGCCGAGTACAGGGGGATGATCACTTCCCGAGTCCTGCTCACCACACTATTTCTGATTCAGGCCAGGATGCCGTTGGCCTTCTTGGCCACCTGGGCACACTGCCGGCTCATATTCAGCCGGCTATCCGCCAGCACCACCACGTCCTTCTCTGCTGCGCAGCTTTCAACACACATTGGGGTCACACGTCTAGCCTGAGGGCTGCCACTGCAAAATAAGCAATAGCGTGGCCACAGCCTGCACCACTACACCTCCCCTCACCCTCACCTTCCTCCCTCTGCTGAAGCCAACAAGCACCAGCATCTCACTTCCATTCCCTACACCTCCCAACCTTCACCCCACTCATTATAATATTCTCATGTTATTTACTGTGTCTGTTTCTTTGTGTGTTTAAAATCTGTTGAGCAATAACTTTTGGTAAAATATTAAGCAAATGAATGCCTGAAGGTTAAGAGGTATCCTTTCACAGTGCGCGAATGATTGCGTCATTCAAGCAGTGTTTTGCTTTCACTGTTCTGTAACACAAGTCTTACAGTTTTGCCCTAAGTGCCATGTTCATTCCTGCATCCTGCTTATTTCCAGGAGAAACACACTATTTTATACTAGTTATATGAGAAATTCTGGGAGTCTTAACTATTGCAATACACTGCTTGTCTCTGATTTCAAGAACACAAAGTCTCTAATAAGAGCAATGTATGTATCTTCCAGTGGACAACCTAGTGACAAAGTTTTTACCACCTTACCAGAGTTACCATCTGATTTTCACATCAGCAGTTTTCTTTAGCAGAAAAGCTGTTAAGCTGCTGTCAAGAATAACATTTTTGTTCCGCAACCGTTGCTCCACATCTCCTTCTGCCAGCCCTGTGCCAAGATTGCAACCATTATCTGACTCCTATTGTAAATTTCAAGTACACAATTTCATGTCTACACAAGAGCTTTTTAGTGTATTGAGCTCTTCTGGATGCCTATAAAACTTCTTTCTTCAACACTCAAAGCTTGAAGGTATGAAAGCATAGAAGCAGCTGTCAGACCAGGGTTTACATCACCAAATGCAATGATGCATAAGAGCAGTCAATACTCTGTTTTGCAAGAAGATGCAAGGAAATCCCTGGCACACACAGAAAACTCCATTCCCACAAAGTTTACATCTTTAATCCCATTATAAATTGTTTTATCTTGTGAATTATCTCTAGCCTGTGTTCTTTCCATGCTGGTTCTATTGCAGCTCAGGATGATCTTCACATCCACATAAATGTCCAGTCTTTCCCGAGTTTGCTAGACCTTTGGCCCGAAAAATATCCCAGGAAAGTGAGTTGCACAGTCCAGCTCCCCATGTGTGAAACATATTGCTACTTGTCCAAAATCAGTTTACCACTGATTCAAGCAACCGCCTTATTTCTCCCAACATTTCCTAATAAGGCCCTACTGCCATGCTTGCATCTGTCAGGAGCAAGAATACATCCTGAGACAGCTTTTGAGATGTCATTTTGTATCAGTGTGGTAACACGATGGGGAATGCAGGCTTTGTCACAGGGAAGATGGTGCATGTCCTCCCCAAGCTGATTCATTTCTGTCCTTTAGGGAGAGCAGCGAGAGCGGCACAGAGGCGGCAGCGCGAGTCATGTCAAGAGTCTGAGGTGATTACTCAGCTGCTATTAGCTCTTTGCAGCTCCCTCATTACAAATGCAGATCAAAACACCTTGCAACAACGTAATATATGCTTCAAAAATTATAATCCACATTTTTCTGATAAGAAAATGAGACATAAAGGGTCTTATCCTAACCATAATAGAATCAATCAGCAAACTGGTGCCTGTTTCAGATTGGTTATTCCTCAAAGTATTAGCTGCAAGCAGATTTCAGCAATCCAGACTCCTCAGGCCACTGAACTATTTATTTTTTTTACTATTCTCCCTGTCAATGGAAGCTAAACATATGTGCTTTTAGCAAAAAAAGGAAGAAAAATGCAAATGAGTAGGCAAAGAGAGTTGCACCACCTGTAGCTAAGATTGCCTGGGTAACACTTGCATCTATAAATTCTCAAAACCAAAAATAGGGTGTACTATCAGAAAAGACTGATTTTTCCAACTGGAGGTTCAAATTACCTAAAAAAAAATTAAAAAAAAAAAAAAAAGCCAGAATTGAGATGAGAGAAAAGATTTTAATGTTTCAACACAGAGAAAGGTGATATTGCTCTTCTCTTTACATTTTTAATATTTTCATGGTTTATAATAGTAATAATGACATCCAGATTAGGTGTTTCCTGACAGCTAATGACTGTCTGGGTTAAAGGCTCTGTTTTACTTCGGGACCTCAGCTATGCCATCCAGCATCTGAGGTTCAAATCAAGCCCTACCGTGTAGTCCAAGTGCCTCGGCTGAAAGATGGAGATGTTCCCAAGGGAAAAGGATCTGTCTCCCAGAGTAGAAAAGCATCAGCTCTTTCTGATTGTTTTAGTCTCCAAGGTACTTTAGGCCACTGTGGGAAGAGTATTAGAGGAAAGATAGAAACCCGTATTCTGCTGCTCCTATGTCTCCCCAGCCTATTTACGTGCAATATTTCCAGACAAAAGTATGTGACCACGTGCTGTGAGATCAATGCACATCAGACCCACCATGCATGACTTGCATGGACAAAAAGTACCCAAGAAAATGAAAGATTAATATCCAGAATTCTCAAACATTTGCCAGACAAGATTTCTATACTTGGAAATATCAGGAAAAGGCAGAACTAAAGGCTTATGACTATTTGGAAGCCATCATCAGTAAGTCATCCGTAAGGAAAAATCACGAAGAATTGACTGGTTTTTGTTAGCTTTCTTGTTATTGAAGCTTCTTCTGCACCTCTCAGAGATGTACAGAAACCAGACTCAAAATTAAGTTAGCACCAAAATTTTCAATGCTTTTTTTTCCTGTGGGATCAGTTCAGAAAACCTAACAGGAAAGAAGAGGCACAAACTCAGAACCTCATCCTTCCCCATGTGTCCCATAAAACGACAGAATATCTATTTAGCTGCTTTTGCTGTGCACCCAGTATAGGGAGGAGAAATTGCCCCCAGCCAAATGTGATGAGCATGTTTTAAATCTCCCCTTGGAGAGCCCCAGAGGAACTGGAGAGGCTCTAAATTAAAGGCTACAGGTGTTTTGTACCAGGCATACCCGTTTACAGACTTTGCCCTGATGCTCTTTTTACAACATTCTCCTCTAGGATCTTTTTCTGTCTCATATTCTTTTATTGCAGTACCAATTAGCTGAAACAACGATATGAACCCTTCACCCTGCTGTGAATATTAAAGAATGCTGTGGAATGAAATAGAGAGCACTACCAGAGAAATAAAGTGGATTTTATTAGCCAGAATTAAAGGACGATAGAAGTCTTTTTGGGTTGTCTTGATTAACTGCATTTCAGTGAGATTAAGGAAGCCAATTTAGGGAGTGTTATAAATGTATGCACTTGTATATTTGTTAAGTCACCTCTTTATGTGTACAGCTCCTGGCACATCAGGACCTTCTATTCGCTGGCACTCTCAAGCTCACATAAAGATCAATAATAAAAAACCCTCTTATCTGCTATGAAATACTTAACTATCCCTTTGGTATCGTTGCCCACCTGAAAGCAGTCAAAAAAAGGGAGTTTTAAGCTCACTTGACAGAATGGTGTCTTAAGCTACATGAAAACTCCAAGAAAAGTGTGTAGCATTACCCACATCCTCCAGAAATGAAGAACGGCCAAGTGCTTAACTGCCCAGAAAGAACTGAGTAGCTTCTGGTTCAGTCTTTCTTCTGCCTGAGCCTTTGCGAGCCCTTACGCATATCACATCACCTCCGCTGTGTTGGGCACCTTGTAAATTGTCAATAGCACTGTTCTACCTCTCCATGCCATGGGAAGAGAATTACATACACTATGATACCCTGTCAGTGCAGATACTCATAAGATGCCATTTTCCTTTCTTCTCCATTGCCCCTCTGCTATACAACTCCCCATCTCCTGGCCATGCTCTAAGCACCGTCTTATTCTTCAGCCAACTTTTTAAGCAGATTTCCCCCAAAATACTTTGGACTACTTTCAGCATTAAGACCAGACATTTGCCTCCTTTCAGAGTTGTCAAGAGCAGCAGAGCAATTGGGAGGGGGACTCCATCCCTCTATATCCAGTTAGAAAACAGTCAAGCCATGCAGGCATCTGTGGATCCTGGGACAGTATGGGCAGGAGAAGCTCAGTCCTGAACACAGACCTAGCCTCAGCCCTGCTAGCACATGCTAAGTCTGAGCTCACACAGGTTTGGAGTTAGGTAGTGATCTTTCAAGTCATCCTGCATCTTCACAGAGCCTGCTCATTTTGTCATGGGAGCAGCAATCTCACTGAGGTCACTGGAGCCATCAGCTATATATACATCACGGAACAGGTAGTATGTCATCTCGCAGGTACCAGGGTATTTACTTTGGCTCCTTAATCTCATAGACATTCAAATGTGTTCTTTAAGCAACCACAGCTAGTGATCAATGAATGACACCAATGACCAGATGTTATTTTCTCCTATTCTGTAGTAGACAGATTCACAGTATTAAAACCAGGATATAACCAAAACCCTCCCAACTTGGATACAGTGGTTTGTTATAAAATATCATCATTTTTTGCCACATCTGGGAGGCTGATTTGCAACATACTTGTCCTCCTGATAATAGAAAACCAGAGAGATGTTAAAAAGCTTCCTCCCCTGCAAATTAGAAGAGAGCAGTTTCCAGCAATGCTGCTTCTTCCCCAGAGAGAAAAAGCCCACCCTGTAATGATTGTAGAAGGTCTTATTTAAATGGTTTTAAAACAATGGGAAGGAGAAAAAGGGAGTGAAAAAAGGACATTTAAGTGTTCCAAAACTTTGAACAGATTTGTTCTTCTCATGTTGATGCACACTGTGCAGCATTAGATCACATGCTGCTAATATCATGTTGATTTATGGTCTGCATAAATGGAAATAAATGGTATTTTCTGTTACCCAGAGAATAATAGATGGCCCTGGAAGGAACACAACACCACATTCACGCAACAGACTCTGTTCATGTCACAAGCAAGGGGAGTGCAACTTTGTAAGGGCCCTCTCTGCCATTCGCACCAAAAAACTTTGATACCCACTGATTTTAATGAGTAGGAGTGGACATTTAGGACAGCATTTTCCAAAGTGTCTGGATGATTTAAGAACCAAAGCTATGGTATAACAAAGCAGGGGAAATGTTGCGTGAATTTCTCCCTTGAATGAGAAACTGGAGACTCCCCAGATCTTTCCACAAAGTTCACCAGCTGCTCAAGTTGGTCAGGATCCTCTGCGTCATTTCCTCCACTTCCCTTCCCCACAAGCAACCTCAGGGCTTCTTCTCATCACTTTCCTCCTGGCCTGAGTGACTTGAGCTCCCTCTTGAGAAAGACAAGGTCCCCTCTAAGGGGAGGGCTAAACATCTCGGCCAGTGAAACCCCCATGCCAACTTTGAAACTGTGACTTTGGACACTAAATCACTCTGAAATGTTTTGAAAACTTACCCATAGTGCCTAGCAGTTAAAACTTAAGCTCCAGCACAGTGTGTGATTATGGGCATGCGAGCAAAAGCAATGACTTACTTTGGTTTAATGACTCATTATCTAAGCTAATAGGTTTTACTTTACAACCGGGGAGGGTAAGTTTGTGCAACTAGTCAGTCACCATCGCTCAGCTGATGAGCAATACCCTGGTAAGATGTGGCAACCTTGTTGCTTTTGAACATCTGCCTACACACTCCTCCATTATAATGGGGCCTAATAGAGCTCCAAATAGCTTGGGTTCCAAAACAATCTCAAACAAAATATCTCCTTTAATAGACTTACAGCACTGCCAAAACATTCACATTTCAGGCTGAAAGACTGAGTATTTAACCTCAGGACACAGATGATTTTCTGTTATTGTTGCTGTTGGCAGAGAAGGGAAGGTTAAATAAGTTTGAGACAATTTCATTTTTGATTCTGTATAAATATAGTCATGTCCATAGTGTTTTCTATTTCTCTGGTTAGATGATTAAAACCGTACCATTAATGTGTGCGAAATTCCATATTGTAATTACAGGAACAGCTGGTAAAGCCACATACTATTAAGGTTGCCTGATGCTTCACATATTAAGATTTTGCTTCCTTATGGACAAGTTTGCGCTACAGCTGAATTCTTATCTTTATTTTTGCTTCCTGACATGCTTGCATCTTAATTGTACAACCTTTATGGGGTTTTGTGTGTGTGTTATGAAGACATAATTAGTTCCCAAATATATTAATAGAACACTGACATTATTGACACCTACTCATACTTCCTTGAACAGGTGTTATTATACACCATGTTCACACACTGATGACAATTAAAAGATCTAATAGTTCAACCAAGTCCAATAAAGATTGGTATGCCGTCACTGTACAACGTTATTCATTTTACTTGGCCACTATATCCCAGTAGGCATAACTAAGAGGAATTTAGGAAGATAAAATTTATATAGCCACTGCCCTGTCATACCTGGTATCTTACAGGGGCCAATACCTGACACTCCAGAGGAAGGTGAAAACTGACAACAGTGTAACTGGATGGCTGGGCTTGCAGTGTAGTGGGGAAAATGTCCTCAATACCTCCTATGCTCCTTATCTTCTGAAACTGACAGAGGCAGGAGAAGGAATTAATAGCAAACACAACTTTGCTCTGACGTTCTGTGCTGTCTTAGTCACAGGGATGTAAGCACAGGAAAAATACCAGCTCCTTCCCCCATTGCTTGCAATAAAACTAGAATCCTAATACATATCCTTTCAAAACAGGCATTTCTGAAATTCCCCTATAGTGGATCCACACTAACTTAGGCCGTCACCAAAAGGGTCAGATTCCTTATCTCCAGTGACTTCAGTTATTATGGCTCAAAAGTCTGAGAGGACAAACTTACGCAGGCACATATGCACACTTCCTCTTCAGTTGGCACAGCTAAATTTGACAAGGATCATGAATCATAGCCTGTAGTGACACAAAACCACTCACACAGTCATCAACGAAAGCAAACTTGTACCTGCTTTCCAACAGATATTTACTAAAGCAAAACACAGGAATACACTAATTAGGACTACAATATATGCTGGATATATGCTGCATGCTGGCAGATGTTCTCTACTTGGAGAACTTGGTAGAACAGGTGAGAGAGAGGAAGGGTAGAAAGTGATACAGAGATAAAGTTAAGTGAAATCTCCAGGGTTCCTTAACAAATAAAAACTAGGGTCCAGGACAGAGATTTTCTAAACGCTTCCCTGCTGAGAAGTTTGTATAGGAATATTCAGTTTCTCAGGGAGGAGGTAAATGAGAAGGAAGTTCATTTCTTCCACTACAACTTTAATAAGGAAATAAGCCTCCATTATCTTATTTCTTTAGCATTTTCATTAAAAAGTGAAGCCAAACCTATCAAGGCAGACACAGCTGAAGCAACGCTAACCTAAATAACCTATTAGCTGCAACTTCATTTCATCAAGGTCAGCCACTAATACATATATATATAATTTATGTGTATTTACATTAGAATATCACAGTTAGTAGCAGAACTGTAAAAAATGAAACAATTCCATCTTTACCAAGGAAACACTTCAACTAACCACCTCAAAACTTCTAAAGGAAAACCAAAGAAACCCAATGTTCTGCTTTTGACCAAAAATAATTTTTGATCTTCAAACAGAATCTGCAACACTGGTGAGTTCTACTTATTTCAGGGCAATTACAGTGCAGGAACTGGCTCCTAAATAGATTTTCTCCAAATAACATCCCTATTTTTTGATACTCATTGAAATTCTTTGGACAGGAATTCTCCAAACACAACTTTCTCTTTCTTAAAAATAGTTTACTTCTATTCATGTAAAGCTAAAACCAGAAAGGTAGAACTGAAGGCAGAGCTACCACAGGACTTCAGAAGCCCAGCCCTGAGTACAGTACTGATACATTCAGGGCAGATAAATTGCGCACGTACAGAACAACTCTCCACTGCATGGATGTCATCCAGGTAGACTCAATACAGCTGCAATCTGGAGAGGCTCTAAACCTCATCTTCATTTTTTGCACACAGGCAGTTTAGCCAGGGTGATGTTTCTTCTGAGGCAGGGGAAAAGAGGAATTTGCCATCAGTTTGTCACAGAGCCCCAGAGATTGACTGAGGAGCCAGCAGTGTGATCTGGCTTCTCGCAGCCCACCTCATGGCCTGGTGATAAACCCATGAGATTAGAAAGAAAGTTCAGGACAGTTCTCATTCAAACAGACATTACATACATCTACCTTTAGGTAGCTGAAGCACTGCCAGCAGAGAGGAGTTGCCTGTGTTATTTTTCTCCTCCCCTGCACTTTTTGAGAAGAGGGCATCTGACACTTGGCTGGGGAATGTCACACTTTTCAGGCAAGTGGATCACTCCCCTGGTTAGGATGAGCCCTCTTTCAGCCGTGCTGCAGGTTTAGTCTGCTGAGGAACAGGGACTCTTCTCCAGATACCAAAGTATTTCCTTTAACTACTCAAACAAGGTTGCTCCTGCAAGTTGGGTGGTACAGTACAATATGACAGCTCTTCTTTTTAAGTCGCAACACTCTACATAATACAGATCCCCAGAGAGATCTGAGTGCTGCGTTTTATTGCACTTTAAAAACACTGTGCTAATAAATTCCAGTCTCATATAAACTACATGGACAGAAGTGCTCTGCCCATGCAATCTGCCTGCCCAGTAGAAAATGTGTGTTATTCTGAAAAAGTGCACAGCTTAAGGTTCCTCACTGGAGCGGTACAAATGAAAGGAAGAGCTGTGTTACTGTTTCTCCCCTTGGAAAATAAGGGCATCACAAAATATGCCAGATATAATAACTCATGGACTTATGGCTCCAGTGTTCTTGCATAGCTTCTTTTATTTGCAGATTACATTCTCTACCTGGTTTATTCTAAAAATATTCCCTGCAGATTCTTTTATATTCTTTCCTCAAAATAACAATGCCCCCAAAAGTCTTCAGAACTTGCTTTTTTTAATTTTAAATGAGCATGAAAGCTTCTTTTTGTTTTCTCAAAATTTCTTCCATTTCACATTATAACCAACTCACACAACTAGATCAAATCTAAACTGGAAAATTCAATTATCTATCCTCACATTTTGCAGTTAAACGGCTTTTCTGAATGCTAAACTCCTACCTCACAAGAAAATAAGTTACTCGTGAGGCCAGAAATTCTGAAATAAAATGAGAAACGGGTATGGTACCAGCCTTAACGTTTTCAATTTTGTGTTCAGCAGGTCCCTCTGTCCCAGATCCTCCTGACGCAGAAAAACACGGCTGCTCATCTTGCCAGTAAAGCTTGCCATAGCCTTCTTTCCTTAATCTGTTGGGATAATATTGTGTTATTTTCTTACAGCAGTCAGCTTATTTGACATCTTTCACTTGTGTCTCCTTCCTAGGCTCAGATTAATCAGATCACATTCTGTTCCTCTACCCTTCCTTTCTTGCATGCATCCAAATCCCCAAATCCCCTTTCTAGTCTTCAAGAGGGCCCTTGCGATTAGTGGGGACATTCAGGCAGATGGTCCCCAGTGCAACGCTCCACCTGGTTGACAGCAATCCAGGTTTCATCAAGAGGATACTGATTTCGTGGCTCAGCTCTGGCCCAGTTGGGTCTTCTCTGTCCCTGTTCCCCAAGAAAAGCATTTCTTATTCAGAAGATTGGAGGGCAGCAGAGGGACTTTGAAAATTGTTTTCCCCGCTTCTAGCTAGAACCAAATCTCCTCCAACACAGAGGAGAGAAAGGCAAGGATTTCTCTAATAATTTCATAAAATTTTGTAAACAGCCAGCCAGCATTTAAGTCCATTACTATAGTTCTGAGCTCATTTATTTAGCTTCCCTCACTGTGATGCATTTGGCCACTAAAACCTTTCAATTATGTGCCCAGCACAGGAGCTGAGTTAGGAGACTGGTGTCCCTCACTATGTGCAGACCTCTGCAAAGCACAGATCTCATGAGCTCTTCTCTTTTGCACCTGCCCTGCTGATTCTCCTTCATCTCCAACAGGCATTCAGATATTAATATCATTCTTTGTGAATGGTAAATCCATGAACACCTGAAGACGAAGGAAAATGCTATTCAGGATATACCAAGCCAGCAAATGAACTGCATAACCCTTCCTTCCCTCCTCTGGTATGGTTACACTTACACTGGCATAAGGCGTACCTCTAATATCTTTATATCTATAAAGTTATTCCTGTGTGGGAAAGGAAATCAATTTTATACCCTTACAGTCAAATCCTCCCCAAGGTGTTTACTCTATGACTCTCTATAAAACAAAATCATCCTTCCCAGATGAACTGTGCAGCAGTAAAGCACTGGTGGGTACATGAGGCTGAATGAGAAATAAATAAGCATATGTGAAAGCCTGTATCACCACTTGGCCTAAACCTTTGCTCTTTACTGCAGGTGGAATCTACTCTCGGGAATGGGTCAGATTTATGCATATTCTTATCCTCACTTGGAGCACAGCCCCACTGTAAGCTTCCTTTGGGCAGGAGCTCAGCAGGCCACCACAAACCCAGTGGTATGGGCCACCAGCTCCTCTTTCCTGCTTTCACTCGGCATGGCTTCTACAGCTAATAAAAGCTCTTACTCTGCACTCCTGCTCTAAAACCTACATGGCTACAAAACAAAGTTCGGGGCCTCTGTGAAAGGATTTCCCTTCTAATGACCATCCTTTTTGCTTAAAGGACGATGACAAAAAGAGAGAGTTTTGTAAATCACAGAAAACTTGGGTCTTAGTTTAGTTTCATGGTCCATGAGATTTCAAGTAATCACATTTCAGGACAGATAAAGTGGGGTTCATCTCCTGTAATGCAAGTCACCCAAAGTTAAATGTCTACATCTAAGTTGGGCATATTGGCTTGCTGTACAGTCAAAGGAGAGAAAGGATGGTTCATCTCATTTTCTTTAGTTGCCCATCTGTGGAAGAGATCCAAATAAGTTGCAAATCCAAATAAGCTCCAAATAAGCCTGTAAATAAGTTTTTCTATATAAAAGGATTCTGCAATAAGGTGGTAAGCCTTAGACAGCTAACTTTTGGAGTTTTGGATGCTCAACGTAACCCAGCAATGTGCACTTGCAGCCCAGAAGGCCAATCGTATCCTGGGCTGCATCAAAAGAAGCGTGGCCAGCAGGTCAAGGCAGGTGATTCTGCCCCTCTACTCCACTTTCATAAGACCTCACCTGGAGTACTGCGTCCAGCTCTGCGGCCCCCAACATAAGAAGTATGTGGACCTGTTGGAATGAGTCCAGAGGAGGACCACGAAGATGATCAACGGGCTGGAGCACCTCTCCTATGAAGACAGGCTGAGAGAGTTGGGGTTGTTCAGCCTGGAGAAGAGAAGGCTCTGGGGAGACCTTATAGCAGCCTTCCAGTACCTAAAAGGGACCTACAAGAAAGCTGGGGAGGGACTTTTTACAAGGGTATGTAGTGATAGAACAAGGCATGATGGCTTTAAACTGAAAGAGTGGAGATTTAGAACAGATATCAGTAATAAATTTTTCACTATGAGGGTGGTGAAGCACTGGAACAGATTGCCCAGAGAAGTTGTGGATGCCCCATCCCTGGAAGTGTTCAAGGCCAGGTTGGATGGGGCTTTGAGCAACGTGATCTAGTGGAAGGCCCATGGCAGGGGGGTTGGAACTAGATGATCTTTTAGGTCCCTTCCAACCCAAACCATTCTATGATTCTATGATCAGGACAGAGTAGTTATATCAGCCATGTATGGCAGTAAAATAAGAGATCCCAGAGCTCTGGTTCAAGATCACCGTCACTGTTCACATGTTGGTGTACCCTGGCACAGTTTTGACTCATACCAACTCACTGGGACACGCCATCCGATGCCAGCACAATGTCTGGGGGTAGCACAGGTCAGGGATCAGACCCAGCAAATAGTAGCGATAAGGTCAGACTTTTTAGGGAGAATAAGAAAGATAATCTAGCCATACAAGTGCATGCACATCACAAAAGTTGGCCAGCAGCCTGTAGTCTGTTTAATTTGCTAATGATGGCATAGCCAAAGAACTCCTTCTTTATTTGTGTTTCCCATACATACTGTTTCTGTGGGACAGGATCTGCCCTGTCCCTGCTCAGAGAAGCAACCCACATTTTAAAGCAGGTCCATTCTTTTCCTAAATATTGGTCCTGAGAGGATGAAATTCAGCCAGCCATTACTTCTCTGGTGAGACACTTTCAGTAAGATATCAAGCACTTTTTCTAGATAAGAAAGCTGTCTGGAGTACATCAGAAAGGATGTGCTTTGATCAAAATCCCAAGCTGATTTAGGCATTTCTTATTCTGTCCTGATCTAGCCATAAAGCAGCTACAACATACGACTGCACACAATTTTTCAAAAATGTATTTCTCATTCCCAGTGAAAGAAGGACTAAAGAGATTCCACAAAACTTGGAAAATACTTGAAAATAAGTCCTTTTCAATTAGCCCAAGCTGGTCACCCTTCAAACTGAAGGCACCAAACCTGTTGCTCCCCACTTATAAATCTTTATCAATACATGGTGACAATTCATGCTTAGATTTTGAAAAAGGTCAGTTCCCATTGCAGGGATGGGATGGGCAACTCTTTGAGAGACATTATTCTTTTCATTCCTTATCTTTTTTTTTTTTTTGATTGATTTGCAGCTCTTTGACGATACATGGATTAATTCTTCGGAGAGAAAAGCAGGATGCATTTATTTACATTTATAATCACAATTTTAATCATTCATGCCATTAATGAATGTCACTGTTAGTCAATTTTATGGTTTTTACTCCGGTATTTTATTTCAGCACAAAGTGTTAAAATGTTAGGACTTCTCATTACTGACTGATTATTTTGCTCAGGATTTTTCGTTTTCTTTCTCTCTCCCTTTGCCTAAAATCCAATTTACAACCTGCTAAAGGCCTCATAAGATTTTTATGGATTATTTCCTGAAATCACATTAATCTAGCTCCTGTTACTTTGCACTAATTTCACCTACCATTGTATGAAGTAACTAAATTCGATTGCTTGGAAATGATCCCCTAGAGACTTCTTCATGAAGCGAGAAAAAGAAAAAAAATGTAATCTTACCTTGATGAGGTTATAAATGTGGTGGGAACAACAGGCCTATAAATTCACAGTATGTGGACCCTTATCAAGAGCAATTTCAAACTATGGTAATCAGAGATCTTCAAACTTTCAAGTAAGATATAGATCAGGGCTTGGATTAGATTGCACTTGGCTTTGCTTCAGCTACCTTAAGAAGTCAGCCTCATTTGGCTTCAACAGGTGATACACTATTTATCACAGTTTTAACAAGCTGGGTAAGTTGCCCAATAGCTTATCAGCTACACCCTGGTTCATTAGAACAGCAGTTCAACCAATATTAACTATGCTGGGCATCTGCTATCAATTAGACATATCCCTTATTTTAGGGACAGTCTGCAGACAGCGGTACAAGCCATCAGAGAAAAAGGTATTTAAAAGCAATGAAGAAGCCCAGTCTCCCTGGCATATTGTGCTGTCTACTCCATTTGTTTGCGTGATAAAAAAAATCCATCTCCTCTAAGCCTTGTAAGTGGGTAGTTTAAGAGCAGCAGGTATGCTTGAGATAGAGCAATTCAATGTAATTGCTCAGGGTTGTAAGAAAAGTTATCTAACTTTCAAGTGGACTGTATCTGATCCACGCATGGCTTCCCAGACACAGTGAAGCTTTCATGCCGTTGATGGACCAATGCTCCTTGGAAATGGGGATTCATTCATGCTGAGTGCAGTCGGGAGATAAAGTACAGATTAGGCTCTTCGATTTCCTAAACCCCGGACTGAGCTCCAGCAGGTTGCCATTAGGACTCCAAGAGGCTGTTTCCTGGTGCTGCAGACTCCCATGCGCAAAGTCATCCTGGACTCTGTGCTGTAGTAAGCAGAGACCGGGGTTTTTGGCTGCCACCCCTACTTGGCCGTGCTGGGCGATGCTCTGGTCCCTGAGGAGCAGCAGTGTGACCACAGCACTGGGAAGGGTTGAGTCTTCTCTTCCTCAAGTCAGCTCTGAAGCTGAGTCAGCTCCAGCGTGGACCCTGGACTTATCCCAGCCAGCAAGTACTTTTTCTTAAAATCCTTTTGATTTTTGTTTGTTGGAATGTTTTCTGCTGTCAGACATACCTCAACTAACCCAGGGCAACCACACCGAAATCCTCTAATCTAGGCTACCTTAATGGTGCCTGGGATCAGAGTCTGCCCCACCTCTGCCTCACACTTGATGCTTAGAAACGCTCTTTCCTAAGCAGTGTCACACAGGAGAAGATTTTCAAAGGAGTTATCATGAACCATCTCCCATCTGCAGAGATATATAGCAGGGAAATAGGCAAAACATAAGATGTGTTTCTGGTTTAAACCAGTACAGTAATTTTTAGTCTAGAAAATGATAGTCTTATTGTACTTCCTAGATGGCAAGAGCAAAATGTGTGTCCTTACTGATGATGCATTACTTCTTGAAATACATTTGTACCTATACACTCGGACAGTCTTGTCACTGGTGTTTGAACACAAATTTCCCTGCACTGAAAATTCATTCAGAGCTTGATTCCCCAAAGGGGTTGTCCTTTATACATCTTTAGCCTTATCCTTTATGGCTAAGTGATCAGAGCACTTGCACACTCCATGGAAGATATATTTTACCCCTCAGCCCCAGGGGAATCAAACTCAAACCTCCCACTTTTCAGGAAACCGATCTCAACCCTAGGCTGTGGGCTAAATTTGAAGAAAGGATGGGAAGAGAAGGGCTCTGTGAAGCCCTCCTGCTGAAGCTGTTCCATTTCGCATGGCGTACTTAACCGCTCCCTGAGCCAGAGAAATGGATAGCATGCAAAGAGGAACCACTTCAAGGGAATGGACTGAGTGTCCCCCACCCTAAGAATAGTCCATAGGCTGGTGGTTATGGCACTCTCCAAGAAAGTATGGGATGTGAGTTCGCAGCCCCTCAGGCAGAGGAAGGAACTGAACTTGGGTCACCCACATCCTGAATGAGTGTACTAACCACTGAGCCGAATAATAAATAATAATGAAAAGGAGCACTGTCCCACAGCAACTCTCTTCTAAAAGGGAGAAAGATCTCTGCTCTGTTTTTCAAAGTATATCTACTCTTAGGCCCTTCACTCCAGAAAGCTAAAGGCTGTGTAGGAGTTTGAACAGAGGACAGCACGCTACTAGCCCAAACCCAGGACTGGCGATATCCAGCTAGCCTTGGCCTTTTTTGCCAGTTAGCAAAATGGGTCTGTGGCTGTTTGAGATCCCACTCTGAAGCCCCGACTCTCTTTATTTATTTAAGCAATTTGGGTCTCTAATTGGGAGTTGTATGTTCACCTAATAAGCAGGTGCATGGCATCTTGGTACAGCAGCAGCGAATGCAGCAGTGCTCACAACCTTTTGTGGTTGCTTTCATCTCCAGCCTGGCGTCTGGTACATATTTAAGCTCTTAACCCTCAGTGACTCCTTTCTCGTTCTCCAAACTGGTCGGTCCTACCAGAATTACCCTGCTTCACGTCCGTCGTCGGGTGACTCACTAGCCGCTGTGAGATGCTCAGATATTAACAGAAAAAGGGAATGTCTATCCTCCTAAAACATGGGAGAACTGTGTGTGCATTGTGTGCTGGGTTTCCAAAGGCCATTTAGCACTTCCTTGTTTATATTTTTATATTTTAATATAGTCCTTGTTGTTCACCATAAACAGTCCCCATTCCCAGAGGCTGGGTTATTTTAGAAAGAACTAGAAAGGCAAATTGTCTTACTTCTGAGATTTCCAGTAATCAGTTTATCACACATTCATAAATCAAGACATTTACTGTGAAGAATGTTTAAGAAATACAAAGTAAAATTACAGGCAACTGCATATTTCCAAACACCCTGGTGTTTGAATATTCAAAAGATACTTCATGTTCTTCTATTTCTTGCCAATAGATGAAATTCTGAGTCTTTATTAGGAGTGTTTATAGTAAAATAAGCACATGACATTATCTCCTGTCTGATCAAACAGAGTAAACAAACTGCTTTAAAATGTCAGAGATCTATTTCTGCAGCTTCCAGTAGTTATTGTTGTAAACAAGGGATTGCTGTATTTGCCCATAGCTTAGCCAGAAAGTTAATGTTTCCTATTAAACATTTTCTTCTTTCTTTCCTAGACCATTTTGTACTACCACACCCAGCTGCTAACATCTGGCTTCAAGCAGTGACACCAGCTGATGAGAAATGGCATTCCTGCAGCTTTTCTTTCTGAAGACTCATCCAGAGGTGGCTGTTATCCAGCAGACAACACACTGCACTGCTGAATGTCAGTGTCTAGAGTCCCACTGGACAAAGGCTCCTAGAGGAGTTATTCACACCAAAAAGTGCAAGAGAAAGATTTGGGAGTCTGATTCTCAGGAACCCTGGTTCTACAAACCAGCAAGCTCCTCTGGCTGGTCACCTCAAACACTGTGTCACCCAGCTGATGTATGGACTGAATCATTTGGACATCCAGTCTGAAGCACAAGACAAATAGTGATTACTAACTCAGACTGGTCTCCTGGCACAAACTGCGAATGTGCCAGTGGCAGCTCTGTGTTTGAAATCAGCAAGGATGACAGCAGTCCAACTCTGACACCGCTTTATGTAATCTGGCGTGGCACGGAGCCTGCGCTTCTCCACCCAGTAACACTGGGGCAGCTTCTGGAGAGGAAAACTCTCACCCTTTAGAGCTGGGCTGGTAACACTACTGGAAAAGAGAATAACACTGAGTGTTAAGTATTAAAAATTTATAATTTTAATTAGAAATAATAATTATTTAATGCAATTAATTCTAAACATAAATTAATAATATTTTAATAATAACTTGCAGTCACCAGCCTTTATCACAGGATGGCAAAACACTTTATAGACAATACCCAACTAAACTTCCCATTATCCACCTATGCGATACTTCCCACTGGCTGCTCCCAGGGTGTTTTATGAGAGGCAGGTACCTGCCATCAGTGTTAGAAGTGAGGAAATTGCAGAACGAGGAAGTAAAGCACCTTGTTTGCATCCTCTTAGAAAATCAGGGCTAAGCTGAGAAAAGATCCTAAGTGTCCCAATACGCAACCTATTGCTATATGCAGCAAATTACTGTATTACTTGAATAACAACAAACGTTTTCCAGAAGGTTGCCCTTCAAACCAGCGCTGCGGTCATAACTGAAGCAAGTTTTGAAATTGGCCGGAATGCAGGGTCCGGTATGTCTGTACAACCTTTTGTAATCAGACCTACTCCTGCCTCAAGCCAGCTGGATGCAAGCAAGTGCCGGTCCAAAGGCTGCAAAGCTTCATTAGTTTGGGGCTGTTTCTCTGCAGAACTTACTGTAACTGCTCGCCTTCCAGGCAGGGGATGGCTGACGCTCAGCTGGCTGCGTGTGAAGGGAGAACGGGCACAGGTGTGTCTGCAAAGGACCGAGCAACCTTATCCCTTGCTCGGTATCTCACATCTATGAATCTCAGTGTAGATTTAGCAAGGACACTTCAGAATTCAATATTCTGGGGGCCAAAACTGAAGCTGAAAATGTCACTCGAATACAGCCTTTACCTAAGCTAGCAAACTACGACCAGTTAGTAGCCAAGCCCAGGCAGTGCATAAAAAGTATTACAGCACGTATGTGCTAGAGCAAGGACCTGAGCACTATGACCTTGGAAGATTTTTCTTGTATTGCCTAACTATTTATAGCCATATAGTCAAGGTACTCAAAATACTTGAAAGTTAAGTTTTAAATTTCAAAGCCAGTTTTTCTTTCTGGATATCCAGTTCAACACCCAATTTACATGAGGAATTACAGATTCTTCTGGGCAGGAACTAGCCCCCTGTTCTGATTATACGGGAACAAACAAAACAGCACCTAGTCCTTAAATAACAGGTACTTAGTAGCAAAAGGGAGGAGTCTCAAAACTGAAGGTGCTACTTTGCATTTATCTTAATGTCAATTAAGCTACACAAGATATAAAAAAGATGTCAGTAAAATGTATTCCCTTCTTAAGGCCATTTAACCTAGAACCAGTTTCTTGGCCACGTGGTCACCTCTCATCTCTGAATCACTTCCTTCAGGTACCTGTGTCTCTCCATGGATTATCATGGGACGTGAGGGCAGTTACACTCCCAGCTTAGGTAGTTCAGTGAAGTCCCTAAGACTAGGTAGAATGGATGAAAGACCCTTGTATAAGCACCTAAAAGCAGAGGTTACTTTACAAGTCTTGGTTATAAGAGCCTTTGCCATATACTCCTCAAAAATACTTGAAAGAGCAAAGTAAATCCATAATGCAACTCCTTATGGCACAACATTGTCCTAATTCTCCCTGTACCACAGCTTTATCCTTAACAACACTGACATTAATTCATTTTTCTTTGACTTGATTTTGACAGATTGTCTATATAACAGACATCTTTAATCTAATTTTTCAGATGCCAGTAAAGATAAATCAGTTCATAAGGGTAAATAACCTCTGTTTTAAATAGACTGTTCTGAAAGCCAATGGCCAAAGCTATCTGTGAACTTTGCAATCATAAAAGCTTTCTTTGGAACAGATTGGAGACAAAATATTTCATTTGCTTTGTTAATGTCCTTTCATTTGAGTCATAATTATATCCAAACTGCAGCTTCTGAGGGCCACACAGAATAATACAAACGCCTTTGTTTCCGTGGATTCATGTTCTGTTGTTTCCATTCCCATTGCGATCCTGGTTACATGAATGAGGAATCTAAATGCAAAGGCATGCAGTATTCTGGGAGTTATAATAAGAAACTGAAAAGCTTTGATGTTTTTTTCTGAAGCTTATAGACTAATTCACTATTTTTTTCCCACTCTACCTTGGACCATTCCTTGGTCCTTGTGTAAGTTATAGAACACTCTCCAGACCTGAACTGCCAGAGAGATGTAACTGTGCAAACACATCGCACACCCAATTTGAGCCATCTTACCTGAAACTGCTGTGTCCCAGAGAAGTCATTTCCCCATATGACAGGACCTTGCCACGCCTGGGTTTCACAAGGTGCTGTGCTAACTTCTCACAGTGAATCACTAAAAGGGACAGTGGGTCCATTTTACCCATTCTGTCAGCAGTTAATGGTGGTATTCTAGCTTAATAGCTAGGGCTTAATGTAGGCACAAATTAAACAAAGAGGAAATAAAGGGGACCTGGGGAAGTTCTTGATGAAAAATAGAAAATGTGAACGTTAGAAAAGTTTGAAAAAATTAGACGCTGATCCAGATCCAGAATGATTAGTGTCTCTTGTGTGTAACATGGGGATACAAAACTTGAATCTAATCCTGAGAATATTAACATCACAACATAACCTTTGCAGCTGAAATGCCCTTTCTTACTAGGCTGTAGAGTTCCCCGCTCCAAGGCAATACTGAGAACATTAACCTACAAGCTTTGCCTTAATTTAGTCGTCAGAATATCCACTCTTAGATATGCCAAACAAAGAGGAACACAGATTTGATACAAGACAGCTAAGATATTTCTTCAAAAAAAAAAAAAGACATTCTGTTCTACTTTGTGTAGCAGTAAGAATAAGGGAACAGCATAACTCGAATCAGAGCTGATACACAGCAAATTTTTTCCAAGAAGTACTCAAAAAGTCTTTCAAGAAAAATCAACAGACATTACCATAGACTGGCTAAAGTATAACACATTTCTAACATCAAATTCTAGTAGGGTAAAAAGAAATAGAATAACTGAAGTAGTAAGACCACCACGACCATAATTCAGTTTGAGAAAACGATTGTCAACAACTAGGCGGTATTGCCTAAAATTGTCTCATCAGTGTTTTAAATTGATATCTCATGTTTCTTCTCGATAGCAGCTTGGATTCAGAAATTCTTTTCATCCTAGACATATTATAGAATATCTCTCTGCATTTGGACATTACTGATACAGGCCAATTCTCCTGTCCACACTGCAGGAATCGTGAATATTCTGCATGTGGAAATCATGGTGATAACAACCTGAGCCCAGCGCAGGGGATGAGAACAGAATATGCAATTGAGATCTGCAGTGCAGATAAGCTTTCTGCACTGAGAACAGAAGATGTGAATTTTACCCATACATCAAAAACGTGCAGTATTCTGAGACTTGCTTATCCTTAAGTGGCATGAAAACACAAAGAGAACAAAGCCTTTCTGATGTCTGATAATGAGAAACATGGTTGACTTTCAGACCTGAAACTATTTAACGCGCACAAACACACATACAAGAGAGCAAGAGAGCGAGAAATATTTGAAAAAAAATCGGAATGAAATGAGAAAAATGACTTATTACAGTAGACATCAACTAATGGATCACATTTATTTTGTGTCAATTTGAAATGGCAGGGGGATTTTAATTATTTTCCTTACTAAGCACATCAAAAAATATTCACTAGAAAACACAGCAAATATGTTATAAACTCATTTAAGCCACAGAGCTCATCAACACTGTTTGCAATTATGAAATCATTTGGGGATATGGTATTTTTTTAGAAGGAATTGTTTTGCTCTTAGATGGAAACCACATCATAGTCCTTCAGACATAAATCTTTTATTGTATCTTCAAGAAAGAAACTGGAAATTGTGCAACAAGGCGCCACTGATAAAATATAAGTATCCCCTTGGAGTAATCTGGATGAGCTCATCACTTGGGGAAGATAACAGCGTATGTCATGGTTACAAAACACTGCTTTTCCTTTTCAGTTAGTGGCAGAGGAACACAACGAACGTAGTCCTATAGCAGAACTCTGTGCACAACACAAAACATAATACTAAACTCTTCAGGACAGAAACTGCTCCTGAGCCTTGGCACTGATTTACTTGACTTTACAGTTGGAAATATACCCCATTTAGTGTCAGTTGACTATTGCCTTTTCTTTCTTTGCAGGTAGAATTAACATCATAGCCAAAGGCTGCACATCAAAGCCAAATAAAAGGAAAATAACGTATGACGTAAACTAATGCAATGATGTGACAGAACTTGTTTCAGATGTAACCTGTGATGGTCAGAGCCTTCAGACTTTGGAAGGCCTCCAGGAAGATTAGTCCTGAGGAGACCTCATTCATCATTTGTTGTCTCACTTTCATCCAAATATTCTGCGTATCTGCCCTCTGTCCCATTTGCCAAATTCCATTGCAGGCCTAATGGTTTTTCACTGCTTAATAGACTCATAATTTTGCGTGACTTAGCCACTGTCAACACAAACTTTTACCACTTTTCCAGCAGTGAAACTTCACGGAACTGATTAACTTGCAACACCTAGTCCTTAATATGACTTGCTTGACCATGAAGGAACATTTTCTGTGACACTCCAGACCGTAGTTTCAGAATCACTGTTGTCTACCATTTCCTCTGTACCTAGTATGCCAAATAAATGTGTAGAAGAAACCCCGAAAACTGTCTGAACACAAGTTAAGGCAGAAGACACAAACCCAAGTTCTGCACTTTTCATCTGATTCAGATGGGTTCCAGGAGCAGCAGTTCCCAACAGCACTTCCATCAACGGCACTGATCACTCGTTGGGAATGATTCAATGAAACAGAACAAAATGGGTGAATTTATTTCACTAGGATTCGTACTAGGATGCAAGCATATTGCACACACCATTTATCACCGTGGCAATTTTCATGCTACATTCAATTTAACGTCAAATGAAATTGCAGCACCTTAAGTGTTATATTGTATACATTATCTGTGTGCACGAACCCAGAGGCTGTGCCTTCAGTTTCAAACAGTACTGGAGACAGCAAGGCCATGAATTCAGCCCTTTCCTCCTCCTGTAAGAAGAAACCTACTAGGCATTGCTCTAATAAAAAACTCCAGTGAAATTTCATTCACGACTTAAATAATCAATACAAATCTGTGATTCTTGGGCCTAGGCTGGGATTGCCATGTGATTGCTGCAGCAGCTTGTCTAGATAACAGCTCCACTGTCACTGTCTCAGGTTGCTTATGCACTGAGGTGGCAGTCTTGTCCAGGTAGGTGGGAGAGCTTGTACAATTATGATCTGATACACAGGTGTCTTATAACCTATACATAATCTTATACAGTTGTAATCTGTGATACAGATAATAAGTAAAGTGGTCAAAGATAAAATTTAATCAGGGGACAGCAAATAGAAGTGCTTAGCAAAAAAAAACAAAACAAAAAAAAAACAAAAGAAAAAGCTTTACTCCAGATGCTAGTTAGACCTGCCTTAAAATACCAAATACAGCAAGCCCTTCAAAATTCAGCACGTTTTTAGAAGCCACATTTAATTCTTGTCCCGATCCTCTTTGTGAAACACCCATCCTGCCACAAATGATTTACGAGCAGGAGACCTGCGCAGTGGTAGTGAGAGGGAGGACACAAGGTTACAGCCCCTTGTCTGTGCCATTCCTCTTCCTGCTGTCCCACAAAGAAGCCAGGCAGCCGTAAAGGTACCCAAAACTAGGGAACAAAAATGATAACAGCTGTGATTAAGATATATAGAGGATGAAGTAAGCCAGATTCTGAGGTGAAAGGTCACCCTATAATAACAGCTGACTCCTGAAGGGTATAAAAGACCTGTCCAAAAAACAGTTTGTTGTCGTCAATCCAAAAGTAAAGAGGAGTCGGTGGTTGGTGTCCTTTACCCTCCATGTACCTCATGAGTGATCCTGACCAGCCCCCTTGGACAGACATGTCTTGGTGCTTGGGAGTCTCTCTGATTGAAACATGAGAGCA
The DNA here is from genome assembly GCA_013398815.1 of Ibidorhyncha struthersii. NCBI lineage: Eukaryota > Metazoa > Chordata > Aves > Charadriiformes > Charadriidae > Ibidorhyncha > Ibidorhyncha struthersii. The sequence continues at coordinate 306,282 of VZSZ01001080.1, forward strand.
TACAAGTTTGGGAGTGAAATCAGTTTGTTTTAAAATAAATATTACCTTCTTCTCCCATAAGGTCTCTCACTGAGTTTGTCTCATACTGTTCTGCTCTAATTAATCCTTATACCTGACCTGAGAGTCCTGATAAACTTGTTCTTGTTTCTGATAATAAATAGGCACAAACACCTGCTTTTAATGTGCAAAAGACAATTCACATTTCCCCTTTCTGATAAACAGCACTGGTACATCAGTTAAACCCTAATGAATCTTATCATGTCTAGCGGTCTTGTGGTAGTAGAATAAATGCAGTTCAGTAGCATGTACTGAAAGTAGATCAAATCATCGCATTGCTATACCGCTATTTTATTTTCTTTCCTATACACAGATCACCACTAAACAGCAGCTTCTGGAGAAAACAAGTCCATTGCAAATACCTGAGAACTCACTTGTTTGAATCAAAATTTAGAGCAAGAGGAGCTGTCTGTCATAGCAGAGAGAAAATAATCATCCAAGGGACAACGTCCATTTATTTGCCAGTACAACTCTTCAACCAACACTGTAACATCAGTTTCTGATTTCTGTTGAGCACCAGTAATACTAGCTTCTTCCTCTTGCTAAAATAAAATCTTTCTTCAGTTACAAACATGGTTAAATCTGAACTTGAAAAACATGCACAGCATAGTCATCACTTCAGAAACAAGGTTCACATATTTAATTTCCCAAATATTACTATTTTAAGTGTCAGCCACTAGGGAAAGCGCCCTACTGGACCTACTGTTTGTTCACAGAGAAGGTCTTGTGGGGATGTAAAGGTTGGAGGTCGCTTTGGGCAGAGTGATCACGAAGTGGTAGAGTTTTCAATTCTTGGAGCAGCAAGGCAGGGAGGCAGCAGAACTGCCACCTTGGCTTTCCAAAGGGCAGACTTTAGCCTGTTTAGGAGCATGGTTGAGAGCGTCCCCTGGGAGACAGTCCTGAAGGGCAAAGGTGCACAGGAAGGCTGGTCATACTTCAAGCAGGAACTCTTAAAAGCACGGGAGAAGGCCATCCCCAAGTCCCAAAAAACGAGCCGATGGGGAAGACCAACCTGGCTAAATAGAGAGCTTTGGCTGGACCTCAGGAACAAAAGGAGAGTTTACACTCTTTGGAAGAGGGGGTTGGCAACTTATGAGGAATACCAAGATGTAGTGAAGCTATGCAGGGGGAAAACTAAAAGGGCCAAAGCTCAAGCAGAACTCAGCTTGACCACTGTGGTTAAAGATAACAAGAAGAGGTTCTTTCAGTATATCACTAGAAAAAAGAAGACTAGAGAAAATATAGGCCCACTGATGAATGAGATGGGCGTCCTAGTGATGGAAGATTCAGAGAAGGCGGAGTTACTGAATGCCTTTTTTTCTTCGGTCTTCACTGCTAAAGCTGTCTCTCATGAATCCCAGACCCTGGAGGCAAGGGGGAAGGTCTGGAGAGAGGAATATTTTCCCTCAGCTGAGGAGGACTGGGTTAGAGACCACTTGACCAAGCTGGACATCCATAAGTCCATGGGCCTTGACAGAATGCACCCTCAAGTGCTAAGAGAGCTGGCAGATGTTATTGCTAGACCACTCTCCATCATCTCTGAAAGGTCATGGGGAACAGGAGAGGTGCCTGAGGACTGGAGGAAGGCCAACATCACTCCAATCTTCAAAAAAGGCAAGAAGGAGGACCCAGGGACCTAGAGGCTAGTTAGTCTCACCTCTGTCCCTGGGAAGGTAATGTAGCGACTTGATCTGGATGTTATGTCCAAACACGTTGAAGAACAGGAAGTTATTGGAAGTGGTCAACATGGATTTACCAAGGGTAAATCATGCTTGACCAATCTGATAGCCTTCTATGATGTTATGACTGATTGGCTGGATGAGGGGGGAGCAGTAGATGTCATCTACCTTGACTTCAGCACCTGGAGGTACACAAAACTATGGGGCCAGATGGGATCCACCCGAGGGTACTGAGGGAGCTGGAAGAAGTGCTCACCAGGCCACTTTGCATCATTTATGAGCAGTCCTGGCTGACCGGGGAGGTCCCAGCTGACCCGAGGTTGGCAAATGTGACAGCCATCCACAAGAAGGGACGGAAGGAGGACCCGGGGAACTACAGGCCAGTCAGTCTGACCTCAGTGCCTGGGAAGGTCATGGAACACATCATTCTCAGTGCCATTACACGGCACATGTGGGACAACAGGGTGATCAGGTCCAGTCAGCATGCGTTTGTGAAAGGCAAGTCATGCCTGACAAACCTGATCTCCTTCTACGATAAGGTGACCCGCGTAGTGGATGAGGGAAAAGCTGTGGATGTCATCTACCTGGATTTTAGTAAAGTTTTTGACACCATTTCCCACAGCATTCTCCTAGAGAAACTGGCTGCTCATGGCCTGGACGGGTGTGCTCTTCGCTGTGTAAAAAACTGGCTGCATGGCTGTGC
>VZSZ01001081.1:0-23678 GCA_013398815.1 Ibidorhyncha struthersii
GCATCATGCTCAGTATAAAAGCTGAGGGTCAGATCCTTCTCATTCTCTCTTTTTCTGCTCTCTCGCTCTTTCGCTCTCTTGCTCTGTTCACTTCAATCGTCTGCCTTTGGTCCCGATCCTGAAGGCAGACCCGGAATCCAGTTCCCATCCGCCACTGAGTGCAGCCTGGGACTGCCCCGGTGCCAGCCGGTGTCGTGATTGTCATCTTTGGAGCTTGATACAGTTTTGTATATATTTCATTAGTTCCTTGTATGTTATTATTAATATCTCATTAAAGTAGTTGAGTTTCTTCTAAACTCTTAAGTCTCTTTTTCCCTCCTCTGCCTCTCTTTTTGAAAAGGGGTAGAGGGGAGCATCTGTCGGTCCCATCTGGGGTCCCCCATGTCCCCAGTGGCCGATTTGGCCTAAACCACCACAATGTACTAAATTTTTTACAGTTACCACAGAATAGTTTAGTACCGCCAATAGTAAAACATGGGGCTGGACTCAAAGGTGATATGGAAGATCTGAAACAAGGCCGATGTAAAGTGATAGTTAAGAACGGGGCAACAGGGAAATGGTAAGGACCATGTAAGTTGATAACATGGGGTAGAGGGTATGCATGTGTCATCACAGGTAATGGAACCAGATGGGTACTGGCGAAATGGGTAAAGCCATGGCTGCTGGAACAATCAGGTCCACATGAATCACTCGAAGATGGTGGTGGTGACGGATATCAGGTGTCCTGGCTGTGGACGTTTTGAGCCTTGGGTGTTATGCCAATGTTGGAAGTGTGACAAGAGGTAATATAGCGCAGCTTTACTGGTGCAGAAGTGGTGCCTGGTGTTCTTTGCGTTAGAACTTGAAGTGGGTGAACAAGCAGCTAACCTGCTGGTGGTAATGGGACACGAAAAGGTAGGTAGTCCTCGAATCATTACTCAGAAGGAAGAGTGGGGACGGTTTATATGGAGGTTATCAAGGAAGTACAAGTTTGTGGTCTTAAATGTAAGTGAGACATTTCAATACCGCAAATTTGGCTGGTAGCAGAAAGCGAGTGATGTAGACAGTGTAAGATATGCTACATTGCAAAACAGAGCAGTGATTGATATTTTACTTCTAGCACACGGGCAAGGTTGTGAGGATTTTGAAGGAATGTGTTGCATGAATTTGTCAGACCATTCAGAATCAATTCATAAGAAGCTACAGCAGCTACAAGATAACATGAAAAAGTTAACCGTTAGTGATTAGGGCTTAGATGGGTTGCTGGGAAGCTGGGGTGTCTTGGGATAGCTAGCAGATTTAGTAAACATGGTACTGTAATCTTGATTGTGTTTATCGTTATGTTAATGCTTGTATCTTGTGTATTAAGGAAGGTGTCAAATATGATTGAAGGTGCCATGAAAAAGGCATGGCTGGTTCAAGAAGAAAAAGGGGGAATTGTGGGGATGTATTTAGCAGAAAATTGAACCAGCCATACAAGGAGGTGGACTGACTGTAAACCTCGTCCTTGAAGTAATCTTGAGGAGAGAAAACCAGAGACAGCGACGGTTGCTTCACAGCAAAATAAAGAACTGAGCCAAGAAGAGCTGGAGAGGAGTCAGATAAACAGGGTGCCGAAGAACCAACCAAAGACAAGACAGCTTCGCGTGCTCTTCGTGTGTAGAAGGATGTTAACCAATCAGCTAATGCGTGAACACATGCAGGGATAGATAGATAGATTGTATATAAGGGACAGTAGTAAATCAATAAAGCGGCTCCTGTATGATTCACATTGGATCATGTGGAGTCCAGATTTCTCTCCTCACTGGTGGACAACAAGTTGTCCATGAGCCAGCAGTGTGCCCTGGTGGCCAACAAGGCCAGCGGTCTCCTGGGGTGCATCAAGAAGAGCGTGGCCCACAGGTGGAGGGAGGTCATCCTCCCCCTCTGCTCTGCCCTGGAGAGGCCACATCTGGAGCACTATGTCCAGTGCTGGGCTCCCCAGTTCAAGAAGGACAGGGAACTGCTGGAGAGGGTCCAGCAGAGGCGATGGAGGTGGAGCATCTCTCTGCTGAGGAAAGGCTGAGAGCCCCGGGGCTGTTCAGCCTGGGGAAGAGAAGGCTGAGAGGGGATCTCATCAATGCTGATCAATACCTACAGGGCGGGTGGTAAGAGGATGGGTCCAGACTCTTTCCAGTGGTGCCCAGCGACACGACAAGGGGCACTGGGCACAAACTGGAACACGGGAAATTCCATCTCAACACGAGGAAAAACTTCTTTCCTTTGAGGGTGGCAGAGCACTGGCACAGGCTGCCCAGAGAGGTAGTGGAGTCTCTGGAGACATTCCAAACCCGCCTGGATGCGTTCCTGTGCACCCCCTGCTCTGGGTGACCCTGCTCTGGCAGGGGGTGGGACTGGACGAGCTCTAGAGGTCCCTGCCGACCCCTGCCCGTCTGTGGTTCAGTGTAGATGATTGACCATAGATCCCTGTTTAGAGGGACACCAATTATTTTGATAAATGATACTGGATTTGAGGCAGGTCTTGTCTTGACTAAATCTGCAGAGACTTTTCTTCGGTTGTAGAGAATTGTAATAGAAAAGAGATGAGTCTGGAGAGAAAGTGAACTGCCAGGGCAGCAGTGGAAGAAACAAGTGACAAGAGGGCTGTGAGAATGGCAGGGGTTGATGGCACTGAGATTAGCCGGTCATCGAGATCCCAGCACATCCGTTCACAGCTACTGAGGACTTCCAGCTCAGGAAACCGATGACAATCTGAAAAAAAAGCAGCAGCTTAAAATGAAAAGTCGAGCCTTTCAGAGCTGATGGTGGGAAGACAGTGTAGGAGTCACAAGACACCCAGGCAGGAAGGGAAAGGGTAGTAGGTAATTCCCGATGGTTCACACAAGTGGGGAAGGATGGTCAGACAAAAAGAACAATCTGTCAACTGCTAAAGTGTATGAAAAAGTACTTTCCAAGGTGATAGGTAGTTGCGAAAGTCAGAACCACCCAGGAGATGTGAGGGGGGTTTGGAAGCTGGTGTCATCCTCCATGTCACAGCAAGCAATGCTGGACAAGCCACCTGGATACAGGTGTCTTGGCACCAAGCTACCGGCCAGACCATGGGGACAGCTACCTTGGTAGCTGCCTGTGGTTGTGAGCGTGAGAGGGGGGTTAATTTAAAATAAAATCACCACCTCCAATAAGAGCAACCACTGAAATTTACTACATTTTTCCTCAATGTCACAACATTTTTCTACATAGTGTAGCATTGCTATTCCATTGATCTATTTTTATTATAATTTCTACCTATTTTATTGGTATGGACAAGAAAGTGCTGCTCTTATGGCTCCATAGACAGCCCTGGGAATGCTTCAAAAAGTTGGTGTTGTATTTGCCACTATCCTGTCCTCCTCTACTGAAGCGGTTCTCAATGAGAACTTACTTCAGCTCTTTCATCTTTTATTCCCGTAGGGTTCTTGTTTGAACATGAAAGTATAATCCTGTTCATTTGTCAACTCATTGCTCTTCATCAGTTTGTTTTGAAACTTCTTACCCACATCTCAGTTTCCCACAAGTCTGTCAGTTCCTGTGATGAAAGGGTGGGAACCGTCCTGGGCTCTTCTGTGGTGGTCATGTATACCGATATAATTTTTTTTTCTGATTGACTTTTCTTTGAGGACTTGTTTTATACCTTGATCTTAAAAACCTTCTGGCAGACTTCCTCCTGATGTTTGAAAACATGTTTTTTGTCCCTTAAGTCACCAGCTCATTTGGATGCAAGTTCAATTTATCCAAGGTTTTTTTTCCTACAGCGAATGGCTGCCTTCACCCAGTTCAGCCACGCTGGCTATCCCCCTCCCTCCCCAGCTATTTTGGGGCAAGGTGGCACACATTTGCTCTCCAAAGCCTCCAGTGACTTGCAGACATTTTGCCCTTTGGGCTAACGCTTCTAATTCTCTTTTTTTTTTTTTTTAATTGATGATGGCCTCACTTGCTAATAATTTGTCTTTAAATAAATAAAAAAAAAAACAAACCAACCATAAAGACCTTGTTTCAATGCATAAAGGATGAGTCAGCTGGGACAGTTTCCTTCTGTAACACGACAAGCTCCTGGCAAGCTCCTGCCCCATCTTCTCATGCTTTGCTGAAGATAACGCTCAGTCCTTGCCATGTTCGCTGTTGGGGTTTTTTTCTTAGCATTTTCACCACATCTTTCTTGCACATTCTTCTGTCCCACCAAAGCTTCTCCCCGCCCTCACTGGCAACCTCCCATTTGGCTTTGGGTGGAAATCCAGGCTTATTTTTCTACTCCACCTCTCACACATGACAAGTGGTGTTTAAGCTTAACGCAATCCATTTTCTCCATTTTTAATAGATATCTTATGTTAGCATTCCTGTCAGTCGTACCAGGAGGGCTGTGACTCCTTGGCACGCTTCACCTCTAGTGTTCAGCTGCTGACAGATGCCTCCATCCTTGCTGTCCTTGCTGCGAGGTGTGGTGCTCGTTTCAGGAGCAAGGCTGTAGAGCCACCTTGCACACCAAGCAGTTGAGAAAGTCAGCTCTGTTTTCAGTTATGGTCTCACAAGACGACACTGGTGTTGTTTAGGTGGCAATTGCTGTAGCCCAAGCCTGTAAGTTTACTGCAGTCAGCCAGGAGCAGAAGAAGAACAAGTTCACAGGAACTGGCAAGGACAAGAAGTACAAATGCAGCCACTCCTTAACGAGGAAATGTTGATGAATTCAATGGGAGTTGACTGAAACATCTTACCCTGTCAGGGAGTGGCGGGAGTGGGGCTGCTCCCCAAGGAAGGATGAGCTGGGAGTCGCTGGGACACAGGCAGTGCCCTCACCAGCCAGGGGGCTGGGCCAGGTAGGCAGAGCAGGGTGATGATAACGGGGTCCATGGACAGCTCCAGGCAGGTCGAGATGATCAACAGAGGCTCTGGGTCCATCCAAGGTGTTCAGTCAGCAGCAGGAGGAGATGGGATTGGAGACAGGACTGACTGCACATTTGAGGAGGAGATCAGGTTGGAGGAAGGTTACCTACTATCTACGTATGAATTTTGTCCATAAAATAAAGCCAGAGGCAGAACTGAAGGCATGTCTACCTTCAACATAGCTCAGGCCAGGACTGGGTGCTTGAGTTTGGGCTCAAATGGAGCTCCTGGGCCATGGGTGGAAAATGTGGGAGGAGATCCCAGGTGAGGCTGGCCAGGGCAATTAAGGTATATTAATGCTCTGAGAAACCTGGAAGTCTTATAGCACTGAGAGAAGCAGATGCTTGAGAATCTTGGGTTGGCTGCCTGAGTCTTCAACCTTTCCTCAGCCAGCAGAGTCTGACTGTGCCCAGCTTCCTGCAGGGGGACTGGCCATCGAAAGTCTTCGCTAGGAGAGGTGGGACCTGGCCTAGTCCTCAGGAGCAGTGTTCTGTGTTGGTGGGACTTGTGGGGGGGAGGAGGAGAAAGAGGCAGTGATGCAGTGGGGACAGGTATGTCTGGAACAGCCTATCAGGAGTAGAGAGCTGTTCCTGGGTGCTGCTTATCCCTGTCCCTTTGGAACAGGGGGAGAGAGGAGGAGGAGGAGGGTTTTCCTAGCATTGAGGGGGCTGTTAAACAGAGGAGAGTTTGCTGCTCTGAGGTTGAACTGTGAATCTGCAAATGAGCAAGAAACCCAACAGGTGGTGCTGAGCAGGTGGGGGAATATTAGCGTGGTTTGGGGGGGGCAGCGGGTTTTTAACTGCAAACTTGGGAGTGTACTGGTTTAGGTAGAACTCAAAGTCTTCCCAGAGCTCAGACTCCTGACTGCCCGTGGTATGTTTTGGCTGGCTCGTTGGAGTGCTGCTACTACAGAGAAATTTCAAAGACTCACAGAATGGTTTGGGCTGGAAGAGACCTTAAAGATCATCCCGTTCCACCCCCTGCCCTGGGCAGGGACACCTCCCCCCAGCCCAGGTTGCTCCAAGCCCCGTCCAACCTGGCCTTGAACACCTCCAGGGATGGGGCAGCCACAGCTTCTCGGGGCAACCTGCGCCAGGGGCTCACCACCCGCACAGGAGAGAATTTCTTCCTGATATCTCATCTAAATCTCCCCTCTTTCAGTGTCAAACAGTTCCCCCTCGTCCCATGGCTCCCCTCCCTGATCCAGAGTCCCTCCCCAGCTCTCCTGGAGCCCCTTTAGGGACTGGAAGGGGCTCTGAGGTCTCCCCGGAGCCTTCTCTTCTCCAGGCTGAACACCCCCAACTCTCTCAGCCTGTCCTCCCAGCAGAGGAGCTCCAGCCCTCGGAGCAGCTTCCTGGAGCAGGAATTACTCCCTGGGGCAGCCTGTCTGGTGCTTCTTGTCAGGAACAACCTCTCTGTGCTTGACAGTGATCAACCTTTTTGTTTGGTTGGAAGAGACCTTTAAGACCTTGTACCGTTAAGCACAACCTCTTTGTGCTGGATAGGAGAGAGAGACGAAGGGAAGGTGATGCCAGGCTGCAAGGGGAAGGAGAGAAAAGCCCTGCGAGCAGGCAGGGTCCTACTAGAGCCTTCCTGAGAAGCTGCACGAATGATGGTTTTGTTTCTGCCCTTTTGTAGCAGGATGAGGGCTGTCTCCCCTCTTCCCCACAGGGATCAGGGCTCTGCAAACCCAAGGCAGTCCGTCACTGTTGTGACAATCTCCTGGTTAAGCCATTTGCCTAATGAGACTTAAATGAGGTATAGAAAAGGGTTTTTTTTGTGAGCTGAAACGTCATGTTTTCTGGGTTGTAGCAGTTAACCAGAAACTGGGGTTTGTGTATTGCCTCATCAGAGAGTGTGTAGCCAATTGTGTAACTCCCCAGGGAGGGTGTGATCCCTAGGGATTTATCAGCTGCTAAAACATAACGCTTGGAAATCTTCCCCAAGCTGCAGAGCCCTTGAGGTCTCTGTGACTCCATGTTAATCGTATCTACTTGTCCTCTTACTCCACCGGCTTCAGTAGTTTGGCAGGTTTTTGGCTCCAAAGTTTGTGTTCACCACGTGAACTGTCTGAGCTCTGGGCTGAACCAGGTTGCACGTGCGCCTAAAGCAAGACTGTGATGGAGACATACCATTTTAATCTGAGAGAAAGAAGTTGCCCGGGGCAGCTGCTGGGATTTTTAGGAGGCCTCCAGCTTAAATTCCTCTCCTGGTCCTTTACCTGCCCCTCAAGGGAAGGGAAGACGCCAGCATAAGCTGTTTTGGTGTGGGAGGAAACACACGCCAGAGCTTATGTAGCTGTAGACTTGAGCAATAATTTCGGAAGGAAGTTGAGCTATTCCTGCTAAATCGGGCTCAAAGGCAGCTGGTGATAATGTATTCTCTAGGTCTGTCTGTAATCAAATACCGGATTACTTTGCTGTATTTTGGTAGAACTAAAGCAAATGTGTGTTTTTAAGGCTTCTGGCTTGGTCTAGATGTGACTGTTGTGTGGGGGAGGTTATCCCTATGAATACACGGGGTCGGTGTGACCCCCCTGGTGCGCAGCCGGGGTGTCGAGCAGTGAAAGCGCTGAGGAGTTCCGCCTCCGGAGCAGCCTGACGCGCGGCAAGGTCAGGTCGGGGGCTGGCAACACCACACAGCAGCGCTGGGAAGCAGCAAGAGGAATGAGCAGTTGGGTCTTGGGTTGGAGACCATCTCAGGGGAGCACAAGGGACATCAAGGCTACAAGGACATGTGTCATGCTCTGTCCTGGTGCTGTACTGACTCTGTCATGCAGTGCGCCCAGGTGGCCAAGAAGGCCAACGGCATCCTGGCCTGTATCAGGAACAGTGTGGCCAGCAGGATGGAGGCAGTGATCCTCCCCCTGTACTCGGCACTGGTGAGGCCCCACCTTGAGCGCTGTATTCAGTTTTGGGCCCCTCATGACAAGACATTGAGGGGGTGGAGCGTGTCCAGAGAAGGGCAATGGAGCTGGTGAGGGGTCTGGAGCACAAGTCTGATGAGGGGCGGCTGAAGGAACTGGGGGTGTTTAGCCTGGAGAAAAGGAGGCTGAGGGGAGACCTTACTGCTCTCTACAACTACCTGAAAGGNGCTGTCAAGCACTGGAACAGGCTGCCCAGGGCAGTGGTGGAGTTGCCATCCCTGGAGGGATTTAAAAGACGTGGAGGTGTGGTGCTGAGGGACACGGGTTAGTGGTGGACTTGGCAGTGCTGGGTTAATGGTTGGACTCGATGATCCTAAAGGTCTCTTCCCACCTAAACAATTCTGTGATTCTGAGTCAGTGCTTTCCCCTTGAGTGAGCAGGACTCTGAATCTTCCTAGGCGTGTACAATAAGGACACTCTGCATGTGGACTCTTGGATGAACCTGTCCATCAGCTCAAACAACTCCAGGAAGTGGGAGGGAAGGAAGGAAGAAATTCAGACCCCTCCTGGGTTGCTCAAAGGATGGGGTGGCTTTGGGGTCCTTCCACGGGGGCACGGTGTGCAGGCGGTGGCTCAGCCCCAGCGGGGGAGCTGTGGGTGTGGAAGGGTGGGGCTGGAGCCCAGCTCCAGGCTGGGGGCTCCATGCATCCGGAAGGATTTGGCCTGAGGAACACTGGAGAGAGGAGGGCAGGGGAATGAGGGAAGTCAAAGTGGGTGTGGTGGAAGTGATGAGGAGACACAACTCTTTAATAACCTTCATTTCATCTTGCATAACATTGGTACGTGCAGAAATGTTACAGGCTTGTTTACAACACTGATACTGTTTGCATTGCTGTGGGGGTTAATTGCAAAGCCCTTTATGTCAAGTACAGTGCAATCACTTCATACCTTTTTTTTTTTTTATAAAATAAATGCTTAGAAATATCAACTATTATTGCTATTAAATTCCTGAGTTATGCTGAGAACATGTTCTCTTCACCTTCATTAGATGCTGCCCGCTACCAGCAGTGTCTGCTCATCAGTGCCAAAGCTCTGCGGTGTGTTATAAAGGGTTTGTCCGTGCAAGCTGACAACTGCACGCAGGGAAATTTTCTGTACAGGAAAAAGGAAAGCAAACTCAAGTTAGTGGGCTTGTCACTGCCTCAGCATGGGCAACTTCAGTAGTTGGATGAAAGACCAAAACGCAGACTGGCTCCAGAACTACAAGCCTGACTCCCGAGCTGTTCTCCTGGCCTGACTCCATCATCTGCTTTGCAATCCTATAGCAAACAGCCCCCGCGACTGTGACTGATCGCACAAGCAAAGCTGGTTAAAGCCAGTTGGACGCTGGAGTCTGTGTGTTACCGCAGTAGGGGTAGATCCTACTGAGGAAGTGTCCGGGTTTGAGCGACACAGGACTAATTTCTCTTCTAATGCTTGGGAAAACTGCACTTTTGGAAGACTCCAGTGTCTGAATTTGTGAAAATATTTACTTTATAGCCAGCTACAATGTGTGGGTTTGAAGGTCTCAGTGTTTTCGAGCTCACCGGGTGCGGGGATGAGGAGGAGTGAGACCCGGGCAATTGACCCAAGCTGGCCAACAGGGTTATTTCACACCGTGAATGTCACATTCACTATAAATTAGGAAGTTTGCTGCGAAGTTCTCCCTTTCCCTTGATGGCTGCCACCCTGAGAACTTCTTGCCCTGGTGTCAGATTCCTGAGCCCTTCCTTTCCTCTTGAAGCCGTTGCACTCGCAGTATCCAACATTTGCTGTCCTCTGCCGGGAGTGCACAGCTTCCTACAGACAGAACGGGCTGAGTATAATCCTTGTATCTTTTATATTGGTATCAGGATCAATATTGGTTCTTTAATGCTATTAATTATCTAATCTTACTCTATTCAATCTGTTTATACATCAACTCCTGGGTTTCCTTGGTTTTTCCCGATTCCCTTTCCCAGGTGGGGAGGGCTCATCGGGTGATAGAATGATTGTCTAAACAACAATAAATTGTTATGGGTTTCTCAAACCATAACAGGAAGTGAGGACTGCTTAATGCAGATCATGCTACAGGTCTTCCAGCCTTGATGGCGGCAATATAAGGCCCCTCTTGCATCATGTCAGGCCATTTAGAGCCTGGCAAAGCAGAGCACCTAAACGTTAACTTCATTCTTACCTGAAAGTCACGGATATAGGTGAGGAAAAAGCTGAGGAAGGAGAATGCTAACGACCACTCTGAGACGGTACTGATGATGTGAGCTGTGTAGCCCTGTGTAATAGTGAGAGCAGGGGTGGGGAGGAGGGGAAAACAACGTGAGAAGCTCCTCTTGAACCTTCAATGGCATAAAGATGGCTTGTGCCTATGGCATCCCACATTCACGGCTATTCCCTTTGGAGAGCAAAATTTCTCAGGTATCTGGAGCCTCTCAAAATGAAGTGCTGAACTCAGCAGAAGAGAATGATCAGGAAAACACCTGCCCCACAAAACTGGGATGACCCCCACTGGGAATTTTATATCCACCAGCCAAAGCTGAAGGCTCACTGAAGAGCTTGGCGTAACAGCAAAACCGCCTTACAGAAGTAAGTTTCACGGCCCTCCTTTGGATGTAAGCCGACTTCCGAGAGGCTCCTTATGCTTTAAATAAAGGAAAGGGTGGGAAAAGCTCTCAAAATCAGCCTGCATCATATTTCCTCCAGTAAGTGCCTGCACCTCCTGGAGAGGATGGGGAGGGCCAGGGAGAGAGGCAGAGCTGTTGAGACCTATGCACCCTTTGTCCCACTTGGGATCCCTCAGTGGCAGCTCTGTCACTTGTATCCTTTGGCCTTTTTCTCCTCTGGACTCCACCAGACACCCACCTGGCAGCAGTCAGGAACTCTGCCTTGCTGCAACCAGCTGGCACGTGAGGTTCATTATTTACAGTTCTCGTGTAACAGTGACTGGGAATCGCTGACCGGCACAGACCAGGCAGGCTGGTAGTTTGATAACTCATTGAGACAGTTCAATTACTGCCCGTAAGGGAGATGATTAATTTAAAACAACGCTTGAAGCTGCAACTGTTTTGCTCAGAGCAGTACTTCAAGTAGCTGCTGGCTGAACTGGGAAAGCTCATCTCTCTCATCCCAAACACGTGTACACAACTGCAGTAAGTGCCCAAGCAAATTTGTCACTGCAAATAATGTAGCTGGTTTTTGTTCTCTGTCTCCACTCAGTCACTTACTTTTTCCTGTGGGTCCCAGTGCAACTTCTGCACTAGATTAGTTCCATACAGGCCACTGTATAAGACAACTGAGGAAACAAACACTGTGAAGAAATATGTTAAGGAAGATTCAAGACCAAGAATGAGCAACATGGAAATTTCAGCCTCAGGTCTGGGCTGTAAGGAGATCTCTGCATGCTTTCCACAAGGTCTCCTCAGTGTCATGCGCAGTAATGGTGATGTGGATCACTTCACATCATTCCCTTCAGCTTGTAGGTTTTTCCAACTGAGTAGTTACTGTCACATGAAAAGGTTAATTCTAATCTACATCAATTATCTTTGGTCCCTGTATGCTGCATCCTGTTATACCTCCTTGATCAAACATGGTGTCCTTATGAAAGCATTTAAACTCTGATCAAATGTGAAGACTCACTTAGCATTTTGAGTATTTTTTTTAAGTGGTATTTTCCAGGCTAATAGTGTCTAGACCTCTTTCTCTGATTGCTTTTCAATTTCTCAACCACCTTGAATGCTTGCTATGTGGGTTACAGGTTGGAATACTGTATCATTGGCAGCAGAGAGGGTTATTAGCTTTTCTGTTTCCCTCCTGGTTCCCTCAAGGTTTGGCAACTGCTTTGGTACAGCAGCCAAGGAAAAACCCCATACGACAATGATTCCTCATTCCATCAGAGACCTGGGCTCTTTCTAGAGTGACTGAGATGTCGCTTTTTCCACACCTTACAGAGGGAAGGTGTGCTACAGCAGTGCTACTGCCTTTATAAATGAAACTTGGAGCATTACGTTATAGAAGGTGTGATTTGCATAGGATTAAGATATTAACTTCTTCAATCGTTAATGAGGTTAAACATCAAGAGCTTCCTGATGTGAAAGATTAATTTTGCCAGTGAACAAGGCTGAACTTACTGGCACAAACACGTCTTTGCAAACCCAGACTTCCAAAGCTTATTAAAAAATTGATGTGAGTGGTCCAGGGAGCTCTGGTTACTGATCTGAATGCAAGATGCCCAATTCTCTGCTAATTAAAACGTCCAGCTTTAGTAGCTGTTAGTTACCTGCCTGAGTTACTACCGCAATGGAAAGAACTTAATCATTGTGATACAAAAATAACTGGCTCCCATCTTCCCCTCATTACAGAGCAAGTAATTAACGGCTTTGCTCTTTGTGTGTTGGCAATTCTGCTGTTTCGCTCCAACAGAGGGTCAGGAGCACTTTTAGGTTTCCTTCTATCCTCCAGTATCAGTTACAACCATTTCACCTACAGCCATAGACTTCTGCCTGTCACCATCTTTCTCTTATTACATTGAGCTGTTAATTTAGAAAATACTCTTGAGAATTTTCTTTTTCTTCCCCTTCCATACATGTGTTTGTATATATCATTATTTCTACAGCTGTCTTTACTTCCCTCTGATTTTGGTTAGACCACAGTGGTTTAAAAACCTCTGTAGATTTTGGGCTTGTGGTTTTTTTGGCAACTGTAAAAGGCTCTTAACTTACAGCAGTTCATCTTGTTGCATTTTAGTCTTCCCCAGTTGAGTTTGGCTCCCAGCTGTTCAAAGCTCAAAAATCTTGTTCTTTGCTAGCTCCAAAAATTTCTGCTAGGGACAGTAATTCTCTAAGGCTCACAGATGACTTCCTTGCTCTGTGTCAAGCCTCCTCAGCAGGTCCGTCTCGCTCCTTTATAGATAACCAGCCTATGCCCTGACTATCGCTTCTCGTCTGACTAGTACAGATTGTATAATCTTGCAGTAGCAGGAAGGGGAGCTTGGCGAGATGCTCCATCGCTGGGAAATGGGGCGTGGGGTTTAGTGCTGGTTTTGGCCGCCAGCCTGGAAATAAGCGGAATTGGTGAGGATTAAATCGGTGGCCTTGATTCAGCTGCAGAAGGGACAGCACTTAATGATTTTTTTGCGCTCATGTCTTTGGAATGTAAATTTGAAAGCTTTAGTGTCATAGTCCTGTTTGACAGAAAGCTGAGTCATAACTTTCAAAATACAATGTTTAAGTCCACCGGGGTGAGCAGAGGAACCACTGCGGTTCAGTTTCCTGATTGTTAAATGACTCTGGACAGGAAAAAGGCCTCTCTTTCTGGATGGGTTTGCCCGTATTTCTGTAAAACCCACAGCTGCTTCCAGCACTCCGAATTCAAAGCTAAGGGAGATGACGGATTCCAGAGCCGAGGGAAAGTTGCAGTGAATGCCGGTCAGAAATGTCTTGTGTTTTGAACTGTAGGATGGGCATGGGAGGAGGTTGGAGGTCAGAGGTCAAATGTCTCTTCTGACTCAACCTTGGCGATATGCTCCAGAATTGTCTGACAAATACCAGCACTTTAAACCGCTCTGGGAGCCAGCTGGCACAGTGCAGCATTGCTGCACATAGTTAGGTTAGTAGTATTTTCTCTTATGCTACATTCTGTACTTCTCTTTTAGTTGTATCCAACTACAAAACTTGCTGCAGCATTCCTGTCACCAGGGAACAGACACTTTTATTTCTTACCTGGCTTTTTGCCCCCCATTAAAACCACCCGTCTCTTAAGCACACTTCCCTTTCTCCCCATCTTTCATAACCTACAGTCAGCCTTCTTTGTGATAAACTCTTATTTTGCCATTTTCAGTCTCTGGTGTGCAGAAGGAAAGTAGAGGAGAAAGAGTGATAACCATTCCTCTTACCTTTTTTCATTATCCAGTGGACTCACTTGTGGGCTTAACCTGATGGTTCCCTTTTTCCTAAAATTCCCAGATTGCAATACAGACTAGGAATAGATAGCACAATACAAGCTGTACGCGTAAAGGTGATGGGCCTTCTATGGCACAGAAGTGGGTTAACTTAAAAGAAGTGGGTTTAATTAAACAATACTGTCATTTGAAAAGGCTGCTCTGTCTTACAGTGACTGCACAGGAAAAGGATACTGCTCACAATGCTTGAACAACACCAGAGAAACACAGTCAGACGGATCCAAAAGATGTCTTTGCTGTGAACTTCTGGCTGCATCAGGTAGGAGAGGACGGTCTGAACCAGCATATAAATGGCCCCTACTCCGAACGTCAGGCAGGCTCCAACCACGTGTATGTAGTACAGAATGCATTTCTAGGGAAAGAAAGCACTACTTGTACAGAACCTGGTTTCACTTGAAACTCTGAGAACCATTTTCTTCTGTAAGCCTTTGGCACTCTGCCCACTCAATTACCTTCTCACATCCCAAGATAAGCAGTTCTGTAATGTGCCAGTATTTAGGAGATTTTTCTTGGAAAACCCATACAGAGTTAGCTGGAAGCCAGCACCTTCCAATCCTCTATTGCTGCTTTTTTTTTAAGTTCTTGTGGCTACGTTACAGGTCACAGCTGTATCTTAACCACAGGAATTTAAAAGAGCTGCTCTCATCAGCCATAATGGACAGTAACACAGAGACGGGATGAAGGAATCCCTACAGTTGGGCAGGTAATGAGAGTGACAGGCTATCTGTCCAGCATTTCTCTCCCAGGAATCTGTACATCTGTGAAAGATAATGCAATACAGGATAAACACGACACGGTTCTAGACCTCAAATGGGGTTAAAAAATAATGAGGTTTAGCGATTTTTCTGAATTACTCTAATTTGAATAAACCTGGTTTGTCAAATTAGTATCTTTGAATACTCAAAGGGAATAAGGCTGAATCAATCGGTAATACTTCTTAATTTAAAAAACACTAGAGGAGAATCAACTGACAAATAGTAAAAATCGTTAATATCACAAGTTATTCCAGGAAAAACAACCCAACTCAAAATTTATGGCCTGAAAAGTCACGTTGTCTTCAGTCCTTTCCTCTCATCCCTGGCTCAGCACGGTACCCAGAGACAGAAAGGAAAAAGCGTTATCTTGCCAATTGTGCAATGCAAGGCCTGGCAGCCTCCCCGCACTCCAATCATGTGGGTGATCTTTTATGCCCTATGGCATGAGACTGTGCATTTTACTGAGTAACTGTTAAGATCAGGAATTGGAGTCAGCCTTTCCTCACAATCTCCACGTGCACCTTATGTGCACAAATGAATTTTGAAGTGCTGCATCCACAGTGTAACAGAGTTGGGAATTTGTATTTAAATAGTGAATAATCAAGTTGCAAAGGTGTATGCTCCAAAATCGTGTGCTGCTCAGTGATGAGGTGTCATCAGAGAGAAATCTTTGCCCTATACGAGAGGAAATCAATAGCCACAGCTAGCATAAAGCAATAGCACTGGCTGACCAGCATGAATTAAAGCTCCCATGAGGATGAGCTATCACTATTGCTTTGACTCCCAACAGTGAGAGCTGTCTGGAGCTGTCTGCGTGATGGCTGTTCCCATATCTCCTTTGTTCCTCTTCATCTATTTTTCACACTTTGATTGTCTTTGGTAACTACTGGATTCCAGGGGCCTTTAGCTCCTTTTGCCTTTGGGGTGGCCCTCAACCAGTGCTCAGCATCGCTTAGATATACAGGTACATCACTTCCAATTTTTGTCTTTCTCAAGATTAAATGTTACACAAACTAGTTAACAGATTAACACGTACCTTCTGTATTTTGAGTATCTTGAAATCTGCAGGAAGTAGACAGACCCCCTCCTGACCAGTGGTGGAGGGAAATTATGGATTTGAACACAGCCTGGAGGCTTTTGCTTGGTGGGAGTGGTAGGGGAGGCTGTGACCTCTGGGTATAGCTGGGGCTCAAGAAAAAAATAAATACATTGAGGCCTCCCCCCCCAAAAAAAACCCAAACCCAAACCCCAAATCAGTGCGCTGAGGTTTTTAAGATGGGGGCTGCTGAAGCACTTGGAGAGCTGTGCTAGGGGAAAAGGAGAAGGGAAAAACGTGGAGCTTCCCAGGAGCTTTTCCTCTTTGCTTTTCCCTGGCCCTAATCCAGCAGGAGAGCAAGGAGACACTGCAGCCTCTAGTGGCTAAAGGCACCACTACAGATCCCCAAAAAATCCAGCAGGTAATGAATCCGATGAGGCTGGCAATTGTACAGCTGTCTTGCATGTAACAGCCAACGATGGAGAATGTGGTCCTGCTGATGGTGCGATATGTGAGAATATCGGATTTTGGAAAAACGAAGTATTGAGGAGGGGAAAAAAATAGAGACACTGGGAGGGAGAAATTTAAAAGCTGCTTGACCCTGCAGTATTTTCAAGAATTGGGCAGGTTTGAAGGGAAATATACCAAAGAAGGTAGATTTTTCAGAGCTGGACTTCCTGTGGGGTTGAGTGTTTTTGTTGACTTTACTAGTTCTAACAATTTTTGACTATTTTATCTTGAGTCAAACTAAAATATAGTTGCGGTCTTTTAACCTGGAGCTAAGGCTTTTAGATCTCCTATAAGGAGATCCAAGCTGAGTTTGCTTTCTGCAAAACTCACAGGTTTCTTAATGTTTTGAAATTTCATGAATGGCTGCTCACAAGTCCCAGTGGTTAAAGCAAATAAGAAATAAGTAAGAAATTCTAAACCCAAACTTATTTTTTTAATGGTTTTCTGTAGGGAATTTGACAGGTTTGCCTGTCAGGAAAAAAACAACCAACCAAACAAAAAACATCTGCCCTCAAAAGTTTTGCTTTCAGTAAACTCCCCATTTTATCAGACATCTCAGTAAACAAACACACAGCTCTGGACAGCTTCAGAACATTGCAAACAAAGCACAAACCTGGAAATTTGCAATAATGCAAAGTCCAAAACAGCTCATCAATCCTAGTGTCAGGCCAATCTTATTAAGCTTGAGGATCTTGGATTTTTCTGGATTCAAAGCGTAAACTTGTTTATAACGGACATACATGGTAGCCATACCTGTTAATGAAGAACCCAAATGCATTAAGATTTTCAGTTGACGAGTAGACTCTCCTTTTTTAACTGGGAAGAAGCTGAGTGACAGAGGCAACTATTTAAAATACAAAACCTGTTGTATGGTACACTGAAATAGGAAAGCTGAGAATCTGGAAGTCAAAACTGAAATAATATAATGGTAAACATATCAACTTACTGGATTTTTCAGATCTCTCATTTGAAAGATACATTAAGTTGTTTTTCCTTCTCTCCATAATTGCAGCACAAGTAAGATGACTGCCTTGAATTTACATTTCTATTCCTTTTGCTAGTCTGTTGGTTTTCTTAAATTCATTTTTGGCCTTCTGGAATCTGCGATTGTCACGCTGGCTTTGTGGATAACATCCCTGACATACACTTTTCTCTGAATTGCTTCAGAGAATTAAGATTGATTGCTTAGAATTTAGTTATTGACTGAGAATTATGGGCTGTTTAATGATCGGAATAAGGAAATGAAATTGTTTAAAGCTGCATGCATTCTGGACCTGCCTGCAGTTCGCCAAGGACAGCTTTCTATACTCACCCAAGAAAGCCGAAATATTTAACATGATCCCAAATAAGCATCTTTCAGGTGGTATTGTCCCTGTATCACTGGAAGAGATAAATGGAGTGATACGTATCCATCTGTACTAAAAGTACTTGCAACACAACTTTACTTATTTTGGTCTACAAAGGAACCATAAGAACCAGATTTGTAAAAACCCTCCCAGACATTTTGCACTGAATTTTTCATTAATCAAACTACACTGTGCTAGTTTCGAGAGCTGTAGAAATAAGCATGGTAAAGACATGCTATCCCTAGAGCAAGGAATGAACATACTTGGTATAACTATTCCTTTTACATTGATCTTAAGTCCATAAAAGGTGAATAAAGGGTATTAAAACTGGAAAAATGAAGAACCTGGAAAACTGAAAGACCAAAACTAAAGTCATATGTACAGCTGGCATACAAGGCAACTGGGAATACAGATTATAGTATGGATTTACTGGTGCAACCAAACCTGGTGACAGCAAGACACTTTACTCTGAACAGAGGGTTGGAGATGTACCCCCAGCTCTCTTGTTCATCATCATTTTAGGAATAGGTTCACAGAGCCACAGCTTAAATGTTAGACTTTTGCACAAAACCAGACAGCTTTAGAGTTACACACAAATAACTACAAACAGCTAGTAACTTTAGAACTGGAACTGTTAGGTAAGAACTCTGTTTAAATTTTGGAGTTGGGGAAGAATTCTCGGGAGTGAGAGGCCAGTTCAACACTATGGTACAGTATGAACATTACTGACCTGATGTAGGGCACCAAAGGGTCGACGTGGTGTAGGATGATTGCAGTAATGTATGAAAACACAAAAGATGCAGCTGACCAAACAACCAAAGCCACAGGCAAGACAGAGAGGCCTTGCTGAAACCACCACATGTCAGCACTGACTTCTAACTCTGAACGCTGTGAGGAATCAAATACAAAGCTTTAGTAAGATTTCTCAAATGTTTTGCTTGAGGCAAACTGCTGCTTCAAGTACAATTTGATATGGCTCTCGGTTCTGTCCTGCAAACCCAAAGTGAACATTTGACTTCACGGCACAGAAGCAATCATAAATATTCAGAAATAACATCTGGAAATGTCAATTCTGAAATTCTTAGAAGATTATGGGAGACGAAAACGGTAGTGTCACTTTACTACATGTCTTAGCATTTGTTGCTGCCAGAGTAAGGTCAAATGGGTCACTGTGAATAACTGACTCTATTTTCTTCTTACCCTTGTGTCATAACACCATGTTAGAATTAGTGAGGCTGATAGGGAACGTGTCCCAGGAGTGACAGTTTAACTGATAGTGGCTGTTGTGGAGCCTCTAACTTCCATTAACAACCAACTGGGCAGACGTGCAGAAAATGACCTAAAATTACTTCAATATCTGCACTCATTTACTACCTGTCATGCTGTGTGACTCAACATCTGCTATAAGCATCACTTAAATAAGCTCACACTTATCTATGAGCAAGAGCTGAGCATTACCAGCCACAACCTTCAAACTCAAGGGCTACTTTATCCCGGTGGCAGTATAGCAGCTACCATGTATTCACAGGTGGGAGGCAAAGGTCTATTTACAGTGGATTGAGATGACTAACCCTGTACTTGCGGTATCAAGTTCCCCAAGTCCCAGCCTGACAGCAAATCTGTGCCTCTACCTCCATCTCTCTAAGAGAATAGTGTGCAGCTGTGTCACCCTGGTGAGCTCATGCAGAAAGAACTGTGACTCCTCTCTACTGTTGCTGCTAGAGGGAAGTAATTTTCTATCAGCTTCAAATACAAAGTTAAGCAGAGCTGATTTCAGAATGCCAGAATGGCTGAGGTGGGAAGGGACCATCAGAGGTCATCTTGTCCAACGCCTTGCTCAAGCAGGGCCACCCAGAGCCAGTTGTGCAGGATGGCCTTTGAATATCTCTAAGGATGAAGATACTGCAGCCTCTCTGGGCAACCTGTGCTCTGTCATCCTCACAGTGAGAAAGTGTTCCCTTAAGTTCAGACTGAGCCTCTTGAGTTTCAGTGTGTGCCCACTGCCCCTGGTCCTGGCCCTGGGCACCGCTGAAAAGAGCCTGGCTCCGTCCTCTTTGCACCCTCCCTTCAGGTATTTGTACACGTTGATGAGATTCCACCTGAGCCTTCTCTTCTCCTGGCCCCGTGTTTTATCCTATTTTACTGATGGTGTTCCCTTACATTTACACCGGTGAGAAGAGTATAGAAAGTGTTTAAGCATAGTTGAAACTGGAGAATGTAAGTGGAATATGAAACAGGAAAAAAGTGAAGAGCAAATAATAACAAGTATGGATCCAAGGGCATCCAGGCAAAGATCAAACAGTCCATGAGAAAAGCAAAATAATGTTGAGACCAAATACAGTGCAGCACTGGGAGGTTTTAGGAGGCGGGCATTGCCTAGAGTGTGAGAGGCTGAAAGAAAGGAGAAAGAGAAAAGGAAGAAAGAGATAGGAAGTACCAAGACCAGAAAGTCTCATAGGAGGAAAAAAGTTGAAACAGAAGTGGGTGAATCTTGCAACACATCAGAGCTGATCAACTCCTTTGCATCTCACTTAGGAGACCTGACACGGAGTTTCTGCACTCGGCTGGTACTGAGCCCCAGGCAGATCTTTGTCATTGCATGGCATAGCTTTTCGCTGTCCTTTGCCAGCATGTGTGTCTAGGAGAGCTTGTGGAAAGGCAGCTTGATAGATTCACATAATGCGTAACAGTGCATAATGAGAATTGCTCATTTACCAGAAGCTGGTCACTGTCTTGTGTTTGTGCTGCTTTTAAGCCTAGAATATTAGTGGTTCAAACAAGAACAGATGAGCTCTGGTATGCTCCTGGGAGGTTACAAAAGCCAACTCTAACTGATAACCCTTGAAAAGAATGTACAATTGCATCCTCGTAAAATTAAAGGTTCAGCTGCTTGTAAGGAAGATGTTAGGTAGGAGATAAGGTGTCTAACAGGAGATGTAGTGAATAAGAACAGAGTGATAGAATTAAAGGTGCTTGCTTTCTTAGCCTTAAGCTTTCATTTTTAAGCTAAGTATAACATTTGCCCTCTAATGTTGACTTTCATTTTAAGATTGTAACGCAGTAAAAATAGTAATGAATATAACTTCACAATCCCATCTTTTGTGTGAGTAAATTGGGAATTTGTATGAAAGAGAAACATATTTTGCATGGCATTCTCTGTTATAGATGTTATGTGCCTGGGCATGTAATTCAAAACTTCAAGCAGTGAGTCTGATGCTTAGATTTTACTTTTCCTTTAGCATTTAAATGTTAATAGTGCCTTCACTTTATTTCTAGCTAATAGATTTTTGCCTGAAAACAAATAAACAAACAATATGCCACATACCTGAGAACAAGGGCATCAGAAGAAATGACACATCAAGGGGAATCCAAAGCCATCTTTCTGTTGAAGTTCCACATTTCGCTTCATTTTTTTTCTAAACCTTTGAGATATAAAGGAAAATAATCAAGATGTGAGGTACTTCTATACCTCTTAGCCCACAGTATTTATTCTCCTTCTTAGCATCTTCTATTAGTCACTGCTGCTGACTGGACAGTGGATTAGATGGACTGTTGGCCTGACACAATATGTTTTTCCTATGTTCCAAGTGGTTTAAGGAGTGAAGCATGTGTATGGTGACAGTAGGAATGCAAAAAACCAGGCGTTTAAGACTTTTTGATTTACAGGACTTGTCTACACAAAGATTGAACTTGAAAAGAGAAGTTTTCAAGAAAAAAGATATGAATGTAACTGTTTTAATGCAATTAAAACCAGTGCCTATGATCACTGCTTTCACATAAGGAAGAGGACAGAACATGAATTCTTCCCGTTTGCTGGGGATGAGCATCCCAATGTGATGCTAGTGCTGCGCTTAATGTGTGACATGACAGGTGCTGAAGCAACCTGAATTTAACCAGACATCCCACAATTCCTGTCGTCTCTTCACATGAGCAGCTGCCATTTTCACATGCTGGAGAAGTCGCCAGAGAGGAGATACCATGCTGCATTCCTGTTAGCTGGCGATATTCATAAGCTTGCACAGATGTCTGCAACATTTGGGTGCTGGTCAGATGCAGCTTTGGGGTACCGCTGCCACATGGGTGCAGTGGGGCTAAAGCTATGCAGGAGGTAAGGGAACGCAGACAATGCAAATTTGCCACCTGTTGGGAGTATTTCCGTGCCTGTGCAGATTAATTTACCTGGACTAAGGCAAGGTTAGTAAAGCAGAACAGCTATTTGGAATTTTCCCCCAGATGTTGCTCTTATTACATGGCAAATGTGTCCACGCAGGCAGCTCATCACCAATGTCTGCTGCAGAGAAGCCCTCGGTCAGTCAAGACTGGGTATGTCTGCAACCTACGCTGTCACGCAGCCTGAAGCTAAGGCCTGGACACAAATTATGCTCGTTTTCATGTGGTCAGGCGTAAAGAGCAGTGTGGTAGCTTCAGCTGCAACCGGAGAGCTCTGGTGAGGCATGACTTCTTACTGTGAATATAGCTGCAGGCTGGTACATCCCAACAGCATGGGAATTAGAGCCAGTTTGGGCTCTGCCAGGAAATTGCAGCTCTGGTCCTCTTACTTTCATAGATACAAACCTCTGACAAACTCTCCTTAAAACTGTTTTGTAATTTTTCCCCCCCTAAATTCTGTCAAGATCTTCCCTGAATTCTTATCATTTCCTTTCATCTTCCTTCCTGTTTAAATTTTTTCAGTGAAATCAGTGAAGTCTTTCTTCACGCTATTCTGTAGACAGACTGTATATACCAAACATGGGCTTTGTTCTGTGCAAAGCGCTGTGCGCATTTATGGCACTGTCTGCCCAGGCCCTCCAAACTTTGCACTGCTGCAGATACACCGTGTCACTGCCAACTCACAGGGCTCTGAACATGGAGCATCTGGGCAAGCACAGGCGCATAAGGAGGCGTCTCAAATCACTGGGAGGCAGGATGGAATCACCTCGCAATGTGCCAGCTGGAAGGTCTCGAAATAAATTATTATTAACACCTCATCCTGTCCTATTGTTTTCAACAGTAAGAAAGAAAACACACTCAACCTCCTTGTTTTTTCACAAGCTCCTTTGCCAACAGATTATACAACAGCAATGGCTAGCCTGTTTTCAAAAGAACTATGATTTTCTTAAACATTTATCCCGATCTGTAGGCACTTTTGTGTCCTAAGGGGGGTTTTAAGCCCCAGATTATCACAGATCTTTCCTGCAATAGACATTATCACATCATCATCAAGAGAAAGTCAAGGAAGTGTTTCAACGGCGATTTTAACCATCTCTGAGGTTTTTCTTTAAATGCAGGAAGTGTGCAGCAGCATTCTGCACATGCTTGAGCATGCGGAATAGAAACTACAAATGAAAATGAAAGGTGGCCAAGACAGTTAACGGCAGCAAGTTATCCAGAATGATAATGCTGAGAAGGTGCTAAAGAGTATGTGTGGCAAATGGAAATTTCTAAATTAACGCTGATACCCTCACTGTCAACCAGCCTCCCTCAGCAGGACAGGCAGAGATAAAGCCATCCTAAGGGGTACTCCTTTTTCTCTCCAGCAAACTACTCCAACAGACCCTGTGTTCATGGAAGAAAGACACAGCAATTAGCCCTAAGCAAACACCAAGGTTGGATGGGGATGAGTCAGAAAGGGATTGAACACGTTCATTTGCGCAACTGACTGTCAGGGTCAAACTGATAACAACGGTTAAAGGTTAAATCCTCAAAGTAAGAAGTAAGAAAGTAGGAAATGTGTCACCTTTGTAGTTCCCATGGCAGGGTAATGATAGATGACTCATTTTGAGTGTTTTCTTGGTACAGACACCCAAAAAAGTTGCTATTAAGTCTTTTGGATGTGGGGGTCAGCTTCCAGAGAGTTGAGGCGAGGATCTTTACGCCCTCGCTGAGCCCCCGTTACCCAGCTGGGGAAGCAGCACAATGGCACGGCGCCAAACCAAACAGAGCCAGGCACAAGGTGCCATGACATAAGGATGTATCAATGCCCATTTTGGAAACCTGACATACCACGATACCAGCCTGTCGTTACAGCTGACTGAGGAGCTCAGCGTCCAGGATGAACGCACGCTACCTGTCAGTCCAACCTGTCTAACCAGAGAAAAGCAGCTAAAAATACGTGAGTTGCAGAGCAGGGGCGAGTTTCCCACCTTATGGCTGGGGAATCGAAGTTACTGCAAAGTCACAGGGAGGGACTGGAGGTGCCTGGTGTGAGGGGGTCAGCGCTGGGTGGTCAGAAAGAGGGAAGAGGGAGAGGGGACAGCATGGAGGGAAGGTTTAGGAGGGG
>VZSZ01001081.1:24598-77188 GCA_013398815.1 Ibidorhyncha struthersii
GAGGGAGAGAGGCGCAGTGTGGGTGAGGGGGGAAGGTCCTTGAGGTCGGGCCTGGGCCTGTGCTGTGGGCTGGGCCGGGGGCTGGGGTACCCCTGCCCGGTCTGGGTGCGGGTGGGTCCTGGCCGCGCCGGGGACTGGCCACTTCGGGCTGAGGGCGAAGCGGTTGGCCGAGGGGTGGCCTTGTCCTCCCTCCCTTACCCGGGGTGTTTGCCGGCGAGCAGCCAGGCCCGGGTGAAAGTCCTGCGGAAGCCGGGCAGTGTGGGGTTGTTTGTTTTGGAGGACGGGGTGGTCTTTACTTGTTTTCTCTTCTCGAGGGGAGCAACCCTTCGGGAAGAAGGGAAAAAGTGTATAGTTTTCTGCATTGGAACTAATTTTTCTTGTCATCCAGGACAACACCCACAGGGACCTAGGTGACTAAGTCTGCTTCCTGGTAAACGAATGGGTGCAAGTCTGCCTGCTTGCAAATTTATCAAGTTCCTGCACGAGAAAGACCCTGTTTGCTTGTTTTCTCCTCTCCTCCTACTGGCTGGGCTTTCTGAGACTGGCTTTTCACTACTGGAAATTGCCTTGATTAAGCTGTGGAGAGTGGAAATGAGAGCACTTGTTCTCATGCCAGTACTGACCTTTGATTTACATAGCTGTTTTCCCCTGCCTGCTGTGTGTTGATGATGGCTTTAAAGATAGCTGTCATATTCCCCTCTCTAGCTTCATTCTTCTAGACTTCACAACTAGGTATCTTTTTTTTTTCTGCTTGGCTCTTGTAGATAACTAGCAAACTTCCCTTTTTAGTCTCTTTTCTGTACTGCTTCTTCTCTAGTTTGTGTGGAGAGTTACATGTTTCTGGTTTCCTGCCTTCAAGGGAGATGGAATGTCGTGAGAGTCCTTGTTTGTGCTGGAACTGCTGTTCCCGACCCTGTGTTTTCTTTTTTCAGCTGCCTCATGCTGGTGTCTGTGGGCTGTCTTTGACCAGCTAAAGCGCTCTAGCTCCTGCATGTTTCTTGCATATCTTAAAAGTTGAATAGACAATGAGCTTTCACCTGAGTTGGATTAAATTTGGAGAAGAAAAAAGCCATAGCAAAATTGAAATAAGGAACAGTGATCTGAAAAAAAAATGCTTATAACTCAGCTTCAACAAAGATGTAAAGCTACTTCAAACCAGTTAAACTAAAAACACTACATGTACAGAGAAATCTTTAGTGCCATCAATTGGTAAGCTAAAGTGATGTCTGTCTGTTAGAGACAGCTAGCTCCCCATGAGAGAGGTGCGAGGGGACTGACTGTGCCTTAGTCTGTAATGTAAGTCAGTGGTGTGGTGTAAGTTTCTACTGCTGATGAAATGCAGGCTGGTGGCTGCAGGATATTTGCTTCAGTAGGCAGCAAAGAAAGTAAACAACTGCAACTTACCATTTTATAACCGCATTGAGAACACTTGTTCCCTGTCTCTTCCTCAGCAATTTTCCAAGTATCTTTCTTTTCGAAGGGAGAACTCTTATAAAATCATCTTAGTTTGCTGATGGCAAATGAAACACTCCTTAGAGCAGCACCTAGAAACTTGTGATATCTTAAAATCTTATTTGTGCTCTTCACCTTCAGTATGTCTCAACCCTTTATGTTGCAGGATCTTATGATTCTCCGTAACAGCTGCTACCTGCCAAATAAAAGTTCCGAGGCCACCCAATCCATGAGTGGGCATCGAAACATAAAGAGGCGATGTGGGGAGT
Organism: Ibidorhyncha struthersii; assembly: GCA_013398815.1. Taxonomy (NCBI): domain Eukaryota; kingdom Metazoa; phylum Chordata; class Aves; order Charadriiformes; family Charadriidae; genus Ibidorhyncha; species Ibidorhyncha struthersii. The sequence goes on from VZSZ01001081.1 coordinate 26,320, forward strand.
CACACCTGGAATCCCCTGCGGGCTGTGGTCACGGTCCCGCTGCTGGATGCGTGTTAAGCAAACTAGTTCAGTTGCCTACACCTCCCTTGTCAAAGCACCAGCTGAAACGGTTAGAAGAACACAAATATCAGAGTGCCGGACGATCCCTGCTTGAACCCCTAATGCAAGGTTACTGGGAATGGTTAGTTGGAAGAGTTCCAGCCTGGATTGCCCCAAATCTGATCACCATCATTGGACTGTTAATAAATATATTTACAACTCTGCTATTAGTATATTACTGCCCAACAGCTACAGAACAGGTAAGTTATGGACCTCTGACAATCTTTGTTTGTAGTTACTGTCATCTAGTAGCAGCTGGCAGTGTTTTCCAGTAGATTCTTGTTTCTGGAGAACTGTTTATTGTTGATCAGCTGGCAGTTCTCACACGTTAAAGCTAATCTCTATAAATACGTGTGTCTCCGCATGAGTGCTCGCATGCGGATTCTGGGGTTAACACACTGCTTGCTGAGTGAAACAGCAGTTCTTCTGGCTAATGTGCACTGTATGAAATGGGGTCTAGAACCAAAATAGCTGTTAGAGTAACAGATGTGAAGGACCGGCTGCATGAAAGCTGCAGCCCCAGAAGGCTTGAGTTCATGTGCAGATGATTAAGAAACAGATTTGTAGCTGTCTTGCTTGCATGGCATGTGAGGTTTTTGCCTGTTTACTTTCTCTGCTTGCGACTGGGTTAGTCACCTTCAGCTTTCTGATCTAGAGTTACCACACAACAAGAAGTGCAAGGTGACTCGATTGGCAGCGAGCTGAGCCTGCCTGTGAGCCCAGCTAGAGTTGCAACATAGCGAGGAACTTGAGCTCAGACAAGGGACCGAGCTCCAAAGTGGTGCAGCTTGGGAGATGAAGGCCGGCTGCTTCTTCTGTGGCTGCTGTGATTAAACCCAGCTTACTAAAATAAAGGAACACCTTTCTTCATCCCACATGGGCCTTGGCGGTTCGTGTTACCAGGCAGGTCAGATCAGGACCTTGGGTACAACGTGTTATGAGCTGCAGGAACACAAAGTTGTCTTCTTGAGCAGCATGTTGCCCGAGTAGTCTGTGCTGTGAGAAGGCTGGATAAAAGTCAGTAGTTTTATTCTTTGTTCTCAATGCACTGCAAGCTCCTGACCTGTCCTCAGGGGAACTGTCTTAACCTCCTGTAATTCCTGGTTTCAGGGGTACAGAAGTCTGTACAAGGCATTTCAAGTTACTAGTTTCAAAGACTTTTCTCTCTCACTAGAGTTACCTTGTAAGGCACTTTGAAGACTTCAATTTTTGTGCACTGGAAAAGTTTTGTCACTTGAATGCTGACTTTTAAAAGCTGAAAGAGCTTTTTAAGCACTGCAAAAGGGAATAATTTGGTACAGAAAATGTACTACATGTCGAATAGCTGGAGAATGTCTCATGAATTCTAGCTTTTAAAATATCTGAACTCCTTTGTAACCAGGTCTCCCAAGTTAGGTTGGGAAAATACTTCGTAGTCAGGTGGTATACAACTTGTTTCCACTCATACTCCAAAAACTCCATGTAGGTTGGCACATTCAAGACTCTGCATCCCAGTTCCACAGATGACCTAGTAAAGGGATGTTTGCCTCTTCTAGAAATCTGTTGAAATAGATAGTTTCACAATAACTTGTGGAATTTGGCAGGTGTAAGATAAAAAGTGAATATTAAGTTCGAGCAGTGAATACTTAGAGCAGCTCCTTCCTCTTTCAGACAATGGCATTGTCGTATAGCTTGGTTATAACTTGACGCTTATTCCCACAGCAGTATTACACGGGGGCTGAGATGTTGAAATTAGTTCGATAGAGAGCTTTCAACCTGTCTCTATTTCAGCAACTTAACAGCTAGCATAGGCCACTGAACCAGAGCATAATTTAAAATTTAGAGTACAGCTGTATTTTGGTTAGTAATTAAACTTCTAAAGTACGCACTAACCTACACTCAGAGTGTCAGAAAGTCATGGTGCTAGCTGTAGTCTGCTGTATTAAAACACTGTTTTGTGTTTAACAGTTTGAGGGTTACTTTGTGCAAGTGAATGAGATTGTCTTCTCACTTCAGCTGAAAAATAACTTTCTGCTGAGGTAGCTTTCAGCCTGATCTGATTTGCCATATGGCACTGCAGCCCTGTGTGCTGGCACGACAGGGAGGATGCCATCTCTGTGGCAGAGCTGTAAGCTTGTGCTTTTTAAGTGTCAAGTAGCTGTCTGGGAAGAAAATGGGGCTTTGAAATTCCAGAAACAGATTTTATTTTTTTTTTTTCCCCCAAAAGCACTATTGCTTTCAGATGTAAATTGTCTCTTCCTTGTAGCTCAGTCTTAGTTCCGCTTTTTTCAAAAGCGACTTGTCTGTTCCTGTTGATGAAAGGTGTAGCCAAGGGAATGTAGCTATCTCTTGCAGCCTCCCTTATAGCCAAAAAGAAAATGAGATACAAATAGTTCTATTGCCCGCTTAGCTGGGGAGACCCCAGCTATCAAAGCATTGAACAGTGGAATGGTACCTGAATTTTTGTTTAAAAACAACAAAAAAAAATGGACAAGAGAGGGAGCTGTGAAATTTTATGCAGATACGAATAATATCTAAGTGGAAACACCTACACTGGTAATTACAGTAGTGTTTAAGAAGAGGAGTCAGCAGTCTGATATTTTTAAAAAAAAATTTATAGAGGGAAAAATTGCATGACACTGAAAGATAACTTAAACCTTGTTTACAAAGTCTACCCATAAGAAATAGAAATATCATCATGGGATGGAATTCTGTAGCATCAAAGCCTTTTCTAAATGTGGATGTCTGGTTTGGGGTGATAGGTTTCCACCTTAACTCTCTTCTTGTGCTCGTTTGTGTAGATGCATTGCTAAAACCAGAGCATGCTGTCAGCTTTTGAGGCAGGATGAACTGTTTTAGTAAAATGCCGTGGCAGGAACAATGCAAACTGTAGAAAGAATATATTTAAGTTGATGTGCTACAAATGAGTCATGGTTGTGTAGCCCAGAAGAAGGTGGACTTTAGAGCTTTATGAGAGGCAAGTCAGCTTGATTAAGCTGCTTGGCTGTATTTGGACTTTATTTGCGTGGTCTGTAAAATAGAGCTGCTCCTAAATGCTCGCTTCTATAAAGTGTGTCAAATTTGAAGATTGCAAAATATCCAATAATACCTGTTTTATGGATGTGTAAACTGAGACAGACTAATGGCAACCCTCTGGCTTTTGTGGTAATAATCGTTTATGCTTCAAATACTGGAAAAAAAGCTTGAATTGAAGTCTCTGGTCTAGCAGGGCTTTGATGTTTCTGTAGAAATTTTTGTAGAGAATGTGAATGTTAAATGTTATTAATGCAGATTTGGCAAAGCTGCTGTTACCTAGGAATAGAAAAAACAGTTGGTGCTGGAGGTGCTGTACTGCAGAGCATTGGAGCTTTATGGGTCTCAGAAAATGTAACAGCTGAACTTGAACTCTAAAAGTTTGAGCCCTTTGTGGTGACATAGTTCTCAAGTGCCACTGCAGCCTGGTAATACGCTGTACTTGGCAGTGTTTTAGTACGTGACACCTCGTTGAGGTCTTGTGAAGATGAGCTTGGTGTTTGTGACACAGTTGCACATTTAGGGGGCTAAGAATGTTTTCCAGTTTCTAAATCACTCAGACAACTTACAAATACCTCTACAGGAAAGAGAAGCAAGACAAGAACTTAATTGTGCACAACTTTGCAGAGGTAGTACTATAACTTTTTTCAGATGTACAGTGCAACGTCCTGCTTTAGATTAATAGCTACAGCATATTTTCTAAGCTAGTAATTCTTGTTGCTGTTGTATTTGCATTTCATATGTCATAATCCCCTCTGTCTGTCCCTGTTAGGACCAGCTACTGAAAGGTCCGTGCATGTGGTGAGGAAGTGCGTGCAAATGAAAAACTACTGTATGAGAGTGTCAGATAGTTCAACTTAAGGCTTTTTTTTTTAAGGTTTAAAAAAGCTTTTACTGTCACTGCCTGTTTCTTTCTTAGGCACCTCCCTGGGCATACATTGCTTGTGCATGTGGCCTTTTCATCTACCAGTCTCTGGATGCTATAGATGGAAAACAAGCAAGAAGGACAAATAGCAGTACTCCGTTAGGAGAACTTTTTGATCATGGCTGTGATTCGCTTTCCACAGGTATTGTCATTTTAAATTGAAGTATGAGGATTAAATGACACTATTTCAGGGATCAAATCTGGAATACAGGAAAACAGTTCTTTACTGAAGAAGAGGACAACTGATATTGCTGAATGTATAGCTTTTCAGTCAACTTCTTTCCATAGGCAGTACTCTTGATCAGCTGAATGCCTTCTCTTGTATTATACTGACGCTGAAAAACATTAAGCATGTGACTAATTCAGTCCGAGCCAGAAGTTTTCTGTGTATGCTTTATCAGACTCTTGGTTCTACAAAAAATTCTGTAAGAAGTTGTCAAAATGCTCTTCTATGTTATTTTAGATCCCATCTATACAGAGCGATTGCAAGACAGGTATGGAGCCTAAACAATGGGACAGTAGAAATCTGAGTTTAAGATTAGAGTTAGCAAGACGAGTTCCTTTCTCGGTAGGTAGAGCTCATTGAGCCTGCCGGAAGTTTAACCCCATTGCAAAAAAATGATCAGATGCTTTTGGTTACTTAAATTTTAAATCTCTTATGCTTTGAATACTTATGAATACTTTATCAAAGTTGTGTATTTAAGGTGGGGTGGGGGGAAGCATAGATACCTTATGAGTCTTGAATGACAGAACTTGGATTTTCTTAATGGCATAATAAAAATTCAGAAAATGGGGAAAACTATGTCCAACAAACTTTGGATATGTGAGAAAACCCCAAAACTCTCTGGCCGCAGGCTCCAATTGAATAAATCACTCAATTCCCTTGATGTCTAATCCTGTGAAGTTCAATGAAAATGACTGAACCCCTCAATATTGAGGACTTCTGATAACTGATATGAATTTAAATATACCCTTTATAGTCTGTACTTTTTAAAAATGAAAGTGTTAATATCTTATGTGTGTGAAATAAAACACCTTGGGATACTTTCACGCTCTCTCCTTCTCTGGGTCCTTTTGTTAGATTTGTTTCTGGTAAGGATCTTTACACACATACACACTTTATCATTTTACTATGTGACTGATTTTCTTCTGCAGTCTTTGTGGTTTTGGGAACTTGTATTGCTGTGCAGCTGGGAACGAACCCTGACTGGATGTTCTTTTGTTGTTTTGCTGGAACATTCATGTTTTACTGCGCGCACTGGCAGACATACGTCTCTGGAACGTTGCGCTTTGGCATGTAAGTACCTTGGCTGAAAATAAAACTGAAAGTTAGGCTGCTTTCCTGTCTAGTTGCACTTAATGTGATTGTAGTTCAGACCCTTAGAGCCGTAGTAAATTGTTTATATTCATATATATGCACACTTAGAGCTTGTGGCAGCTATTACCTGTTGGATCCGCAATTAATACTGAAAGTTATTTAGCTTGTTTTAAGAGTGGTAAAATACACTTTTGTCATGTTAGTTAATTATGAGCTTCTGATGTGATTTCCTGTATTTATTGAGGTTCAAAGTGCCTAATGTTTCATCCCCAAGAATAGAATGCTGTTGTCAGATGGTGGCAGTCTGGCTTTAGTATTCAGTTAATTACCTATCTCTTGGTATTGCTTGACTTGTGATGATGTATAGTTGATCATCCCTATTAACCATAATTCTTAAAATATAGTGTATTAATTGACATTGTGCTTACAATTTAAAGTTCTGAATGCCTTTTAGGGAGTATAGACCGTGGTTCTGTCAATAATGGGACCAAAATTGCAATGCCGAGAAAGTCAACAGCTGAAATCCCATTTAAGGCTGGGTGAGGGTAGGTGGGGAAACAACACAAGGACTCGGTGGGCTGTGGGATTCGCTAGCCTTAATGTGGAAATGTACCGTTGTTCTATGTTTGCATTCATAGATGGAACATGTATTTCTGCACTGCAGAATGATTTTTCACCTGGAAACCTCTGCATTTTGTCATCAGTTTGTGTGGGATTTTGAAACAATGCTACAACACACATTTATTTACAGTGTATTGTTATTGCTCTATAGATACCCAGATACTGCTAAAACAGTACAATTATGGACTTCTTGTCTGTAACAGCTCTTATTGACAGGATACTAATGCAGATTCTCTTGAGAAAATTCTGTGTTTCTGCTCAAAAATATAAGATGACAGAGCAGTTTTTGATGTCTATTGGAGGAAGAAAAGAAGAAAATCTAGATCCATATTCTAATCCTGACTACACCAAAGCAGATAGAATACTTTCAGTCAATTCTGATACTTAAATCTTTAAAGTAAAATATCTGGCTCAAATGTTGTAATGTTTTAGGCTTCTCACTTTCATGTTGTATCAAAGGTCTCAATACTGAATGCCTTTAGCTCCCTTTGAACTTTATGGGGCCGTAGTAATTAAAGTTTTCTTATTATTAATCAAAGAACACAAAACCAAAACCAACCTTGGCATGTGCTTGACTTTACAGATGCAAGAATCAAAACCACACAACTTGCTCTTGTGCTGCAGACAAATGTGTACATTACTCCTGGTATTCACTGTAACTTTTGCTTTTCTGAGATGGTGTTTTGTAGCAAATGCTATTGTTCTGCATGGCCTTATATTATGAGAATTTGATGTTCCATCAACATCTAGCTGATGTAGAGAAGGCAATAAGCACACAAATATGTATATCATTATTTTAGATAACGGACAGTGCTGTATAGTAAACACATTTGTTTCTTCATTTGCCCTGTGTCACAAGGTTAATAAGCTTCAGCCATAAGCTGATGTTCCTTTCTGTGGCAAAAACTGATATTATTTCTCCAGTTAATTGATTATCACTGTTTGATAGTAATTTTTTTTCCTGAAGTTTTCATCTCACCATTTGTAAAACTGAAAAAAAAAAAGTAGTCTGCATTTTATCTAGTCTTCCAGATTCACTGCAGTGCACAGGCTTAGGTATTCAGGTATTCTTACTCCTGAATAAGTGCAGCTGGAGACAGCTGTTGAAAGGAGCCGAAAAGGTCTTAGTGCGCAGTAGCTTTTTCCTGTTTGTGTATCCTACATAGTAACTCTATGTCAAAAATACACTGAGGAGGCTGTGAAAAGTAGTGATGTTTTAGGAAATGTGTCAGCATTTCTAACTTGCCTTCCATTCCAAAGAAGGAGGAAAGAGCACGCAGTTGGTTATCACTTACTGTATTTCTGCAATGAGATTATGTTCAAGAACTGTGCTTCATTACACAGATCAGCTTAATAAGCAAATGGGAAATGGCTCAGAGAAGAGGAGCAGACTGCTAGAGGGCAAGATTAATATTTTACTCCTTGCAGCTCAAACTTGAACAGTTAAATGTATAATCAACTTGGCTTGCTGAAAAAGTCCATTGTCTTTGGTGGAAAAGAAAAAGACGAATTATCATGTGTCAAGTGTATGCTTGCAGAACAGAATGTCTGATTCGTATATGCTGTCACTGTACCAGCCTCGACAATTCACTGAAGCTGTGCAGAGTGCACGTTGAGTCAGACTCTATCTGCAGAGCAGGAGTGTTCACCCCGAGGGAGGAGGAAATGGGATCGCTTCTACGAAATTCCTATGGAGTATTGCAGGTGGAGTAGGAAAACTATTAGTTTAATTGTGCCCAATTATTGAATACATCAACTGTGCTGGTTCTTTTTTCTTCCCACTGACAACTGTGGGGAGCTGCCCTGCACTACACCAGGACTGCAGAATAATCAGTTGAGATGCTTGGGTCCCAGTGATCTGTCTCCATCTTTAAATGATTGGTTTGGTTTGAAGAACCCACAACAACTTATTGTTGTTTAGACAATTATTCTCTCACCCGATGACCCCTCCCCACCAGGGAAAGGGAATTGGGGGGAAAAAACAAGGAAACCCGAGGGTTGACATATAATCAGATTTAATAGAATAAGACTAGATAATTAACATTAATAATACTAAATATAGAAGGATTATAGTCGCCTCATTCTATCAGTAGAAGCTGTGCACTCCCAGCAGGGGACAGCGAATGTTGGACACTGCGAGTGCTGTGCCTTTGGAAGGGAAGGGCTCAGGGTTCTGGCACTGGGGCAAGAAGTTCTCAGGGTTGCAGCCATCAAGGGAAAGAGAGAACTTCGCAGTGAACTTTGTAATTTATATTGAATGTGCTGTTCATGGTATGAAATAACCCTGTTGGCCAGCTTGGGTCAAGTGCCTGGGCCTCGCTTCTTGTAATTGTGCCTGGCGAGCTGAAAAACACTGAGACCTTGAAACCCACACACCATAGCTGGCTTTAAAGTAAATATCTTCACAAATCCAGACACTAGAGTCTTCTAAAAGTGCAGTTTTCCCAAGCATTAGGAGAGACCTTACTGAAAAGTAAAATTACTGAAAGAGAAATTAATCCTGTGTCGCTCAAACCAGGACAATTTTGTTAGATCTTGTTTGGCAGCTGATGCAGACTTTTCAGAAAGCAACTTGAGTTGGTTAAATAGCTAAAAAAAATAGCTAGAGGTCAGTATTGCTTAAAAATTCCCCGTGAGGAAGCAGGAAGTGTCTCCAAGCAAGTTGGGTTGGCTATGGTAAAAGTGACTGTAAGTAGGACCCACAGGTAGCAGGGAGCAGCATGGATAGAGTCGTATGCAGAAATTTTGTTTAAGAACAAACACCCGACCTGGGAATGGGCTTGTGAAAGAGGAGGGATATACTGCCCAGTTGAAGAAATCACAAGGTGATTCTGAATTGCAGGAAAACGCTCAGTATTAAAACAGTCCAAATACCATGTTCACCTGTTCTGGTTTTCAGCCCAGTAACTGGTTTATCTGGATTGTGCGCTTGCTGTGCTGCAGTACAGAATGAGCTTTGTTTCAGGCTTAGTCTTGTGTGGGCACAGCTGGGCCATAACCGGGGCATCTCTGGCTTGGAAAAAAGTGGATTTTCTGCTGCATATCACAAAAATCAAACTAGGAAGCCCCAATGGACTTCTGCGTGGGTATGTGCAAGAGATCTGGTATTTTAGGAAGATGGTGCAGAATCTGGAATCGTTAGGGAACCTGGTGCACAAGCCCTGAAGGGAATTTGCATGCCATTAGCTGGAGCCCAGTTGTGATTATGAGCTCTGGTTCTTCCAGATCCAAACTTACTCTGCTTAGATTCGATACTGCACCTGGTCACTGTTCTGGCTTCAAGAAGCGATTAGATGTCTGTGTTGATGCAGGTTCAGTGCTGTATCGAACCTTACGAGGTCAGTGCGCAGACAGGCTGACTCTGCAGGAGCTGTCTCCAATCCGGAGTAGTTAAAAAGTGAAGCGGGAGCTGTTTGTCTCTGCCAGATCTGAGGTGGGTTCTGCATTGCAACTGGAGTGTTGCCTTCAGAGATGTGAGACGCAGCACTGCACAGGTAAAGACCGCCTATGCTTGGCCGTGCTGGACTGGGGGCAAGTGCTAAGTAATATTTGAAAAACCCAGTGGTCACTTAGCAAGGGTCCACCCAGGGACATGCACCATGGTCCCCAGCATTTCTCCTATAGGTTACTGCATTATCTGGTTTATCCCAACCTTTCTTAACTGAAATATGGAAAGTTGGCGATAATAGAATTTATAAGGGGGTGTGTGTGCATATGTATGTGTAAATATATATACACAAAATGAGATGGAAATCAGTTTCGAAGGATGCTTCATAAGGCATAACGGTAAACACTGAGAGGAAGGATCAGTTCTTGCCAGCTTTCATAGAACTTGAAGAGCTTAAAATGTTACTTCACTGTTTGAATAATAGTCCCTAGAGAAAGCAAAAGCATTCAGGCTGTCTAACAAAACAGCCGTTATTGAGGAATATTGGAGAATTTGGGGGAACATTCTTGCTCAGTGACACTGTAGCAGTTGTACATAAGCAAGACCTTAATGGGTTGGTTTAGGAGAGGAGGAGGGTTAATTTGGTTCACCCTCAGAGCCTTTGTGCCGGTACTACCACTGAGGTGTAAAGGAGAGATTAGTAAATGAGGCCAGCAGTGAAAATAAAGCCTTTCTCTTTAGCAGTTAGCAGAGAAGGAGTTTAGTGTGGTGTCTTGGATAGACAATTCACACCAAAGAGCAAAATACAGAGATGGAAGCCTTCCAAATCAAAGTTTAGCACATCGAGTTCTTGCTCTCCGGAACAGCTTCAGGATTATGGTAGGAGATAAGGCAGTAATTTCCATGATTATAGGGTTTAAAACTTTCCATCTTATGAGTTTTTCCAACTGTTCTTGAAGAACTTTAATACCTTGGTTATTTGCAGAGGAAACTTTGGAGCTTGGTAGAGTCCCTCTTGATGTCAGGAGGGGAATTAGTTACTCTACACTTGCAAGAAGTCCATGTCGGAGTATCGTTGGGTAGGTGTGAAGTTTGCTGCTTCCAGCCTGCCACCTTCTGCCTCCTTCCTGACTTCATTGCCACCTCTCAGCACTTCTGCAGTGCTTGCTGTGTGTCATGTAAATACGCGTAAGTGCCTTGCTGTAGCAATAATACATACAGCTGAAATTGTCGAGAGCTGGCGTAAATGATGAGCGGGGGTTTCCACATCAGGATCCTTCTCCTGCTTTCCCTCTCACAAGTCCCATAGCAGTGTTTTAAACCAGGAGCCAAGCAGTCACTTGCAGAGTTGATTCAGTCACCTGCTGTTGATTTTTCTGCCTTTGATCATTGAAAGAAGTTCTTGCTGCTCTGTGAAATAGTGAGCTTCAGCATAACAGCCACATACTTCACCTCATTATCTGACCTGTACAACTTTTAATCTATGTTAATGAGCAGCAAAAGGAAAAATATACATATTGTCTTAAACGTATTAGAGCAAGGAAAGGAGAAAAGCTTATGGCTCATTTTTAGTATTATTTTTACCTCAAGATGAATTTCCTGTAGCTGGAATTAGTTTTAATTTGCTTATGCTTTCCTTTCTTTGCCTTATTCATGCTATTTGTATTTCATTATGTCCAAGTGATAAGGCTGGATTGGAATGAGTTAAGATTAAACTCCATAATAACCTTCAAGCATTTGGACTTGTAGTATGTGACTTTTACCCCCCCCTTTTNTTTTCTTGCTGCAGTGGTTCCCTTAAGAAAACAATCCTTTGTCTCATGCTCAGAGTCGTAGTTCGCTGCCCAGCCTGAGTAATCCCGCTTGCACGCTTGGTAGGTACGGATGAGACAGATGGAAGAATCATCATTTCTCAGACTAGAGTGCTGCAGCACAGAGTATTAAACCGTAGATGTATCCCCTTGAGTCTCCAGCCTCATAACTTCTGTGTTCTGATGAGGCAAGAGTGTTTTTCTTGTCTGCTGTGTTTTGCTGCGCGGGACTGTTGCAAAGAATTCTGTGCTGGGGAGGAGGGCAGGGCATAAATTCTCTCTCCTTAGTTTCACACAATATGAAAAATAAGCTGTATTAGATCAGCTGTGTCGGTAGTGATTGACTTGATTTCAGAGTAATCTCCAGTGTAAGTATCTGTTTCCTGTTCTTGGTTTGTTCTCAGGATTTCTCAGGAAATCTCTCAACTTTGAGTGATGAACCGAAAGGATTTCATTCTGGGCAAGGAAAGAATTGACCGCAGCTGTCTCTAAACTCTGACGCTTGATTCAGTGGTGGTCCTTGTAAAGTCTAACGGCTTGTTTAATCAAACAGGACCTTTTAAAAATCGCCTGTGGAATATGCTCAATAAATTAGCACTGCCAAGAGTATATTCTGGAGGCATGACTAATCAATGGCGTGTTAATTGGCTCAAGACTCTTACCAGCTTGACAAGGGAACCCAGTGGAGCAGACAGCATGCAAAATAAGACTTGTCACTGCCAACATCTGAGAGTTAAGCACATGCCGAGGTCGATGGCCCCCTCTTAAGCTTTCCCGGATAATGTTTAAAAAATGAATCCATGTCTAAATTACGAACATAACTTAGAGTAACACGGGGGAAAAAAAGGAAAAGAATCTGCAGCTGTCCGAAAGTACGGAAGCTGGCTGTGGTGTTTGTGTACGTGGGTTTCTCTTCCTATATTCCCTAAAATACCAAATGTTACTTTTTCTAACTATACCCTGTGTTACATGCTGTGATAATTAAACTGAGAATGCTTATTGGACTGAAATTCGCTGTACCCTCTCATCAGGCACAGGCATCGTTATGGCACTTCTTAAGCTCTGTCAGTGCAATCACGATGAACTTTGTTTCCCTGATGTACTTTTTTTTTAATCAATTGACATGTTGCTGGCTGGCAGTCTGCGTGCTTCCGTGCCAAGAAATACTTCGATAAGCACTGCAATAAACAGGATCTCTGTTATAGCTGAATCTGTTATTGCTGAAACCCTCTTTTTTTTTTTTTAACTAGATAGTTGAATGTAATTTTAGTTTGATCACATTTTAAAATATTTAAGTTATAAAATGCTATAAATCTGCATTTTACCATAAGGAATATGGGAGGTAGTTGTGGCTCTGTTGGCTACAGCATATTTCTTCATCCCTTTCTGTCAGGGGTGAAAAACAAGTGTATACAGAATGGAGTTTGGTTGCCACTAAAAAGGGTTCCAGAGCACACTTGACTTATTTTAGCGTTATTTGCCGAGGAGCTGCCTGAGCAGGGAGGTGTAACTCCTTGCTTTCCCTCAGAGGAGCCAAACTGAAGATGCAGTCTGCGTTTCTGCCCTACAAAAAATATGCTGTAGCATCTTTAGATGAAGAATTCATATATTCAGTGTTGTTTGGCGATATGAGCGTGGGGTAGGGAGATGAGAGCTCCTGAATTGTGAAATTTTATTTGCTGTGACTTGGGAGCAAGGAATTTCATTTTGTTTCCTCATGCACACGCAGGTGGTTGTGTTTACCCATGTGTTGGAGTGGTAAATTGCAGAAGCTCTGAATGGAGTTTTGAATGTGTAAAATACTATATGGGTTACAATATATTGGTTAATTCACTAATACTCTCATTTTTTGTGGTCGGTAAATCCCTTCCTCTGCCCTACCCTTTAAATTAACCCAACGCAACTACTGTTGTTTGGATTTTCTTCTTTACGCCGTGCCTGAAGATCTGTTTTAACGGCTCCACTCAACTGAAGGGCTTGGGAAAATGTTTTGAAATGTTTCTTTCCCTCGCGCGTAGATTTGATGTTACGGAGTCTATGCTCTGTACGATAGCAATGCAGCTTCTCACAGGAACCCTGGGGCCCTGGGTCTGGAACTACACGGTAAAGCGACCGTTAACACTACCTGGCAAGCATTGGCATGGACTAAGCAGAGACAGCACCTTTGTCATGCACATAGTAACTGGTACACGAAAAGCATCTTTTGAAGGGTATTTCACAAGTGCTTGAATACGTGAGGAAAAAACGATTGCAAAATACGAATGAGCAGTAAAAATCCAATCTAATTGGACAGATTTTTTTTTTAAGAACCATGTTTTAATTGAAAAAACCTGCCTGTTAAACAGAATTTTGCTTTAAACATTTATTTTTATCTTGTCAGAGTTCTGGCTTCACCTAAAAGATAACCAGGGTTGTGGAAGCAGCTCTGTAAGTGTGGGCATAGAGAAATTTTGTTGGAACTGCTTTTTAAAGTTGTAGAATGATTTTGTTGTTGCTGTTTAAATACCTTTCCACCAGAAAAAAGAATTGCTTGGCTAGTTCAGGGAACTGTACGCTGTGCAATAACTTAAAAAGTCAACAGCTACTGTTAAAAACGCCTGTTTTAAACTGTGCTGCTTCATCTGTGTAGTCTAGTTGCTTAACTGTGCTTGTAGTTTCATCGCTAAGTAACTTCCTCTCCTGGTTGTCTTTATTTTCAGAATGCTTTTCCTTATGTCTGTGCTAAATATATCCTTCTCCCCTCTGGTTTACTACTCTTTAGAAAGGACTTTCTCTTCCTTTATTTCAGCTTTTTTAGTACAGTGGTTCCCCCCAACCCCAATAAAATGGTATCATTAAGAGTAAGTTGGGTTCCTTGAAATTTCTCATAGTTAATGAGTTATTAGCCAGGACTTTCCCTTGAAATATTTGAGGATATAAGAATAGTTTTTTGATAGCGACCTTAGAACTGCATCACACTTGAAATAAAACTGAGTTGTTTTTTTGTTTGGTGGTTTGTTTACATACCCTTTGTTAAACTTGCATCAATGCAAATTATGCTGGTCGTCTTTTTTTTTTTCATGTAATGGTTCAGCACAATCTCTGCTTTCATGAGGCTATTAAAGAGTCCTTAATTACCCGCTCTACTTTAGATCCAACAACATCAGCAAGCTGCTAAATCATGGGATATGTTATATCCACTGGCTGCATGTGACTGTTCAAGCCCAGTGCCAGTTGGGCGTGCTCTAAGGTAGTCAGATGAGATAATTTTTAAATGCTTTGTTGACAGTCTGTGAAAGGCTGGAAATATTTTGTGTCAGGAAATGGTAATGTAGCAAGCAATAACTTGAAGGAAGGAGGAGCCTAATCAAGATTTTTAGCCTGTTGTGATAACAGCATTATGACTCTGCCCAAGAAGTCACTTAGGGCGGGGAAAAAAAAAAAATTAAAAAAAAAATCCTTTAGTACTGAAACATGCGGAGACTTCCCAAGTCACCCATTGGTATGATGGTTACGCGAGAGGAAGCAACTCGGATTCTCTAATGAAAGTGAATTCTTTAAAATGGATGAGGGCGAACTGCCACCGAATGGGGGAAGGAGGGAGGAGTGGGGATTCTCTGCGCAGGTGACCTGGAGCTACTGGAGGTGTCAGTCTGGAGGCCCCACCTGTGGTCTCCACCCTGGGAAAGGTGGCCTTTGCCACCCGAGAAGAAATTTGTTTTACAAAGGGTAACAGAAGCTCCGGTAACAGGATGGCAAGTGCTTGCTTGTGACAAGTCCCCTCACACGTGCTAATTTTAACCAGTTTTTAGGCATCCTGAATTACAGAATAGACTTAATCATCTTCTTAAATTCTGGCATCTGTAGTTTCAGATGCCTTCTGGCATCTTTGTTTTTAATCTTGACTAATAATTAAAGATGCTGCTGCTTCAAAGTCACTCACCCAGATCACACAAAGCACCATGCTTATATTACACAGCTTGAGGTAGAGCTTTAGATTTTTATTTTAGTATTGCACCATCTCTGAGATGGTCTGGTGGGAGGTGTCCCTGCCCAGGGCAGGGGATTGGAACTAGATGGTCTTTAAGGTCCCTTCCAACCCAAACCATCCTGTGATTCTATGGTTAAGCTACAGGAAATATGTATTCTTTTTCATCTGATAGCTGTTTGATGTGACAGACATTTGTAGTGAGAAAGTATAATAATATAGGCCTGTCTTGAAAATACTATGTGATCTGGCAAAATATGAAGTGAATACTTTACAATTCTTGCAACACAGGTAAACCTTATACTTACATGAGCTGGGTAGTACGGCTTTTTATTCATCAAGGAGGGGGAAAAACTTCTTTAATAATTAATGAAGTTTGCCTTTAGCCCGTGGAGAAGTTATTTAAAAAGAACATGATGGCTTTAAACGGTGGAGAACAAAAAGAGATTGGGGAATCAAGTTAAAACAGGTTTACTCTAACTTGAAGTGTAAATGTGTGGAATTCTGAAAAGCCTCAGCTCTGCCTCCCTCTTCCCATAGCTCCGCAGTATCGCCCTTCAGGACTTCTGCTGCTGGAATGTGACTTGCGCTTGTAATGTTCTACCTCACATTTTGAGGTGTGGGTTTGTTTGTTTGTTTGTTTTTTTCCCCAAAGACCAGAATCAGGCACTTTAAATACAGTTCAGCACAACCATATAGAGAAATTGCAAATGAAAGGGTTTAAGATGATTGAATGTGGAAAATACTCAGCCTTTTATAGGAGATAAAATGTTAAAATAATACTGTTCCTGATAGTCTTCTCTTGTGTTAGGATACATAAGTCTGAAAACTAGCGAGTAATCTGCATTCAAGTTTGGCGGGACAAGGAAGGACAGATTAAGAGTAAAACGTGTTGCTGCATGTGCAGTAAAATAATAATAATAAAAAAATGCTCTTTGAAGCTGTACAGGCATTCTGCTGTCTTGTGACTTTAGGCAGACAGGGAGCCAGGGCTGAAATGTGCATTTAAAAACTCGCAATGTTTATGCTTCCCTGACTTTATCCGAATTAAAACACTTAGGTATTCGTGTTCACAGCCTTTAGTCCAGAGGTGGCTGGTGCAGTGCTGACATTGTTTGACCTTGTCCCCGCTTGCCCTCTTCAGTTCTGCAGAGCTGCTCCTTGTTACTCTCTTTCTTAACATCAGTTTGCTGTAGAATCAGTATTTTTCGGGGTCATTTTCAGTGTTTTTTTCCCAGCCTTGCAATTAGGTGTTCTGTCTGGGCATTTTTAGTTTTTTCAGCTATTGAGTCTAGGTTCTTTGCTTTGTCTTCAGCATCTGATCTTTGTTCCTTGGTTCTTTGCCTGGATCTTCCCGGCGATCTTAAAAACTGGATTCAGGGTCTTCTGTTTGTTTTGTAGAAGATGAAAAAGTCCCTGGTTTATTTGAAGAAATGATCTTTGGAACTAGACTGCCTTGTGTCTGTTGACGAACTGTTCCAGTAACTTCACATCCATCTATTGTAGTGGGGGCATGTCTTGGGGGAAACGCTTTGTTTCATTTTCTTCATTTCATAGGTATTAGGGAGCCGCCACATATTGTGCGCTGTGTCTCAGCATCATCCTCACAACATAAACTGTTTGGGCAATGCTGACATGACTCAATTTGTCAGGAAACATCAGGCAAAAAAAACTGTCAGGTTAGGGGAAGTGTGGCTCAAGTGATTGCTGAAAATATCGTGGTTCAGAGGCTGTAAGAAACCCCCTCACTGGAGCTGCAGAATTCATGCTGTTCCCTCTTCCCATTGGGTTTTTTTTTCCTTAGGATGTCCACTGTAGTGTTTAAATGAGGAAAGAAATACAAACACAAGGACAAAATAGAATCAGGCTTTGAACTGTCTGATTCCCTCCTTGCTTTGAAATGTTTTTCGCTTTCCTACAGGTCTGCTTGTGGTACCAGGCTGCTGGTTGTGTGCTGTAATTAAATAGGGGCATCTGCAGTAATTAAATGGGGGGGGTCCTGCAGCACCAAAGGCCTTTCCCCACTCTTGATTTCCCAATGCTGTGAGGTCTGTCCCGTCCCGTCCCCAGCCATGGTGCCTTTTGGCGTCGAAGCTAAAAATACTTTTCTATTATTAGTTGATAAATGATCCGCTACTCCCGTTTGCATTTTCTGCAGTCCTTATCATAGGAAGAGGCGCTCCAATGTGCAATGGAACTTTATGTGGAAAAAAAAAAAAAGTACTATTTATGTAGTATTTAAGCAGGAATGTTATCACCCTGCTTTGCAAGTAATTTTCCCAACCACTGGAGCAAGCTATGTATGTTTTTCCTCAAAAGGGCAGTGTGGGGAAGTACAGAAAGGCTTTGCTCGGTCTACACTCAAACTCAGCGAGCAGCTTTCTATGCAGCCCTGCTCTTGGCATTTGATCAGGTACCTTCCCGGTTCTACCAGAGTTTAAAACCAATACGGTGACTGAGGCAATTTATGCATCTTTTTATTACTAACATATTGTATCTTGGAGCAATTCATAAACGCAAGTTAATCATTAAAGTGTAGGAATGAATGTCCTCTAGATTGCCTGATGTGTTATGATTTTCCAGGTAGTGCTGTGCATTACCTTTGCTCAGTATCTTTCTTGCTAAAATCATTGTTGCTTTGTTTTCCAATTGCATTCTTTCACCCTTTTTTCTTTTCTTTTTAGTGTTACATTTTAAGGGCTGTTTAGGACTTAATGAACGATGGTAGTAGTCCACTTGTGTCAGATTCAGAAGCCTTAACTCGTACCTATTTATTCCTCCTTTTCCTCCCTTGTTGTCTAATTCTGTAGCTGCACAGTGGCTTTGACTCCACACAGTTTTGTTCAGCTGCCAGCAGAGGCAGTGCAGTGATTCTGCTGCCCTCTCCTTTGGGCTGGCGTTGTTCAGGAGGCCGCGCAACGTGGATGAGGAAAGCTGATGATATGCTAGACATTGGGCCAGGAGCCTTTCTTTTTCTTCTCTTTTGGTTGGGTCATTTTAGCTAAGCCAATTTTGGGATCCAGTTGATGGCACGCGACTGTAGTGCTGGCACAGGGCAGAAGGTGGGACTGAGCAGGTGGGTTTTGGGAGGAGAAAGTGGTTGGTCTTTAGAGAAGCCAGGATGGCAGCTCCTTTTAGTGGCAGAATGGGTTTAGTCCTGTTTATGCGGTAGTTGCACAGTCATTTTAAAGTCAAGTTAAATGACCAGAGGAACAGTGTTCCCTTTCACCCAACTTCCTTTTCCAAATGTTGTTCCCTTTTGCGGTTTAGCTTCTGGGAGCTGCTTGTCTGGATTCCCATATTCTTAGATTTCTGAGTAGTGGCCATTTGACATCCTGCAAAAAAAAAAAAAAATTTGCTGGGTAATTCCAGCATCAGGAATGTATTCTACTGGTGTCGAGCATATCTTTTTAAGTCATCTGACAGTAGCTTTGATGAGCATAGGATGTTCCCAGTCCTTTTTCATCCTTGGTATTAACCATGTACGCTTTATTCAGGTGATTGTTTAGGTGTTTAGTTTCTCCTCGTTTGGTCTTACGACTTTGTCTTCTGTCTTAAGGAACACTTTGGTGTTAAAAACTCTTCTCTTTCTGTAGAATTGAAGTTAAGACTCATTTGTTCTGCAGTATGAGAGTCTTATAAGTCAGGGAGGCGTTTTTAACCAAGTATAGTTGCAGTTCACTGCTGAACCTTCTCCAGCTGCCTGATGCCATTTTAATTGGAGTTGGGAAGGGCAGAACTACAGGCGATGGAGCAAAGGTTGGGCCATGGCAGTGTAGAGAGGATCATGCTGACCCCCTAACCTGAATCCAGGCACTGCTTCCACTGACGTGGGTCCCAGTTCTCTGTAAGAGTTTGTCTTTCAGAATAGCTTGTCTTTCCTGATCTGAAATTTTTTTTTGAAGTATGTGACCTTACTTTATTTTGCATTAAGATTACTGCTGCTGAAAGAAACCTGTTTTATTGTCCAAGGGAAGCTATAAACTAGAGTTGCCTACATTAGTTATTTAGTAGGTAGTAGTTATTATAGTCATTAGTTATTACCTACAGTAGTAGTCTGTGAGCTTTCTCAGTTGCTTTATATTCTTTTAGGTTGTTGACAGAAGTAGTGAAATAGGCTAAAACGCATCCCTGTTTAATGTGTGTGGTCATGGAGCTGCTTCAGCCCTTCCCCAGTTGGACATATTGAAAACACATCTCCATGCTGACCACAAAAGCTAGGAGGAAGCAATTTGCATTTAATCAGGTGTTTTGTATATCTCTTTTCTTGCATGGCTGAGTATTTTTACTTTTTCTTGCAAGGCGCTCAATGCCTTAATTTGTTTGTATAAGGACTGAAAATATGGATTTTTAGAACATTCTTTCCTCTTTGTGGAAATTTAATTTTCTTTCCCCATGCCAGTTCTGATTGCCTTACGGGGTTGTTGAACAAACGGGAATACAGGAGGAGCCCTGGGGTGATTTCCTCTGTATCTTACATCCCCATGCTCGATGTAGTGAAAAGATTTACAAAGCAGAGATATCTAAAGGAAATGGACTTTGTATTGGGATCTTCGCTAGATTCCCTCTGACAACTTTGGCTAAACTTTCCCATTAAATACTAAGAGTCTGGCTGGTTCTTGGGAATTGCTGCTCCTTCATCTTCTTCATCCTTTACGTTCCCCTCTGCTGCTTTGCCGTTTATTTACTGTAGGGATTTGGGAGGGAGTGGTGGTGTTTTGCAGCAGCGATAGTCAGGGGTTGGGTGTCTTGTGTCCTGTTTGCCCACTGTCGGCGGTCCCGCCACGTGCTGATTCTGCTCTTTGTTCCGTAGGTGCGTGTCCCGCTCTTAGGGAGTTGTTCAGAAAGTCTCTCGGCCAATGGAAAGGGGAAGTTGCGCAGCAGATGGATGCAGTGGTTTTACAGCCAGCATTTAGAGAATCCATAGTAAGAGAAGAGGCAGCATTGAATACCATGTACCATTGCCCTTCTGCTTTCTTATGCTTTGGGGGATGTTCTACATGGGAATTCGATGCAGCCTCATAATTATCCCTTGTGCATATTGACCTGCTGCTGAAGCGAAATTTATTTTTGGCCAGACTGGAGATCCTCAAATGAGAGGATCCGCTCCAGAACTGGTACAGAGGCTGTAGAGAAAACTGGAGGTAGCACACTGATCTGATACTAAACTTAACTGAGCTACGAGATCACATAATTAAGGCACACAGGCAAAACCCACCCCTGAATCATTATTCCCTGATGCTGATGCAGTTGATAATATCAACAGTATTTTTCTAACAGCAAAGCATGTATTTGCAAGAAGCAATTTTGAGTCTTTTAGGTAGAACTGTGTTGTTAGAGATAAGGAATACACCATAAATATTTCAAATGGACTCGAAGGGTTATTTTTGATACAGTACTCCAGTATGAGATAGTATTACATGGCTTCATGTTATACACCAGCAAGTCCATCCTCTTTATATTTCACTTGCATTTTTCTTGACTTGTATAGCTGGAATTGATTCGTATAGCTGTTTTTCCCTCTTGCTAGTTCCAAGACTTCTGCATGCTCTTTAAAACAAAGTCTTAAACTGAGTCTTTTCTGTAAACCTTTCCTTCTTGCCCTTCTACAAAACATACCAGCTGTGCTGGAACCAGAAGTGGTTTCTCTACTTGCTGTGTGCTGGAAACTGAATTGTGTAATCTTTAGCAATGCAGCTGACTTTACATTTGCACAAACTCTTCAGGGATTCATGTTTCTTTTTAAAGTTTGATGCTATTCAGAGAGAATATTCATATTAAAAAAATAGGGTAGGGAATATAATAGGGATTAAAAATATCTTTTCTGAATTTTATCATGTGAAATAGATTCTTTTTT
Organism: Ibidorhyncha struthersii; assembly: GCA_013398815.1. Classification (NCBI taxonomy): domain Eukaryota; kingdom Metazoa; phylum Chordata; class Aves; order Charadriiformes; family Charadriidae; genus Ibidorhyncha; species Ibidorhyncha struthersii. The sequence continues at coordinate 47,318 of VZSZ01001081.1, forward strand.
TGGTGGACAAGGTTAAAACTGCATATTTATTTCTGTGACCGGCAGTGGTCAGTTAAAAGAAGAGTTCCAACTGTTCCTTTTGACAAAATGGATTTTTATTGCACTGTGAAATAAAACAAAAAGTACAGCACAGCATGGCTCTTGGTTTTAACAATAAAACTAAAATATATTTTTGCTTTCTAAATTATTTATAAATATTGCCTCTTTTGTTTTCCTCAATATTTTGGACTTTTTATACTGTGCATGATAGAGGAGAGCTGCTGAGCTTGCAAAAAACTGACTTGAAATTGCTTTGAGTAATTTTGCTTTTTTTTGGCTTTTTGTACCTAATCAGAATTGATGTGACTGAAGTTCAAATCTTCATAATAATCATGCATTTACTGGCAGTGATTGGAGGACCACCTTTTTGGCAATCTCTGGTAATTTTGCTCATGTTCTTATTTTATCCTTTTTAATAACCTCGTGGACACCTGGAGGAACTACCTGCATATAATAGCACAGTTTAATCTGTGAGGGGAAGGTCTCACTTTTCCTCGTAAATGGAAACACATATTCCTGAGTACAGGGCACATGGCAATAACTGTGCTTTCTGGTTTTACCAGAGTTATTAAAACAAGCTATTGTTTTGTATCTTGTGTCTGCAGGTAGAAAGCTCTCAAACGTTGCACAAACTTAAATGTACCTTCAGTGAAGTCCAGCTTCCTTTGAGAGAGCTGGCCAAAACTTGAAGGGATTCCATGCAACAAGCTAGATCAGCATGGCCCTCAGCAGATAATTTGGCCTGAATGTGGCTGACAACTCTGATCGGGGGGTGGGGGTGGGGTGGAATTGTCACTTTTTAAGATTAAAATCATCCTAATTAAGCAGTCTGACTGTCACGGGCTGGCTGCGTATAGATCCTGCAGATGGTATATGGGCTCACCAGGCCATGTCAGCTGGCAGTGTATGGACTGCCGTAAGTTGACTTTATATTTGAATTACTGAAGCCACGTTGGGCCATCAAAACGGCTTTCTCCAGAGGAAAGCATATACGTGCGTATATATAAAAAAAAAAAAATTATTTCTGGAAGTAACATGTAAAGCATTGATTTCCTGGAAGATTTTCCTTCTTGAGTATTGATCTTGTTTGTTTAGTCGATAAAGGTGGATAAGAAATCTTGATTTGTGATAAAACCAAGAGATGGTCAAAAATTAATGAAACATCACCCCAACTTGATGAATTTCTAATCCACTTCATATAACTAGAGAAATGAACTCTCTAACACTGTAGGGAATATCTAGAAAATGGAGCTAACCTTGGCTACCCCAATTTTGCTACGTGTGCTTTCAGGCTTACAAAAATCCAACGCCCCCAAATTAATGATGTAAACTGCAAAGTAAATACCATCTAAAGAGAATGAGTGTGGATAGAACTAATTCTAAAAAAATGAGGCTACAAGTCAGCTTATTGGTGCCAAACTTTTCCAGAGAGATTAATGTGGCTGACGTCCCCGTGCAGCTGCTATTCTGCATTACAAATAGGGATTTCCCAATTCATGTTCTCAGTTTCCTTTTTCTCTTTTTTGAAAAAGGGGGAAAAAATGCTGCCACAGCAACCTCTGGCACAATTCAGTGCAAAGTCATGTTTATGTGAACCTAGAAATTGTCCTCTTGTGGTATTAAATAAATTAAATAACCCTTTTAAATAACCTATTAAATAACCCTTTTCAGCAAAATCTCGAAATCTGTTAAAAGTTCTGTATTGCAGCAGCATTTTGCTAAAGCATCTCCCAAAAGATTAAACTATTTTGAAGTTTGGTATTGGACTAATGGAGGTGTTTCTCCAGAGAACAAACTTCATCAGGTTTCTCGTGACAATTAGGAATTTTCCTTTTTCATTCAACTTGGGAGATTTCATGTTTGTTTAGAGATAAATGTTATTTACTATTTGCAGAGCAAAATAATATCGCACAACCCCTCCTTACTATCCCCCAATCCTTTCATGTTTTATGTGACAGCAAAATTGGCGGTTTGGTGCTTTTGGTTTGTTTCTATTTGGGGGAAAAAAAAATGGAATAAAATGTGGTTGTATACTCAAACATTCCACTTTCTTATGCTAACATGCGAAAAGCAAAACAATCTGAATAGGTTAAATGTGGAACTGTGTATTTTGTCAATTGTTGCTTTCATTAGCTTTCTTTTTTGCTGTGAAACGGTGCATACCTGTACTGGCTTCCTTCTTTCTGTCAGCGTAGATTTTCCTTAAAGCGTGTTAAAATGCTGTTCTGCAAGGCTCCTGGAGCTCGGTAATTTCTGGTGGCTGGTGAGTATGACTGCAGCTGCGATCCTCCCTTGGAAAATGTGAGTAAAGTGAGCAAGCTTAGGTACAACTTGTTTGATGCATCAGTTATACAGAAGGTTTTTTTCAGTTTGAGGTGAGGAAAGTGCTGCAATTGCTTGAGTTTTATTCCACAACATAACCTTTAAAAGCATAAATGCTTCATGAATATAAAGCAAGCTTGGGTTTGGCCTGCTATGAGTTGTTACTCCTCTTGCAGATGTGACTGAAGCGTACGTACGTACAGCTGGATCCAGCCTAGCAAGAAGCACTCCCAGAGTACTGGGACTTGCCCAGCTGGTTGTGGTATTCGTGACGAGGAGCCAGTCAGGAGGAGTTTCTGGAGGGAAACTGTCCCTCTGTCCACTTACGGATGTGTAGTCTCTTACACATTCTTCACTGCTGCTTCCCTGACCCTTAGCCGTGCTCTTTTCCTGACTGTTTCCTATTTTTTTTTCTTTTTTTAAATCCCAGTTCATGCTGCACGGAACTGATGGCACCTAGTCTGCAGTCCTGACGTTAATTTTCTGGCAAATGATTCTGGCCTTGCTTTAATCCAGTGCTCGTTATTCCATTCTTTGCCTGCTGCCACTTGTTTTTATTAACATGCGTGGTTTTTTTCACCCGACAAAATTTGGAATGCTCCCTTTACCAGGATGTACCTGTATTCAGAAGCTTTCAGTGCGGTGTAGCCTTTCTCTTGTAATCAACTTCAAAGGGTTTAACAGAGAACGTAATTTACCTGCAAAAGCTTTGGCTTGTCATACTTATCTGGGTTACTGATGTAGTCCTGTGAAGTTCTACGTGCATCTGAATTCTGGTGAAACCCGGGCAATTACCGCCAAGGTCAGAATAATCACATGGACCGTAGTGATATATGGAATACCAGACAGGGAAGTCTTGTGCAGTGCCTTGTAGTATCCTCTTAATTAAAAAGTCGGGGCTGCAATGCTATTTTGTAGGAAGACTTCTGAGTACAACTCCCTCTCCCCCCCCNCTATTTGCTTGTCTTTGCTGCTTCCAACTTTTAGCCTTGCTGCTTCCATTTTGTACGCAAAGCAGTTTAGCAGCCCCTGCCTTTTTATGCCTCTCCTTCAACTTTCCTCAGCCAAGCTTCTGTATGTGGCTTTGTTTCCCATTAATTATTTCTGCGGGATAAGTGCAGTCTAATGCCTGCCACTGATGCTGCTCTCAGTGGAAGCAAAAAGGAGAGTGTTGTTAAAGCACAACTGACCAAACTGGATGTTGTAACAGTCTGGTCTCATCCTTCTGCCTTTCCATCAGTCTCAGATGTGTTAGTGGTACTTGGGAGTTCATGGGGTGTTTTTTCCAGCAAACTCCCTTTGTCTTTGGGAAATGTCAAGCTTAATGTCTTTTGACTCCTGTACGAAGGAGTTTTCCTGTAGAAGAGTAAATTCACCCCATTCTTTAAATACCAAATATCATTTCCCAAGCAGAAGGCTGCACAGGTACCTCCCTTTTATAAGGCTGAGAGAGAGACCGACACAAGTCCTGTATGAGGACACAAGTCCCAGTAACATTAATGAATGATTACAGTTAGCACTCCAGTCTGTGGCAATGTATGCCTTTTGTTTCCTTGTCATTATTCTTTCTTTACTATCTTTCAGAAAATGTGTTTTGACTTTACAGTGCAGCATGAGCAAGGGGGAAATAAGTTGGAGTGTCAGGAAACTGAGCCAGCCAGCCCAAAGCCTGCAGGGCAGCGATCTGGAGAGGTGATCTGGGTGCCTGAGAGCAAGGCACGAAGAGTTAAAGTTGGCTCTGCCTCTTAATTGTGCTCTGAAAAGACTGAGAGATTAAGTTACTGACTGCTGTAGAAAACTAATGATCTTTACCTGCTGAAAACTACACTGAGAGTGTAATTGAAGAAAAATAGAAACAACTTGACCTCATTGGGGTTTCTGTAGGTAGTTGGACTCCTTGCTGTTGGGGAGCCAAGTGTGTTTATTCAGTCGAGTGCTGTGACTGCTGTTCCTGCGTTCAGAGCCCATGAAGGGTTTTGGTAGTTGTATAGATAAAAATTTTGGGTAGTTGTCTCTGAACACTTGCTTCCACAACATATTTCCTGTGGCTTATTTTGAGCTCTCTTCTTCACTTCTAGTTTCTTCTGTTCTGCTTGAAACACGACTGTTACAAAACAAAGAAACCACTGCCTTTCTTTCAAAGCTGCCTGTGCTCGTTTTTCACTTCTTTAGCAACCTCATCTCTTGCTCTCCTAGGCTTGCTGACTCTCAGGTGACTTGTCTGATCTCTGTTTGCTTCCCTTGCCTTGCCCTTAAGGCAGTATCCCGTTTCTTAAGGGGCTTTGTTTAATCATCTCCAGTGGCTCTTTGCTTTGCCCAGTTTGATCTTGGGCTGCAGCTGTGCGTTTTACAGCCAGCTTCAGAAAAGATGACTGATCCATTTATTGTCCACGCGATAACTGGGTGATTTAGCTCGCAAGTTCTTGGTTTCTGCCCACTTCTCTGCTTTTGATGGCTTATTTCATGCAACTGGAGAGAAGTCTGACTTTATGGGAAGCTTAAGGGAAGGATTATTGGAAAAATACCTATTTCTCTGTGCCTTGTAGAAATTTAAATCTCTGTATACTAGAGAAAGAAAAGCACACGTGGTGTTGGAAAGTGGAGTGTTTGAGTGCACCAGAAGTATTAAGCCCAATTTTAGTTTGTGCCTATTTTAACTTCTTGTCTCTCTTCCGTTAAGATTCCAATACTGAACATTCAGGTGAAAATATTCCCGGCTCTCTGTACTGTCGCAGGAACCATATTCTCCTGTACAAACTACTTTGGTGTAATCTTCACAGGCGGAGTTGGCAAAAATGGATCCACTATAGCAGTAAGTACTTTTGTTCTGCTGGTTACTCTTCAGCACTCTCTGGCTTTTCAGCCATGCCTCTAGTTTTTATTTCGTTTAATACCTCCTATGTGTGAAATATTTTCCTCTCAGTTCCTTGCTGGCTTGGGAAAAAGAAGTTGATATTGTGTGCATAAGAACAGTAGCTTTAGGAGTCAAGAGTTTTAAAATTTTTGAGTGATTAAAAGTGCTCGTGGTACTTTACTTGCTTTTGAATTAATCTTATAAAACAGGTTGTCAGATTACATAAATACACACCACCCCAAAGAGTTCATAGGAAAGTCCAGTGCAAAAACCCTTTCAGAAGGAAGTTGGTCAAGAAGATTGGTTATGGTTTTGATCCTTCAAAGAGACCTGTACTATCCATATTACCAGTGAAAAAGTACAGGTGGGAGTATCTGCACAAGTACCTTCTGTCTCAGTGAAGGTGATGACTGATTCTGGAGCCCTGGGAGTTTTCCAAAAAGCAATTCTCTACTGGCCTAAGAATGATTTGCTACCTAGAAGGCTGTTTTAGTTGCTTTCTAGCTGGCACAGGAAAAGTGATAGAAGTATTGTCTGCTGTGACTTGCGAACAGTGTCAGTCGCTGCCTCTGTGACGAGCGTCAGAACTGTGCAGTTCTTGCTGTCTAAAAACTTATTTTCACCCCCAGCACAAGAAAGGTTCAACCATATTCTCAGCTGATGCTCACCCAAGTTTCACCACACTTTGTTCCTGTTAGTACCAGTGCTCAGAGAGACGTGTTTTTAATGTGATTTTAGTTAGAAACCACCCATTGCATCCCACGTGAGTGTTTAGCTTACTGAGGTTGCTTTGCAACGTGCACATTTTGTTAACCTAATGTTTTAACTTTATCTTGCTGTAGGGAACGAGCGTCCTTTCACCTTTTCTTCATATTGGGTCAGTGATCGCATTAGCTGCAATGATCTACAAGAAATCTGCTGTGCAGCTCTTTGAAAGGCATCCCTGCTTATATATCCTTACTTTTGGTTTTGTGTCTGCTAAGATAACAAATAAACTAGTGGTAAGTGTGCCAGAACCTTCGAGTTTCTTGTTATTGCAGTAAAACTTTTTGCAGCTTTTAAAGTTCTCTGGTTATTCCATTGACTATCTTGCATCTGTTTGTGTACTGAAGTGATACTCGTGCATTACTTACTTTTGGTAGCTTGGAGGTGCAGGGGAGGCTTTCTTCTGTTTGAAAGAGGAGTGGTAAACCTCAAGCTAGTGCCATGGTTACGCAGTGAGTGCCACTACAGCTTACGGTTGCCCAAGTTCTGTTTCTTCCCCCTTCCCAGCGGTTTATTCACACTTTTACAGTGTATTTGCACACATGTCTGGTGAGCTGGGCTGGAACAGAGGTGGCTGAACACCCCCCTCCCCAGGTGCAGAGGGGAGGAATGTTTGGGAGAAGGAGAGGAGAAGGTGACAGAGCTGCTGAGGTTTGGAACAGTTGCTCAGGGTTTAAGTTAAAGAATTGGAGAGAAATAGTGGTTAAAATTAACAGGTTTGTACTGGGGAACAGCTGGCAATGCTGTCGGGAGAGGAGCCCCTGTTGAATGGGAATGAGGGATTAAGAAGTGCTGCCCCACACCGTCTCAGTTCTGCAGGCGTCTGTTGTGTTGCCACGTGGACTGGATCAGTGTTGGACGTAACTTGCAAGGGAAGAAAGGCTGATTTCTTAGCAAGACCAGCTTATACACAGTAAAAGTGAGGATGTGGTGTGGGACAGCCTCTGTGCACCTGGGGCAGGGTGGGGAAGGTCACACCTGGACACAAAATGACTTGATCATCAAATCGTAAGCAGAGAGAGGTGGTAATCCTTATGGGATGGGATCCAATAGGTGCAGTGGGAGGAACACCAAGTGTCTCTGATTTTTAAAGATGTAGCAGCTGGGAGTCTTTGTTTCTGGGCTCAACTAGACCCTAAAATTTACCAGACTGCTTCCATTTTACTGTTTTGTTTATGGCAGGAGGAAAAAGTCTGTGGGCTGGAAACCTTGTTAGGTGTTCTTCCTGTAGCTACGTTCTTTGTTCTAATAAAAAAATACTTCTCTGCAAACCTTGCGTCTTGTGTAGCTGTAGACTTTCATGGCTGAAACGGTATTGCTGCTGCCACTTAACTACTCGATGTATCTTACAGTACTGTGGCTTGAACTGTGACTTTTTTGGCTTTGCGTGTTCTGAAATCACTGTACCTTGGCTGGAGTATGTTTATTTCTTAAACTTCCCTTTTTTTTTTTTTTTCCCCCCCTAATGTAGGTTGCACACATGACCAAAAGTGAAATGCACCTGCACGACACAGCATTCATAGGCCCAGCTCTATTGTTTCTGGACCAGTATTTTAACAGCTTTATTGATGAGTACATTGTACTCTGGATTGCCCTGGTAAGTACAGGCTCACTTTGCTTGTTGGTAATCATCGCAACCTTTTGCTTGCTCTTCCACAAATACTGTTTGCATCGTTGGTTGAGCCTGGCTGACTCACCCAGGGGGTGATGGGACTGGAAACCTACTTTATTTTTGATTTTAAATAGAGTTTATGGAAACAGAGGTAAACATGGTTCACTTGGTGCATAGTTTAAACAGTTTTAAAGCAATGTAGCAAATGTTCAAAGCTGAGGGTGGAATATTTTGAAGACTTGTGTTGAAGTCTTGTTAGCAAGGGAATATATTATGTGCAGTGCAGGTATAGTATGGCTGTGCCTTAAGCTCTTGAAAGCATGTATGTCTGTCGTTACTAGCAGCACTGATTAGGATAAAATACCTTACGTTAAGCTTGTATGTGCTCATCAAGCACTTGAGTGTTATCTACCAAAACGCAGTGTTAACCTTTTAATAAAATTGGTATGTTATGTGTGGTTATTGCCATTCAGAGTTAATGGGGCATTTCACAGTATAGCTACTGTAACTGCTTTCCCCTCTGTGACTCTTGAATTAAGAGTCTGTGTTCTTAGCTGGAAGAAAGTCCATCATGTCTAGAAACTGCCCCTCTTCACTGGGTGATTATTCCTACAGAGTTTGAGATTTAATCCTTGAAATGACCCCAGTGCCTTTACTCTGAAGGATACAGGTTGGTGTTAGAGTCTTGCGTGGAAACATAGCTCTAAACACGTGTAACTCTTTTCCTTTGGCAGATCTTTTCTCTCTTTGATTTGCTTCGATACTGTGTCAGTGTGTGCAATCAGATTGCTGCCCATCTGCACATCCACGTATTCCGAATCAAGTCCTCCTCCACACATTCTAATCACCATTAGTAAATGGGGAGTCACCGTAAGGAGAAATAAGAAAGAGTTGGTTTTCTACATGAACAGATGTGAAGATATGTAGGAGACTAAGGCAAAAAGCAGATAAGAACAAAGTAATTTATAATAATCAATGTTGTATAACTTTTATTCTTTGTTATCAGTAACACTCCTTAACTAGTCTCCTGCCTGAGAGAGTGAATTCCAAGTACACCCTAGTCAACTCTACATGTAGTCAACTCTGTTGGTTCAAAGCCCGGGAAAGCATGCAGGGAGTAATGCTCTGTCTTTGTAATTACCTTGATTACAAAATAATCTATATATGGTGAATGGATCCCCAACAACTGAAGTTTCTAATGTAGTATAATTACAGCTGCAATACGACTTGCTTTTAATTTTAAAATTTCATCATCTCTTAGTGAAATACTTGTTTAGTGTCCACTTGAAATTTATTTACTAAAGACCTGAGGTGGTAAAACCAGAGATATCGCACTAGCTTGTGTAGCTGAAGCAGCTGTCAAGGTTTGAGTCCAGACTGATGTTGTTCTTTTGCTTATGCGTTGCTGATAAAGCGGTTTCTTGCTAAAGACTAATGCATTGAACAGGGTTCTGCAAGCGGAAGGGACAACTGGCATGCAAAATAGTGTGGTATCTTTGTCAATTAATTTTATTTTTTTAAATAAACATTATCTAAAAAGACAACTTCTCAGTTTTCTTCAGTGGAAAGACTATAAAAAGAAAATTTTACTGTTTACTTTTTTATGTATGAAACTTTAAGTAAAATTTCCTTTCTGCTCTTAATAAATAAGAATTCTGAGAGCAACGGTTGTCTTCAGATGTGTGTGTTGCTCTGTCCTACTCAGACTCACGAAGTACGGTGCTGTCTGCTACTTAAAAAGCAGTTTTCTAATGCTTTTAAGTGTGTAGTGGTGTCGTTCCAGGATCTCAGAGAGCTTTATCTGCTACATAGTGCAGTTAAGTTTGGGGTGTGGGTTTCTTGTTGTTCTTGGTTTTAAATGTGGTGAACTGCACCGGGGAGGCTAAGTTAGACTGAACAGAGGGTTTAATCACACAGTAGGGTTGTGCTGCAGTGTGTGCCGCCGGTCCTGGCATTGAGGGGAACTTCAAGCCCTGGACAAAGCGCCTAGGCTCGCTGTGCAGAGCGAGGGGAGTGTCTCCAGAGCAGGACCTGCTGTGGCTAGCGGAGAGCTGTGTGGGAGACAGCGGGTGGGGAATGGCAGGAACCCAGCAGCTGAAGTCCTAGCCCTCCGACCATGAAGCAAATCACTCAAGATGGCAGGAAAATGCCTCTACGCTGAGCCACAGCAGTACCTGAAGACAGCTGTGTGTGTGTCTTTGAAGGAAATAAGCACAGCTCACCTTCAAAGAAAAAAAAAACACAAACAAAAAAAACAAACCCAAAACAACCCAACAACAATAAATCAAAACCCCACTTGGCCAGGGGAAGTGGTGAGATGTATTTCCTGTGATACTCGAGCGATTAGAAAAACGTGCTCAGGAAGTGGAGAGAAAATTCAGTTCCTTCAGTGACTGGAGAGCTTTTAAACCCCTTCTGCCTCCCTGGGATGGTACCCGGTGTCAGGCTGTCAGGGACAGAGAGGTCTGTCTTCCCAAGTTGTGTCCTTGCAGAGACACAGGACTGCTTGGGCTAGAGAGAACACAGGAGGAGTGTGGCACCAGTTCAGCTGTTGAAGAGTGTGTCTCTGCAAGGAAAGAACTGGGGCTGGCCCCTGTTTGAGATGTCCTGGGAAGTGGAATGGAGATGTGGACTCCTCCAGCTCAGTGTTGAGCGTGTGGACGTGCTCTCTCTCATGCTTTCTCCCGTTGGAAGCATTTTGGTCCCTTTCAGGTGGGGTGATACTGTTTCAACAAGCGAATTGGAGGTCAGGCATCAGCACTGGGAAGAGGAGGAACATCTTCAGGATGAGGAGGAAATTTATGTTGGCTTCGCCCTTGAACTCCCAGGCATTTGCATACTCGTGAGCAGCTATTTTATGGCAAGTGCAGCTGAGAGACCCTGTGGGTTCTTACTGGGGGTTCCCAAAGGGTCCCTGCCGGGCTGAAGCCTGAGGGAGAATTTGGCTCCTGCGTCCTGACCACGTCCCTGGGGCACAGCTCTTGGTGACCTGGGAATGTCATGGTCCAGGTACCTTGGTGCTGGGAGCGTCTCCAGTGCCTAAGGTGGCAGCTGCCTCTTTAGTGGCACAGTCTTAGATACAACTGGAATTTAGGTAGCTAGTTTATTTAGTTTTAACTGTATTTGGCTGGGTGAAGGTTTGATCTAGGTAGTCCAGCCTCTGCTGCTGCCCTTCAAGGGGTGAGCAAGATAAAGTTTGCAAGGCAGAAGACTGGAAGAATTTTAAAGCGCTGAGGGCCCATCTCCCCTTTAACGAACATGAAGTGGGTGCAAAACTGTCGCTTGGAAAGTCCCTCCCTGGAGTGCAAGTGCTTTTCTAGAGATGCAAACAAGGAGAATCATGCTCTGGGTCGGTCGTCAGGGTTTTAAGGTTAGGCTGCTCCAAATAATTTGTCACTGATACTTGAGACTGGTGAAGAACTGAAGGCTTTAGAGGGCTGTCTAGGACCAAACTTCTGTTTACAAAGCACATCTAAGCTAAATCCTGTTGATGTTTGGGAAATGCAATAGGGCACCTTTTCCTGAGCTTTTCAGTACCTGGAAGTGTGAATGCCCTCTGCGATCAGCCAGCCAGGAACAAATTCCCCTAAAGCTTCCGTGTTATGAGGGAATAGTTACTGCTGGCAATCCAAGCCACGTCAAGTGTTGCTGTGGGTATAGGTTTTGTATAAATGCCTGTAATAAATTATGGAATAAACGAACTTTACCCTTGGCACCCGTATGTTACAGTATTGTCTTGTTTGTGATCAGAGGTTACTCAGGTATGCGCGTAGAGCTAAGGCTGCTCGAGAAGTGGAACAGATTTTTTTACTGGCTCAGCATGATCTCGTGACGTGCTTTTTCACTTTCCGTTGCATTCAGAAGACACTTAGAAGGAAGAGCTTTTGCAACAGCAGCCTGTCGAGCTTCTGGAACACCTGTGTCTGGGTAGACTCCCTTCAAAACAAATACAACCTGTTCTCTGTTAAGCAAGTTTTTCTGTAGAACTGTAAATGCAAACCGAAAGTTCCCACTTGGTGTTGGAGTGTTGCCTCTTGTAAGAACTGCTAAAGGAGCTCCCTTGCTTTGGCAAGGGGATTAACACAGGAAAAAGACAGGTCAAGATACCTCAGGGCCCATTTCTCTTTCATCCCAGCGTCAGTTTCGTTTCACTCTAGTATTTTTGTGTTCTTTCCTTCCTACCCTGCACGCACTGGGTACCTCCAGGGCTGCTACGCCCCACCTTTGAGTTTGGAATGGAATTGCAGAGAAGTTTAATGATTTCCAGAGAGCAGGAGGTGAAGACTGCAGCAATTTTCAGAGGTTACAGCCAGGTGGGAAATGAGCTGAGGTAGGTGCTGTGTCTATTATTGCCCTAGAGCAATCTGAAAGCACTTAGCAGTAATGACTGCATTGACACTGGCAGGTTAAATATGCTCAGGACTGTTTGCTGGCACCGAGGCCAGCTGGCAGAGGGTGACACATGCCATAACATGAAATTTATCTTCCAAGCAGGGCAGCTGCATAGCAGGAATTGAGCCGCAAATCAGGAGCGATTCCTGAGCTGACTCTCAAACCATGCCTGGGAGTTGTTTGTACGAGTGTGAGTTGGCTAATACTGTGCTGGGAACTATGTTAACAATTTTGCGGAATAAATGAGCACTTTCCAGTTCAGGGAAAACATTTCTTGGCACCATTTTATTTACTGTTGTAGACGTAGAGCGAGTGTTAGACAAATCTCGAGCAGGAAGAAGGATTTAAAAATACACTGTGAGTTTTGCTGATGTGCTGCAATGTGACCTGAGCCCAGCTGGATGGGTCCGTGCTCCCGGCAAACAGCGGCTGAGTTTACCCCGGGGTCTCCAGCCGCAAACACGGTGCCCCCACCTACAAGCAGGTGGTTTGAAAGAGGCAGGCTGAGTTCAGAGAAATAAAGAGGGTGTTTTATTCCGCATCTGCCCTTTCAGCACGGTGTCTCCTTTCTTCACTGATNCTCCAGTGCCTAAGGTGGCAGCTGCCTCTTTAGTGGCACAGTCTTAGATACAACTGGAATTTAGGTAGCTAGTTTATTTAGTTTTAACTGTATTTGGCTGGGTGAAGGTTTGATCTAGGTAGTCCAGCCTCTGCTGCTGCCCTTCAAGGGGTGAGCAAGATAAAGTTTGCAAGGCAGAAGACTGGAAGAATTTTAAAGCGCTGAGGGCCCATCTCCCCTTTAACGAACATGAAGTGGGTGCAAAACTGTCGCTTGGAAAGTCCCTCCCTGGAGTGCAAGTGCTTTTCTAGAGATGCAAACAAGGAGAATCATGCTCTGGGTCGGTCGTCAGGGTTTTAAGGTTAGGCTGCTCCAAATAATTTGTCACTGATACTTGAGACTGGTGAAGAACTGAAGGCTTTAGAGGGCTGTCTAGGACCAAACTTCTGTTTACAAAGCACATCTAAGCTAAATCCTGTTGATGTTTGGGAAATGCAATAGGGCACCTTTTCCTGAGCTTTTCAGTACCTGGAAGTGTGAATGCCCTCTGCGATCAGCCAGCCAGGAACAAATTCCCCTAAAGCTTCCGTGTTATGAGGGAATAGTTACTGCTGGCAATCCAAGCCACGTCAAGTGTTGCTGTGGGTATAGGTTTTGTATAAATGCCTGTAATAAATTATGGAATAAACGAACTTTACCCTTGGCACCCGTATGTTACAGTATTGTCTTGTTTGTGATCAGAGGTTACTCAGGTATGCGCGTAGAGCTAAGGCTGCTCGAGAAGTGGAACAGATTTTTTTACTGGCTCAGCATGATCTCGTGACGTGCTTTTTCACTTTCCGTTGCATTCAGAAGACACTTAGAAGGAAGAGCTTTTGCAACAGCAGCCTGTCGAGCTTCTGGAACACCTGTGTCTGGGTAGACTCCCTTCAAAACAAATACAACCTGTTCTCTGTTAAGCAAGTTTTTCTGTAGAACTGTAAATGCAAACCGAAAGTTCCCACTTGGTGTTGGAGTGTTGCCTCTTGTAAGAACTGCTAAAGGAGCTCCCTTGCTTTGGCAAGGGGATTAACACAGGAAAAAGACAGGTCAAGATACCTCAGGGCCCATTTCTCTTTCATCCCAGCGTCAGTTTCGTTTCACTCTAGTATTTTTGTGTTCTTTCCTTCCTACCCTGCACGCACTGGGTACCTCCAGGGCTGCTACGCCCCACCTTTGAGTTTGGAATGGAATTGCAGAGAAGTTTAATGATTTCCAGAGAGCAGGAGGTGAAGACTGCAGCAATTTTCAGAGGTTACAGCCAGGTGGGAAATGAGCTGAGGTAGGTGCTGTGTCTATTATTGCCCTAGAGCAATCTGAAAGCACTTAGCAGTAATGACTGCATTGACACTGGCAGGTTAAATATGCTCAGGACTGTTTGCTGGCACCGAGGCCAGCTGGCAGAGGGTGACACATGCCATAACATGAAATTTATCTTCCAAGCAGGGCAGCTGCATAGCAGGAATTGAGCCGCAAATCAGGAGCGATTCCTGAGCTGACTCTCAAACCATGCCTGGGAGTTGTTTGTACGAGTGTGAGTTGGCTAATACTGTGCTGGGAACTATGTTAACAATTTTGCGGAATAAATGAGCACTTTCCAGTTCAGGGAAAACATTTCTTGGCACCATTTTATTTACTGTTGTAGACGTAGAGCGAGTGTTAGACAAATCTCGAGCAGGAAGAAGGATTTAAAAATACACTGTGAGTTTTGCTGATGCGCTGCAATGTGACCTGAGCCCAGCTGGATGGGTCCGTGCTCCCGGCAAACAGCGGCTGAGTTTACCCCGGGGTCTCCAGCCGCAAACACGGTGCCCCCACCTACAAGCAGGTGGTTTGAAAGAGGCAGGCTGAGTTCAGAGAAATAAAGAGGGTGTTTTATTCCGCATCTGCCCTTTCAGCACGGTGTCTCCTTTCTTCACTGATCTTGTTTGATCATAGGCATGTGCCTACTTCTTGCAATAGGCAGTCTGTCCACTCGCCGGGCATTAAAGGGAGGGCGTTAAAGCTTTCGCCAGATTGCAGCAGTCAGGTGAGTAACCAAGCACGATAGCATCGAGCTGCTTTTCAATGTTCAAGCCAACCTAACTCAAGAAACCCTTAAAACTTGCTGATCAGGGAGGATATCAGTCACGCAGGCTTAATTCAGAAAGAAGAACAGAGCTGTGGGGAAGAATAACAGCATACTGAGAGGGAAAAGATGTGAGAGGGGGTGGGGGGAGATTTGGGGGTCCTGGAGCAGATTATGCCCCTGGGCTTGTTTACTTCCTTTCCAGTGTCTTCATAGAATCACAGACTGGTTTGGGTTGGAAGGGACCTTGAAGACCACCCAGTTCCACCCCCTGCCCTGGGCAGGGACACCCCCCCCAGCCCAGGTTGCTCCAAGCCCCGTCCAACCTGGCCTTGAACACACAGGGAAAAAATTCTTCCTAATATCTAATCTAAATCTCCCCTCTTCCAGTTTGAAGCCATTCCCCCCTCATCCTGTCACTACGTGCCCTTGTAAAAAGTCCCTCCCAGCTCTCCTGGAGCCCCTTTAGGGACTGGGAGGCTGCAATAAGGTCTTCCTGGAGCCTTCTCTTCTCCAGGCTGAACACCCCCAACTCTCCCAGCCTGTCCTCCCAGCAGAGGGGCTCCAGCCCTCCCAGCATCTCTGTGGCCTCCTCTGGCCCCAACTCCAACAGGTCCATGTCCTTCTGTTGGTGGCCCCAGAGCTAGAGGCAGCACTGCAGTGGGGAGACTCTCACGAGAGATCTTCAGCCACCACCTGTAGCTCTGAAGCTGCTGCTGGATGGTGGGGAGAGGTGTCAGTGCCAGAAAAGTGCCTGGTTACTCCTGTTCCTCTGTACCCATTCCTGCTGTTCCCTTTTATCCTCCTGTAGCCAACTGTGAAGCTGAGCTGAGAGCTGACGGGCTTCCCAAAGGATGCTTTTCTGGGCTGGTCACTGCGATGGATCTAGGTCTCTTTTTCCATAACAATACTAAAAGGAAAAGTGCTTTAAGTAACTTAAGATGGTATTTCAATCTATTCTTTGTTCAGCAGTCACAGGAGGTGGCACCAGCCCTTCCAACTTGCTGGAGTTAACCCTTGCTGACATCTGTAGCACTGGCTACATTTGAACAACCTGTTTCTTTTTAAATCCAAGGATCAGGTTTTGTGTATCTCTGTTTTCTTTTCAGCAGCTAAGGAATAACCTTCTGTTTTTCCTCTGGCAGGAGTTAGGCAACCACACAATCCAGTCCTGTACGCGATTTCTAATTCTTCTTTTCTAAAGAGTTACTGCCGAAGCAAGGACCACTTCCCATTTTTCTCAACTTTACACTTCACAACCAAAACAGTCAGCATCTTCTCAAAAGGGTAGTGAAGAAGCAGGAGAAGGAGGCGGCAAGTAGTCTTTCCAAAAGGGACAATTCTTGATAGCTGCCCTTGATTTTCCACACGCACATGCCATTTTCTGCTGGTGAAACTTTTTTAAATGAACAGAACACAGAAGACAACCACTAACTTTAATTTCCTGCAGGTAACCTGTAACACTCTCTCTAGCCATGAAGGGGAACTTGTGGAGCCAGGGAAGATCTCCGCAGCGCCAAAAATCCCCTTTTCTTCTTGGTCCCACCCTCCAAACAGACATGGGGGCTGAACAAAAAGTCAACAATTTTCTTTCCGCAGGGCGAGAGAGGTTCAGTGCCGCTCAGCTGGTGCCCTCTGCCCAGCTGCGTCTCTGGTGCTTGTATCTGTGCATGACTGCACAAATTCTAAAATAAATGCCCTTTACATGGGTCTTGTTTTTGTTAAGACGTTCGGCAGCTCTGAAAGCGAAAGCTGTCTGGCCCTCAGCCTGCTTATTTTTTAGTGTTTACGTAAAATCTCTCACCGTGGCACTCAATGCCACTGCAAAAGTTGTATTAAACTATATTTTGATAACATCTGCGTGTGTGCATGTGTCTAGTGGGTACCGGGGTGGGGGTGGGGGTACGGCAGCCTGGCGGTAACGGCCCAGAGAGGAGGACGAAGCTCTGCCTTCGACCCCAGCCTTTGCTGGGAGAAGAATCCGGCCCTGGTTTGTCTGGGAAGGAACCAGCAGGTCTGCAGCCAGCACCAACTTTCCCTGCTGCAATATCCACTCCCTGGACGAGCGCATTAGGAAAGGGGGAAGAACCATCATTTAGCTTTAAATCTGCTGGGGGCGTCACGTTTCAGGGATGGCGCTTCAATGAACTGCGCGGTTTTAAAAGAAGTGGGCATCAAAACCAGCAGCCAGGAGGATGTCGACATGTTTTACTACTGGATCTAACAAATACTTCCTCCCTCCCCAAAGCTGTTGATCAGCCGTTTCCCTCTACTACAAAACACAGCCCCGTGGCCTTCACAGTTTGCTTCCCGCACAAATAAATAACCTGTTGGAAAAGAAGATTTTTTGTTTCTTTAAAGAGCTAAACGAGGCTCTAAGCGGTACCGGCGAAGCAGACAGCTGCTAGAGAGGAAACCACTAAAATCCACCGCAACAGTTCCTGCCGATGTTTAACAACGAGCGTATCTTGATACAAAATAAAAGAGAAACGGTCATTAATAATAGAAACCTTGGAAACTTATCCGCTAGGATGTTACTTAATTGTAAAACCTAGGTTTGTTTTAATTAGAAATAACACTATTTCCTACTCAACCTTTTTTTTTTTTTTTTTTTTTTTACTCTACAAGCTTTGTTGTCCGGCAGCCAGCTCCCTGCCTTCCCTCCCTCGCTGCGGGAGGTCCTGATGGGGCCAGAGACTGCACAGCACCGGGCGCCGTGAGTCACCATTTGTCCCTCTTGCTAGCAAGACTGGAAAAGAAATCACAGCCTGCTTGCCAGCCCTGTGCAAAAAAAGAGTTTTCCAGTGCAATGATGCCCTGAGGAAAAAAAAAGAAAGGGTAGAAACCAGCGTTCGGTGCTGCCCACGCATGTCGTGAGTCACGGATGGGTAGGAACCGGCGGACAGATGCAGCGGAGCGCAGTGTGCTCTGCCCTCGGATGGGGGCACGCTGTGGGTCTGCGCAGCGTGGGGCTGCTGCTGGCGGGGACCTGCTCATCCCCCGTGATCCCCGGCTGGACTTCAGGAGTCCCTTCGGTGCTTCTTCTGTTCGTGGTACTCTGTTATTTTCTGCTGGAAATAGGCTGTGGGTGAGAAAAAGGTGGTTAGTGCAATGGAAGCGTTCGGGCTGGGGAGGATCCAGGGCTGCCAAAGCATGCTGGGCTGTGGGCCACGGCACCCGCGTGAAATCGGGGCTGTTTCATATCCACCCATCCCTCTCACCCCCCCAAAATGGGCTTTATTATAGAATCACAGAATCACAGAATGGTTTGGGTTGGAAGGGACCTTAAAGCCCACCCAGTCCCACCCCCTGCCCCGGGCAGGGACACCTCCCCCCAGCCCAGGTTGCTCCCAGCCCCGTCCAACCTGGCCTTGAACACCTCCAGGGATGGGGCAGCCACAGCTTCTCGGGGCAACCTGCGCCAGGGGCTCACCGCCCACACAGGAGAGAATTTCTTCCTGATATCTCATCTAAATCTCCCCTCTTCCAGTCTGAAGCCATCCCCCCTGGTCCTATCACTACACGCACTTGCAAAAACACCCTCCCAGCTCTCCTGGAGCCCCTTTAGGGACTGGAAGGGGCTCCGAGGTCTCCCCGGAGCCTTCTCTTCTCCAGGCTGAACACCCCCAACTCTCTCAGCCTGTCCTCCCAGCAGAGGGGCTCCAGCCCTCCCAGCATATTTGTGGCCATGTCTTTCCTATGTTGGGGGCCCCAGAGCTGGATGCAGTACTCCCAGTGGGGCCTCACCAGAGCAGAGTAGAGGGGAAGAATCCCCTCCCTGTTATTATGCTGGGTTAGCCTAAGTTTTTAACCCACACATTCACTCCTCTCTGGTTTTTGTGTTTCCTCTCCAACCAGCAAAGAAAAAAGAAAGAAAGAAGACCCTGAGAATGCAAATAGCCAAAAAAGGTGATGCAGACTGGGAATGGAACGAGAAAAAAACTGGGGTTGTGCCATCCCTTTCTCCCAACCCCAGGCAGACCCAGGTCCATGTCTGCCCTATAAAGTCTGACCTAGAAAGGGCAGAGGAAGCAGCAACCGCGGTGGTGCCGGGCTCCGAGTGTCCCAGGCAGGCTGAGAGGGACCCACCACGGGCACCACCCGCCGCGGGCTGCACCGCCTGAGGGGATGCTTCGCTCCAAGGCGCAGGCGCTGATAGAACGCAAGGACTGCACCCTCCTGCACTCTCTCTCAGTGCAGCAAGACCTCTGGGGTGGCAAATCCCAGGCCAGGATGTCTCTGGCCACCAGTAGAAGTTTTGGGTGGCGTCCTCAACTTCCATCGCCCCGTTTGTCCTCGTCCCAGGCTGGGAGGAGGCTCAGCTCTACCCAGTGCCCTGTAAATCCCCTGGAAGGGGAAAGGACCAACCTAGTTGCCATGGGTCCGCGCCGGAGCCGATGGCAGAGATGAGTCAGGGCTCACAGGCAGCGCAGCCAGGAGCCAGCTCCCAGCTGCTGCCTGCGGCCAAGCCAAATATTTGCGCTGCTACTGGCATGTTTGCCTAAACACTGAGCTCCGGTAAGCCTGCCCCGTCCCCAGACAAGCAGAAAGATCTAAAATGAGCCCAGGGATTTTTTTTTTATTGTTTGACAGGGCCAGAGAAATGCAGCTATTGAGTGCAACCGGGTGCTACTCGCTGCCCTGAGCATCCTCAGCCTCAAGCTGCGTCCCCCTCCGGGCACGGGGCACCTCTTTCCCTTAACCAAATAGCCCAGGACGTTGCAGAGCTCACCTGACCAGAAAGGGAAGGGGAAATGGGGCCATTTACCTTCCTGTGGGATCCTGCTCTTCTCTGCTTCCTCAATAAATAGGGAAAACATGTTTGTCTTCACAAACTTCTTCACAAACTTGCGGTTGGTCTTGGAGGTGATGGCTTTGCAGAAGGCTCGCTCCTGGAAGGTGCCCGAGCCGTTTTTGCTCCATTTGATGTGTGAGGAGTAGTGGCCAACCATTCGGACAAAGAACTGCACGAAGGCTTCGGAGACGAGTGTGTTCACCTGCTCGGATGCTGGAAGAGGACACAGAGCAGAGGTGGGGATGGGACCTCTGAGTGTAGAAAAGATGCACCGATTTTAACCTGGTGGGTTTGCAGTCTCTGTTTGCAATCCGAGAAATTACATGGTTAAAACCTCCCTCTGCTAGTAAAGGAAGATCAGACTAATTTTGCTAAGGGAGCACTGGCTGTGTTTCTTTTCCAATCTTTGCAGGCCAAATATTGGCAAAACTTAATTTTTTCAACAGAATTAATTATTCCTGCTCTCATGTTTCGCAGGACAGGGGAAAGGCCAAGGGATTTCTTTCCTGTGGCTGCATTTCATTGCAAACTGGGGCAGAAACATCCCAGGCCAGGTCTCTTTAGGAAAACCATTTTGCTGAGTACTCTGGCCATGTGTGGAAGGCAGCCTGCATCCGTTTTACCGTATATAAAGAGACGTCCTTACTGTGTACATTGTTGTTGTTGTTGTGCCTGTTCAGAGACGTCAGCATCTCGTTCTGCAGCTTGATGGGCAAGATGTCCTCCTCATCGCCCACCTGAAAGGCAACGGGGCTGTGAAGCACCCAGCTCCGGTGGGAACCCGGCTCAGACGGCCACGGGCAGCGGTTAGCTCAGCAGGGCTTTCTGCGGAGCTTATTATTTAATTATCACTGCAGGGTGCTGCAGCGATGCTGGGAGTGGGATGCCCAACACTCGGACAAGAAGACAGATGCGGTGGCTGGAGACCTCCCTTCATGGGACATTCCCGCCTGGATGGGTGACACTGAGATGTCTCTGACCACAAAATGTGAAAGCTGCCAAGTAGCTGCACCGAGGGGGAAAGGGACCCTTCCTGGGGCTACTCAGGCCAGACGAGCCCCCCGCGCCCCAGCCCTGCATGGGGGGACCTACCTCCCGGATGATCTTCCCTTCACAGAGGTCAACTATCAGAGCCTGTAAGAGAGCAGAGAGCAACCAGGTTTAGCCCTACTGAGGCATCCAGGCTTTCTCCCACCCGTTTGGGGATCAGCCCACTGTGCCTGCAGCCCACGAGGGCAGCAGGAGAGGGATTGGTCCCCCTGTGCTGGAGGGACCTGGGCAGGGGGACCAGGGCATCCCCCACGGGGACCGTGTTTGCCCCAGGCTCGGTGGCTCTCCCCGTGCAGCTTTTCTCCCCTTCTGCAAGGCTGGATGACAGCCAGCCTGGCCGACAGCAGCTCCCCGAGCCCCGGGGGTCAGGGCTGCGGGTGCTGGGGTGGCGGGCAGCACCCAGGGGGACCTGGAGGCGTTGCCCCAGGTGCCAACAGGAGGGGACATGCAAGAAGCCCCAATCTCCAGCCTACCTGGATGGGAAAAGGGAATAACCAGAGCCTTCAGCCCCAGAGTGACCCAAACCCAGGGTCACAGGCTAACTGATGGCTCCATCCAGATGTTTTCCCTCGCCTGGATCAAATACCTCCTCCATCGGCTGCTCCAGGACTCGATCCAGGTGCCGCATCTGGATGCCGACCATGAAGGGCGTGGGGCAGCAGACGGTGTCGATCAGGCACTCGGGGACCACGGGGATGTAGGTGTGAGCCCAGGTGAAGGGGTAGAGGAGAGCAGCCACCGCGTGGATGCACTGCGATAGGACACTGTGGGACAAGGAGCCGTCGTGGTGGCATTGCAGGAGGAAAGGGGATTTCACCACTTGGGGGGAACATCCCACCCCGAGCTCAGCTGCACCCTGCGCTCCTTCAAAGTTTTTTTTTTTTTTGTTATTGTTGTTCTATTTAAAAATAAACAGATATGGACTTACCTCAGCTCCTCCGCCAGGAAAATGAGCCGTCGCTCCAACACGGCGGAGGCGAAGATGAGCAGGATGCGGTGGGGGCTGAGCCGCTGGAGCAGAGCCTGAAACTCCACGTGCTCCAGGTGGGCGTCCACGGGCCGCGTGAGCACGATGAGCTGCGGAGGGAGAGCCACCAAACCTGAACATAGGAGGTGGAACGCTACCCCTGTGCCGCCCTGACCCCCCCTGCCCTGAGAAGGTGATTTGGCGGCAGTAAATGACCCAGAGTTTGCAGCATCTGCAAGGGACAAACCTCATCTTGTCCTGCCTGGAGACTCGGGCTGTGCAGCGCTGAGGATGCAGGGGAAGCCAGCAGTGATGGGCGCTGTGGGGTTTATTTATTGGGGCACTGGATTTTTAACCAAAATGCCTCTTTTCTCCAGCACACCCAAGGGGGCTGTGCCCCCGTCTCGGTGGCTGACAGCTCATCATCAGCAGCAACAGAGAACGTTACCCAGGAAAAGGAGGAGGAATGAGGGCATGACTTTTGCTATAAAAACCACAAAAACTTCCTCAAAAGCCTCTCTGGGAGAGCCAGCTCGCCTCATGCTGGCTAGGATGGCCCAAAACTGAATTATCAGATGGATATTTGCAGGTGGTCTGTCGGTTCTGCTGGCTTTGTCCCTGCAAGAGTCTCCCAAATGTGGTTGACACCTCTGCCCTGCTGCGGGCAGCCCCGAGACGGCCACTGCTGAAGGGGTAAGAGGACCGTGCAGTCCTGACACCGTCCTCGCCCCTCTCCCCAGCGTTACAAGGAGGGGAATATCCCCCTCCTCCAATCCGCCAGGCCACCGGCACCACCACCTCCTCCAACAAAGCAGCATCTTCCCAGCCTGCAGCACGGGGCTTGGCTGGGCTCCGCAGCCCCTTTCCAGCACAAATCCTGCACGATCTCCAGCTCCCACCTCATGCAATACCCAGGATTTATTTTTCACCCCTTTCCTTGTTTTCTCGCTCATCTCCTTGACTTGCTCCAGCCCCTGCCCGGAGCCCCAAAGCGCGGCTCTTTCGAAGAACGTCCTCGCCCCGTCACCCCCGGCTGTGCGCTCCCTGCAGCCTGGCCCATGGCCAGAGCATTGAGCAACCTGCACAGCCCTTGCACAAGCCTTCCTGGATGAAGAAATCTCTTGCAATTTGATAGCCAGCTGCTAAATTGCACTAGAGAGGAGAGATCTCGCTCTCAGACCCACCCTGGCCGGATGCATCCCTGGAATCACAGAATCCCAGACTGGTCAGGGTTGGAAGGGCCCTCTGGAGCTCACCCAGTGCCACCCCCTGCCAGAGCAGGGGCACCTCCAGCAGTGGCACAGGACGGCGTCCAGGCGGGGTTGGGATGGCTCCAGAGTGGGAGACTCCCCCCCCTCTCTGGGCAGCCTGTGCCACTGCTCTGCCGCCCTCACAGGAAAGGAGTCCCTCCTCAGGTTTGGATGGAACTTCCTATGGTCAAGTTTGTGCCCATCACCTCTTGTCCTGTCACTGGACACCATGGGAAAAAGACTGTTCCCACCCCCCTGGCACCCTCCCTTTGAGTATTTATAAGCATTGATAAGATCCCTCCTCAGCCTTCTCTTCTCCAGACTAAAAAGCCCCACGTCCCTCAGCCTTTCCTCATAAGAAGATGCTCCAGTCCCCTCATCATCTTCGTAACCATTTCCTGGACCCTCTCCAGCAGTTCCCTGTCCTTCTTGAACCGGGGAGCCCAGAACTGGACACAGTACTCCAGATGTGGCCTCACTGGGGCAGAGCAGACAGGGAGGATGACCTCCCTCGCCCTGCTGCCCACACTCTTCTTGATGTTCAGCACTGAGTTTATTTTGCTCGGTGCCAGGGCAGATCCTCCCTTTTCCCACCCCAGCTTTGCCACAAAAGAAAGAAAAGGCTCCGCCTGTGCCAGCCCGGGCCGTGTGTGGGCGAGATGAGCCCCAGCGGGCACCCACCGTGCCTGGACCAGCTCTCCTTTCCACGGGTAAAGGCTGGGCTTGCAGCACACCTGCGCCGTGCTGGCCGCCTGCTTGTGATGCTAAAGTGGGGCGGGCGTCGAGGCTGAGCGCTGAGCGTGGCAGTGCGGAGGGGAAGCTGCTGCCCGCGACACCCCGCAATGGCTTCGGCACCACCGCGCACCCCGACAGCTCCCCGTGCCGCACTCAGAGGTGCAAACACCAGCTCACGAGCGGGGTGCGGCCAGCACGGCCCCCAGCACGACGCCCAACTCTGACGTAAAGGCTGTGCAAGCACTGACGCGTTAAGAAATGGCGTCCTGGGAGGTTTTGTGCTGGCAGCTCCAGCTCGAGGCTGATGGAGCTCCAAAGGCGCTGCTTTGCAAAGATACAGGGATGGGGAAGCACCGCCTGTGGATGGGCTCCATCCTCATCCTCACTTGCTTACTACTCTCCTCCTGGACCAGGCACCCATTTCTCCAGGGCAGGAGGCTCCTGGCAGCCCAACCCACCACCCACTGCTCCAGTGAGCACCCATGGGTGCTGCAGGTGTGGAGGACGCTCACGGAGACAGCCCGGGTTCTCCATGTTGGAGCAGTCCAGAGGGTGCCACTGAGTCCCCAAGATCCCCACCAACCTCTGTGCCCGACTCGGGGATGAAGCTTTTAATGGTGACAGTTTTCCCTGGAGCTGGGAAGGGTGACTCCCGAAGGCCCTGCATGAAGGGGTAAATCACTGCCATGGAGATCTGCCGCCTCTTCTCCACCTCATCCAGGATCTGGGGGAGAAAAAAAGTGAGCTGTGAAACCCCAGCAGGCAACAGGGTGGCTGCCGGGGCCACCACCGTGCCAGATGGAGTCACCACATCCCTACCTTGGAGAAGAGCCCGAAGCAGCCCAGGCAGCTGATGATGCAGAAGACCTCGGGGAGGCGGACACCACGGCCAGCTGGCTGGAAGAGGATGGGAAAAGGGTTTGAGCATCTCCCAGCCCCACTGCATCAGCTCCATGCTCTCCCTAGAGATTCCCCCCTGGCCCCACTTGCCCCCCCTAGAAGATGCCAAATCACCCACTGGGGGGTTTTCAGAGCTGGGGCTCAGGCCAAGGGCACAGTTGATGCTGTGAAAGCAGGGGGTGCCCAGAGAAGGCAATTCAGATGCCCAAGCAGTTAATCATTTTAGTGCAAAGCCCTCTGGCATATTCCCAAACTTTCCTCCACCCCAGATACACGTCCTTCAAGACCTCCTTGCCCCACCATCCTTGGGGCTAATCCTGCCTCCTACTGAAACCAGTGGGATGAGTGCCCAGGCTGTTGTTCCCTTTCCAGCTGGATTATCCTGGGTCTGTTTGCTCTCTGCACTTTCAGCCCTCCAGATACGCGATTCAAACAGCCAAAGCTCAGCCCTGGATGCAGAGGTGGGCAGGTTCCCCAGGGAATGACAGGGTGGTGGGATCCAGCAAGTCACCGAGCTGTGGTGTCCCTATTCATGTCCCTATTTAAGCAGGCTGTGTGTAAATCAGCAATCAAGGCAGCCCTCCACCGCACCTCGCAGTCCCTGAGCTGGCCAAATCCATGAGCTGAGAAACGCAGCCACTGCTCAGAAGCAATTTTTGGGGATGGTGCTGAGGGCACCTGGCTCCCTGATGCCTGGATGGGTGCATGCGCATCCCCATCCTGATCCTGAGTTGGATTTGCAGCCGTCCTGAGCTCTGCGGCCAAGGGAAAGGAGCCAAGGAGATCGGTGGGGGCAGTGACCACCAGTATGGGGAATGGCACCTCCCAACCGTCGCATCTCCTGGTTGCATTTCAGGCCAGCCCTGGGCTCCAGCAAACACTGCTTCCCTCCATCCAGCACCCAACAGGTGCCCCAGCAGAAGAAAGCTCCAAAGAAAACCCTTTGGCTACCCCCTTGCTGCTTGTCATAATCTTTGCCAAGGCAAGTGGCTTTCTAAGGCATGTCCCCAGGAGTGGTACTTTGGGCATGGCAGAAGGCATCATGTCCCACCACAGGGATGGGGTGGCATGGCCACCACTGCCCCAGCAATGGGTGTACGGGTGGTGGGATGCTCACCAGCAGCCGCCTGCAGTAGCCGATCTTCCTGCTGCCATCCACGTTGGTCAGGACGAAAGAAAAGGTTTCACTGCAAGGAGAAACAATGCGTGGGGATGGGACAGCTCTTCCAGTCCGCAGCCTTCAGGGGTACGGCAGGACAGGGTGGGAAACCACAGCCGAGACCCTGTGGTGGGGCAGGTACCTGGTGAACTCAGTGACAGGGGCCCAGTTGTTGCCGTCGGGGAAGCAGAAGAGGGGGATGGCTTTCAAGAGACGTTCCTCCTCCTCCTTCTGGCCCTTCAGCAAGTTCTCGCGCTGGAACGAAGCGATGCCAAGAGTCAGGGCGAGGGAAGGCGCCCATAGCCCCAGGGGATGGGGTGGGATGGGGTAGGATGGGAAGTGTCCCAAAGCAACCCCTAGCTCAGACCAAAGCAGAGGGTGCCTGCACATCCCTGGACAAGCATCTCCCCAAAATGCAATTTTTGACTTTTTTACCCCATGGATAGTGGGGAAAAGCAGAGGGGCCCCACTGCAAACAGGGGTTCTCCTCCTGTGCCGCCTCCCCAAAGTGTGATTTCTCTGCTGTGAGATGGGCACCGTGCCATGGGATGGGATGTGTTCCCCTTTTGGGACAGGAGACCAGGGAGCACCCCAGGATTTTCCTTCTGGGGTTTGTGGCCCAGGGCTTGGACTGCAGGGAGCGACAGACTGTCCCAGCAACCCCAACCCATGGCAGGCAAAGCCCTGGGGTTTGGGTCTGTGACTCCAGGGCATGGGGTATTTTGCTGTGCTCCTCCCCCGGTGATCCCCTTTTCCTCTAAATTCAGAAAACTCATCTTCCTGGAAACACCGGACTAAATACCTTTGGGAACTGGTAGGTTATCTTGGGTTCGTAACGTCCATCTGACATCTTCTTCAGTGACACCACCACCAGGTACTCAAAGAAAAACTGTCCAGCAGAATAGAAGACAGAGCTCCGCTCTCCTGGTTTCCCCTGTGGCACCCGCGAGTGGTTGTTTTCCTTCTTTCCTTCCTCCTCTTTTCCTTCTGTAGCCAAAAAAGCCAACCCCAAAAACAGAGCAGAGTGAAATAAAAGGCCAGGAGGTGTGCTGATGGCAGAAGAGGGGATGCAGAGCTATGCGTGAACTGGCCAAAGCGGCTGGAGCGAACCCGGACCTGGCACCCAGGGTGTTTTGGACCTTGACAGTGAGCAGCTGGGGACATGATGGCACAGGACATGGAAAGGAAAGAGAAACGGCTTTTATGAATCTTTTGGAGAAAATCAAAATGCTGTCAGACACCCCAAGCCCTCCTTCTCCCCATCCCAGGGAGGGCAGAGGGACACCCAGAGTGAAGCCAGCATGCGGGATGGAGGAGATGGGATGGTCTCTGCAGAAAGCATCTGCAGGAAGGTGTGGGAATGTTTTTACAGCAGTTAATTTTATTCCCTTAGGGGGAAAAAAATAGCAAACAAACAGCAGAGATCTTGTTTGAGCACCTCCAAAGGCTTCAGCAAGATGAATCCCAACCTCTCCTTGCCAGATGTCCTCAGTCCTGGGAACTGCTGATTGCAAATGAGATACTCGAGGGTTTTCCCTAAACCACAGCTCCCAAAGCAAAGCAATTCCCTGAGATTACATCCCATTTCTTGTTCGGCCGGTTGGGGAGGACAGCTGGGAAGCGTCAGCTGTCACAACCCGAAAAATGAGAAAGAAGAGTGAAAAGCACCCAAGCTGACATCTCCAAGGGCTCTGGGATGATCGTGTTGGGGCAGTGAGACCCAAGGGCTGGGAAGGAGAGGAGTTAAATGCCGGTGGGAGGCTGCAGCCAGGCCATGCCACAACTCATCCTTCTCCCAGCAGCTGCTTGTGACTCTCTAAATCCCCAGTTTCTGGCACTGAAACTGTCCCGGGCTTGGTCTTGGCTCTGATTATGGTGCAGAACTGGAACAGAAATGCTTGAGCTGCTCCTAGGAATACCAGGCAGGAAAATAAACGTGTGGCTGGATGAAATAACCGACTCTTGCAGTTTCTCCTGGCGTCCCGGAGTTTGGCTCTGGGCTCTTCTGGTTGTGCCGCATCTCAGCAGGGCAAGGCATGGCCATGGCCGACTGCTCCCATCGTCCTTCTCCCCCATGCATGACATCCTCCTCCGAAAGCAGTGCTGGTGGACACGCCACGCCACATATCGCACCACCTCTGCAGCCGCCTCCTTTAGTCTGGAAACACCTTTCCAGCCTTTGCTCCAGGTCATCAGGAGCCGATGGGAGCAGAAAGCTCATCTGAGGAGGTGACACTCACAGTCCCATCCTGGGATGTCTCTTCCCAGAAATGCCTTTCCCAGCTTGGGGCGGGGAGATGTGTGAAGCCACCCCCACGTGCACCCTGCGACCGCTCCACCTCTGCATGCAAAGTCCTTCCTCTTGGCAAGGTGAAATTTATCCTGAAGAGGTCCCTCCGCAGCAGTGGGAAGCCCAGGAGCATCTGGGGGACGAGACTCAGCTGCAGACACCGCTGGTATGTCCTCGGAGGGTATCACCCATGTGGCAGCCCAGCAAGGTGCTCAGGAACAGGGGAAAAAGGTCAACAAGATGGGTTTTGCTTCTCCCACTCCTCCTTGGGATGCTCCAGCAATGGCCACAGAGGTCCAATCTCACCTATGGGGCCAGGGCAGGAGGTTGGTGCTGGGGGGACGCCAGGGAACTGGGCTCTGCAGTGGGGAGGGCTGCTGGCATCCCCCATCCTCGCTGGGCACCAGTGTTGGTTGTTTTCCCATCGCAGCTTGCTAGGCTAAGGTGAAAGCCCGGTTAAATCCTGTCTATCCAGTCCCATCCTGCATTTCGGACAAGACAAGACGTGCTCTCAAGCAAGGGCCGGATTTGCATCATGTCCATGGTGTTCTCAAACAGCCGAGTAAAACCCGCCGCACCTCGGGGGGGGAAAGCTGGCCACGCCGGGCTGCAGGTCTGCCTCCTGCAGACGCACCCACGCGCCTTCCCAAAGCGCGACCCGAGCCCTGCTGAAAGCACGGTGTCACCCCGCAGCGCTCCCCTGCACCGGGTCTGGTTGCAAAGCCCGCACCGACAGAGCCGAAATCCCTCCGGGACCATAAGACTCCATCCCTGGGCTGGAAGACGAGTTCTGGAGACATACGGGGCCATTCACTGTCACGCAGCGTTGGACAGGTTTAATGTAGTGTCAGAGGTCCCAGCACTCCCCCAAACCAGCAGGATCGCAGTTCCAGGGACACAAGGCACTGTCACAAGAGCTTTGGCGAATGACTCTCCCTGAGCCCAAGCGGGGAAGACCTGGGGACCACCCCCAGCGCCCCCCCCCAGCAGCGGGATCACCCCCTGCGAGGAGGGGACTGAGCCAGGCGGCCGGGGGGGCTCACCCAGCTCCTGGATGGAAGGCGGCTGCTGCTGCTGTGGTTTTTCACCCCGGCCTCCGCCGGGCACGGAGAGGGCAAAGGCTGCCGCGGTGCGCCCTGGCCCATGCGGAAACGGCACCAGGGCCGCCGGCGTCAAAAGAAAAACAGTTTTTGCTGCACAAACAGCTTCCTCGACCAGAACGGGGTTTTCTTATCAGCCGAGTGCTGCGCTCAGACCCATGTTGTGATGTGGCGCAACCTGTTTCTTTCCTCGTGGAAAACTCCCGGGCTGCGGTGTGCTGAAATCTCCCGGCACGACCGTTTTGCGGGGGAGCTCTGCTTCCCACGCCGTGCAGCTGCCCACCTCCCCCAGCAGAGAGGAACAGGCTTTTGCTTTATCAAAGCTTTTCTGCTGAGCTCGGAAAAACATATATCGCACCCAAAGCAAGAGCCAGCCAGCACAAAACAGACGGGAGGGGGGAACTTGCAGTGGGCCCCCCCAAATCCACAGGTTGCCCCAACCTGCTTTGCTGTGGCTTGAGATGTGGCAGGTCAGAAAACCCCGATGATCCATCCTGTATCTCGGAAAAGCTCACAAATCCCGAAGGACCAATTTTCTGCACCGTCCTCTAAAGGCTCCGCAACACTGACCTGCCTCGGGGGCACCGTGCCCGCCATCGCGGGCTGGACCTGGCACGTCCCGGCTGGTGCGAGGGCTGGCGTGGCCGCTTTGCCCGCGGTGCCATGCTCCGGCGTGCCCTGCGACGCTGCGCTCGGTGGGGAAACGGCTTTTGGGGATGTGGTAATAGAAAGCCTGGTGGGGCTACCCCTGGGATGTGGGAACCTCCTTCCCTCCCCGGGGATGGGGGGTTGGGGACTCATTCGGGACGGGGTGGTGTCCCAGGGGATGGGGTGCAGCTCCCGGGACGGGGTGAGCCCCTGAGGATGGAGGAAGCCCCGGGAGACGCGGGAAGCCCCGGGGGGAAGGCGGCCCGAGGTGGGCTTCGCAGGCTGAGCGCCTACGGGCAGGGCTGGAGGGGACCGAGCCGGGGCCGG
>VZSZ01001081.1:77256-90896 GCA_013398815.1 Ibidorhyncha struthersii
GGCAGCCGTGGGTCCCCGCAGCCGCGGCCCGGGGGCTGGCACCGGCACCGGCACCGGCACCGACACCGGCACCCACAACCGGCACCGACACCGGCAATCCCCGGCGCGGGGCTGTGCTCCCCGGTGTCCCCTCCCGAAGCTCACCTCTGCGGCCGGAGCGCCGCAGGCTCCGTCGGAAGAAGTTGCCGATGGAAGCCATGGTGGCACCGGCGCGGAGCGGCCCCGGCGCTGTCCCGGTGCGGCCCCGGTGCGGCGCGGCGCGGCCCGGCGGGGAGCGCNGGGCGGGGGGGGGGGATGGACGGACCGCACCTGGCACCGGCCGGACACGGGGAACCGGCCCCGGGGAGCCCGGGGACACCTGGGCACGGGGGGGCCCGGAGAGCCGGGCACGGGGAACCGGGAGAACCGAGCATGGGAGTCCCGGGAGATGGGGAAGTGGGGAACCGGGAGCACCTGGTCGCAGAAGAGCCGGGAGCAGCGGGCACGGGGAGAGCGGGAGCAGCGGGCACCGAGAGCATCCGGGCACGGCGGTCCCGGGGGCACCGGGAATGGGGGAACCGGGAGGGTCCCTGGCTAACGGGAGGAGCTGGGCACGGGGGTGCCGGTAACGCCGGGCACGGGAGGAGCTGAGCACCCCCGCACACGGCGCTGGGCATCCCTGTGGGGAGCTGGGCACAGCCCGGGTAGGGGCACAGGGCACGACTTGGGCACAGGGTGGGAAACGGAGCAGGGACCCTGGGGACAAGGGGTGGCTTCGTGCTACACCACAGGGGACAAAGGACCCTGCCCCAAACCTCCAGCACCCCAGCCCGGCTCCGGCCCCCCTGACTCCTCCGAGCCCTTTTCCCCCGGGTACCCGCTGCTGCCAGGGATGGTGCCCAGCGCAGCCACTGCGGGGCCAGGGGTGACACCGAACCGTGCGCCCCAGGTTCAGCGACCTGGACCTCCAGGGGACAGAGGTTTTGGGGTCTCCCGCTCTAAAACATGATGCGGAGTCAGCCGACCCACCCTGACGGTGCCACCATGCTTTCATTTCCGCGGCCATCGGCTGCGAGCTTGTCCTGGCTCTGCTTGGGAACGCTGTCTGGGTTGTGCTTTCCCTCGGGCTGGCGTTTCTCCACCGGGCAGAGATTTATTCCCCCTCTTGCAGTGACTCAGAGGCGCCTCGGCCAATTCTCGGGCTCGAGGCCGGTTGCCATCCGTCTTTGTTACAGGAAGGGAGAGCAGTTCGTCAGAACTGCGATACGGCGGCTGTCCCATCGCAGGCACGCAACTGGGACGCCGGCGGAGCTGCTCGGCTTTGCTGGGTGGTTTTACCACTCCAGACCCAACAACAAGGGAAGTCTCGTTAAAACCAGTGATATATTTTTTTAAAAAATCCCCTTTTCCCATCCTTAGCCTGTCCACACCCCTAATATTTTGTCTGCCATTTTTAGGCAGTGCTTACGCAGTAATTAAACACACAGAAGGGGCTTTGGGCACACCTGTGGGTTATGAGGACATTGGGTGTGATGAGCTGTGCGCAGTTCTCAGCCCTAATGCCAGAGCGTGGCTGTTTGCAGCCGTAGACCAGATTTCCTACACCAAATATCCTCCTTTCTTATTTTGCAACGCTTCCCATCCCCTTTCCTTCCCTGAGCGTGGGCTGGAGCTCGGGGCTGGGTTTGCAGCCAGGAGAAATGGCCTTTGCCAGCTTGCAGAGGTGGCGGATGCTTTTGAAACACATCCCTGCCGGGGCGCATGCCTCTGACCCAGCCGGGATGCTGCTACCTCGTTGGAGTTGTCGGGGAATTGCTGGTCCAGGGGATGGTTTCCGACTGATTGTGAGTGGGTGCGAGAACACTTGTGCTTCCCGGAGGAGAGGGCAGTCTGTTTGTTTGCACACAGGGCTTGTTGTCAGGAGAAATTTCCTCTTGGCACGAAGGGAAAATAAAAAGTTAGGGGTTTTCCCCCTCGATTTTGGAGGAAAATCCCCTGCTTTCCTGGAAACCGGAGCCACCTTGGCAAAACAGCTGCTGCCTTCAGCCAAAAGAAATCCCCAAATCCTTTGATTATTTTTTTTCCCCATATACACAAATCTTTTCTGCTTTATCCCTTTAAGGTAAATCTCTGACTATGATCCTGCCTCGATTCTGCTTTGCCTCCGCTCAGATGGCTTCTGTGCGGGGAAGAAAAGAGCCGTGTTCCCAGCCGCAAAACCTCCCCGCTCCCGAGGAAACACTGTCCCTTTGTGCCCGTCACACAATCCAGCCAACCTTGCGCTGCTGCGAGAGGTTGAACTTTTGAATATTCCCACTGAAAGCTCCTTTCTGCGTGAAGCCAGCCGCCCACTGGGACAACAAACGGGCACATTGTGGGATCCTCGGGGCTGCTGGCCACTGCGGATGCAGCACTTGCCCGTCGCGCTGCTCTATTGCCGCTGCCAAAGTCATTTTGCTTCCCTGAACCGAGCCTGGGGAGTTTTGTGTTTGTTTTTTGTTGTTTTTTTTTCTTCCTCCTCGCAGCCCCAGTGCTGATGAATACACGCTGGAATTCGGCTTTCTGCAGGCGTGGCGTGTTCAGACTGCAAATATCCCACAGCCGGGGGACACCGTTGTGAGCATCCCATGGGGCTGCATCGCACCGGGACTGGGGGTGTCTTCGCTGCTGGGACTCTGCTTGCACTGCAGCCTCCTCCTCCTCTTGAGGAAGGCTCAGCCTTGCTGCCCCTTGCCTCCTCCCACTGCATCTTCCCCCCTTCCCCGTGCCCTTACTGGGTGCTGCATTTCGGGAGGGCGTTAGGGTACTGGAGCAGCTGGAGCGTGCGGCGTGTGAGCGGTTTTTATTTTGCCCATCGCAGCCAGGCTAGGGGTCGGGGCTTGGAGATGAAGGCTGGGGTTTGCCTGCAGCACCCCTGCCAGGGAGGCTGCCGAGGGCAGCTAGCGGTGGTGGGTGCCTTCCTCCCCCCATGGTTGGGGACCCCAAGACCCTCGTTTCCAGCCTTTTCCATGCAAGGGAGTTTCTCCCACTGGATGGCAGCATTAGAGCAAAGAAATGTCTCTGGGAGACCTTATGGGAGAGGGGACCTCCCTCCTGAGAGACTTTTCTCTCTGGTTATCCGGCACTGGGGAGGTTTGTGCTTGGGCTGAGGACGTGCAGGTTCAGCTCACTTGTGTTTGCACCATTCCTGCCGCTGACGCTTCACTCACTGCCCTGTTCGGTTCTTGGTGATCACTCCCAACTCACCAAAACGTGATGCCACGTAACCTCCTCTGCCTTCTCCTCATCCTCCCGGTGCTTGTGGGTGCAGGGGGACCTGCTGGGACAGGGCGGGTGAGAGCCAGCTGGGACACTCCAACCCACCACCGTGAGCAAAGCAACCCCAGACTGGGGGAGAAGAGATGCCAACCCTCATGGGACACCAAAATTGTGGCTTCTTAGCAAGGTGCATCCCCTATCCCCCAAAGCCAGCCCTGCTCTAATTGCTGGGGTCAGAGGCCCCAAAGGTTGCGCGCTTTTGCATAAAAAAAGCTTTAGGGGCCATTTCTTGCTCGGTGTTTGTGGAGGGGGCTGCAAAATTCCTAGGGATTAGAAAACAAAGCTAATTTGGTCACTTTTCCTTCCACCTAATGATTTTAACCCCAAGCATTTCAATCCACCTTTAGGGTTTCTTGGAGGTGGTGTCTGGCAGAGGGGCTGGGGCAGCGCTGGGTGGGCAGGGAGGATTGGCGCTGGGCTGCAGCCCACTTGCAAATATCGTGCAGCGAAACTGCTCCTTTCCGAGGCAGTTTCATGGTCAGGAGGTGCAAAGACGTCTCAGTTTACAGGCTCCCGGCCGTGCTGGCATCGCTGTTTGCAAGCGGGCATCTATAGATGGAAAGGGTCGAGCCACAGAGCCCAACCTCAGGTGTAGCACGGGATCTTCTCCAGTCCCTCCCGCACTGAGCCAGTGACTTATCCTGGGTTAAAATGCCACCTCTGGGACACTTTGGCCTTGGGAACATGTTTCAGGGGTTAATCACCCTCAGCGTGCAAAGCCTATAGCTGATTTCCCATCTGGATGCACCCGATTTTGGCTCCCAGGTGCTTGCTGCCCCTTTTTCTGCTGGGTTCAAAGAGCTTGTCCCTCCTCTTCACCCCGCAGGCAGGGTCCTGGGGCAAATTTAGCCCTCAGCTGAGCTTGGGAAACTCATGGAACGTCTGGAGGCAGGTGGTGGCACTGGGGTCCAACCTCCTGGGTGGCTTTTGCAAAGTCCTGGGCATCCCCACCCCGAAGGGTTGTGGTTCAGTGACCAGTGCTGGGGACATGGGGGACCGGGAGCCAGGGTGATGGTGCTGGGGGTCACAGTGGCTCAGCCAAGGGAGCACGGGACGATGCTGGAGAGGGCCAGGGCAGCTGGTGGGGAGCTGGGTTTGCTACCTGCTAAAAAAATGGAGGAAACTGGGGGTTTTCCAAGCCTGGCTGAGCAGGCTGGGAAGGGGAGGGCAGGGAAATCAGAGGGTCAGTCCTGCTCCTCGGCAGCATGGGGTGGGAATCCAGGTGAGTGTGGGTGTCCTGCAGCCCCACGCCCAGTGGTGACCCCAGACCTTGCCCCATCTCCTCCATAGAACAAGAAGCATTCACAGCTCGGTGTGATCCCCAGGGGCTGGCTGGGGGAGGGTGGGTACTGGGGTGGTGAGACCCCCCCGTTACACTGGCAGGGCTGCAAACCATGACCCCAAACCGAGCTTTATCCCAAGGAGCTCTGTAAGATTTGCTAATCTTGAAATATTGTTGGCATTCAGAACGGTGATTTACTGCGTGTTTTGCCACAGCAAGTACTTTCCGAAAGGCCATGCTAAGTTTACACTGGAGCTGCAGGGATCAGATAACCGGTGGCTGGCGGCTCCCTCCGTCCTCCCCCCATCCCTCCTGGTTGCCGTGCTGGGGTGCAAAAGGACATCAGTTTCTCCTGCGCCCCGCAAGGAAGAGGTGACTATGGTCATGAGCAGTGGAAAAAACGGACCCTCAAGGGTGTTTTTTCCTCTTCCAGGTGGTGGGGTGGGATGTGGGTTGTGGGCTGGCTTGCAGGAAGATGTGAGCTTGTGGAGAGCCCCAACACTTTGCTTTGCAAGTCACACTGCCAGGGACAGAAAATAACCAGCCCTGGTGCCCAGCCCAGCTGTGTCCACCTTGCCAGGGGCTTTGCAGGTTGTGAAATTAAATCAGCTTCTCACCTTCAGTGGCACTCAGGGCTGGGCAAGAGCCCTGCACGTCGCCTTGCATGCCTGCAGCCTTTTGCCACCCCATGGGATCCCCGAGGGCTTTACAGGTGCCGGGCAGGAATGAAGCCTCTGGCCACTGTCACCCAGTGGGATGCCAGGGCATTTCCAGCCTGCAGAAAGGGTGGGCTACCTCATGGAGAAGGTGGTGGGGATGGTCCCTCTGTCCGTCTTGCTGTTTGCTGGGGAAGTTCCCCACTTGGGAGGCACAGGAGCCCCCATCTCGCCCGTTGTTCCAGATCCTTTGGGATCTTTGACATCCCCCGGAAGATGGGGACATCTGGGTGGGATGGGTGGCAAAAGCCACAGCCAGCCTCAGCCCTGGCCCTCACTGGCCCTTGGTCATGGCAGGCTGGAGGTGGTGGCCTTCCCCTGAAAAAATGTAAGAGTGTCCTTCCTGCGTTGACATGTACAAGGAGGAGAATGGAGCATCCTCTTCCATGGCTGTTCCCTTGCAGGTTATTGGGTCAACAGATCAAACCCCATTTGCTCTCTGAAGCCCATGTCCTGACCCAGCTGCTCTGGACATGCTCTGGGGTGATGCCTCCTCCAGGGAAGACACAGAGCTGTCACACTGTGCCGTGTGGGGATGGCAGAGACAGGGCAGGGCAGGGACAAGTGTCTGGGTGTCCCCACCATGACAGCAGGCACCCTGCGGCAGGTCGAGCCTGTGTGTCCAAAGCAGGGGTGGGTCACATCTGGCTGTGGGGACACCAGGGACACTAAGGACCAGGCATAAAGGGAACGGCATCTTCCCAAAGTCTGGCACAATATCTGGAGGGTTTCAGATGGACTCGGGGTGAGGACAGCCCGATTAAATGTCCCCAGGATGCTCCCTGGTGGCAGCAGGGAAGGGTGCAGGTGGGCCACGGTTGGACAACCCCAGAGTGGTTTGTCTTCCCAGTTTAGTGGGGCCTGGAGGGAGTTACTGGGATTTGGGGAAGGTCCAACCCCTCTCATAGTCCCTCCGATCCAGAAAAATCTCCAGGAAGGGGGGCAGAGCAGGTGAACAAAGGTTCCTGGGTCAGGGAAGGACATGGGGTGGGTCTGGGATGTGCTGCCCCATTAAGGGAGCAGATCCCATTTGCTTCAGAGCATCCTGGGAAGGGACAGCCCTCCGCAAACCCCTCGGGCATGGCAGGGTACAGGCAGCCCTTGCAGTGCCAGTCACCACCACACCGTCCTTGGGGACCTCCTTGGGTTATTGGCTGCCCCATCCAAAATACGGCTGCCCCATCCAATATACAGTTGGTCCCAGTGCCACCAGGGCTGGGACAGGTCTGGCTGCAAGACATCATGCTGGTCCCCATCTGCTGGGATGCTTTCAGCCAAACCAGCTGTATGCTCCATGGTGGAGCGCAACAGTGTCCTGCAGGAGGTGGGGAAGAGGTTGGGGGGTGCAGATAGGATGAGAGGATGGGGAGAGCAGAGGGAAAGCAGACAGGTGAGGGTGCAAGTGAAAGCATTTAAGGCAAGGAAAGGAGGGGTGTGGATGTGAGAAAATAAGGGAGGAGCTGGGAGGGGAAGTGGAGATGCCAGCCCCCAGTGCTGGTCCTGCAGGACGGACTGGAGGCTGGAGAGGAGCAATGGCCTGGAGGACACCTAAGGTGGCCTTGGTCCTTGATGGAGGTGAGGGGATGCTGAAAGTCAGGTGAGACCAGAAGCGTGTGTTTGGGGTGTAACCAGCCAACGGCACGGTGCACCCTGACAGGGGTTTCCAGTGCCTTGAAGTCCTGACATCAGGGCTAGACACCTTCCTGGGAACCAGCAGTTACAGGATGAACTGGGACACTGGGCGCTGCCTGGGACTGAGGGCATGAAGATGAGCAAAACAGGGCTCTGGGCAGTGGTGCTCACTTCTGTGCAGTGAAGAGCAAACACCTGAGTTCCCTGCTGATACTGAATGATAAAGAAATTTGCTCTTGGTGCTGGTGGAGCCTGGGGCTGAGCTGTTTCCTCCCCTTTTTCTTGCAGAGCCTCCCTTCTCCCTGCTTGCTGCCCCAAGGATTGCCACAGCCTGGGGACAGAAGCAGTCAGGAGTGTGGCTGCATCCCCCAGGCGCAACACCCCAGTGTGTCAATGTCCCAAATGAAATAGCAAAGGTGGCTTGCAACATTTTGGGGCTTTCTGAGCATCTGCCTTTTAATGCAGAAGGGAAAACCCAAGCTGCTTGTTTGCAGCCTTTCCCTGCCCCACAGCAGGACCAGGCAGGGCAGGTGGTGACAGAGCCTTATTGGCGTCCCCAGCTGCTGTCCCCAACCCTTGGTAGAGGTGACCCCCAGCAGGCTGAGGACAGCGGGGCTGGCATGGGCTCAGCCCCTGCGGGCTCTCTGCCTGCCCATCCTGCTCCTGCTGGCAGCCCTGGAGGTAGGGCAGGATTGGAAAAAAAATCGCGCCAAAGGCAGAGCAATGCCCTGGGTTTGGCATCACTTCTGGGTGCTGGAGACACAGGAGGTGACTGATGCAGTGCCAAGGTGTGCGAGGGCTTCTGCCAGCCCGTCACGTCCTGTCCCGGGTGCAGCTGCTGGAGGTCATCGCTCCTGTCCCACACAGCTGCAGATATGGTGGGTGCTGCCCACCTTGCGCCATAGCCGCGGTACGCGATGGCCACAAGGATAGCGCTGCGGGAGCCACTCTGGCTAGGGGCAGAGCATGATGCCACTCCACTCCACAGTGGTTTTCCCCCTGCAGTGCTGTGGGGGACACAGAGCTGGCACTCATCTCCCTGGCTCAGCTCCCAGTGAGGAACTGGGCAAATCTGGGGCATCCCCATGTGCATTTCTCTATTTCTCTTCCCCTAACAGCTCGGAGGAGAATTATCCCATCACAGCCTGAAAATAACACCCCAAAGAGGCTGTTGGTGGTGGGTGCTTGCATCCACAAGCCCTGCCCACATCTGGCAGCTCCTGGTTGCAGCTCCAGGCACCCACTGTGCTGCTCCGTGAGCCAATGCTGCGGTACCTGGTGGTAGGTGAACCCATCGCTCACCCTGACTGATCATGGAGAATCATTTACATTGGAAATGACCCATAAGATAATAGCATCCAACTGCAAACACAACACTGCCGAGTCCACCACTAAACCACATCCCTACATGTCTTTTAAATCCCTCCAGTTATGGTGCCTCAGCCACTTCCCTGGACAGCCTGTTCCAGTGCTTGACAACCCTTTTGGCAAAGAAAGGGTTACTGATGATTTGATGGTGCCATGAATCAAACTGTGGTGTTGCTAAGTGCTGGTGGTGTGAGCTGATGTGCAACCGCGCAACAGGGATAACTCTCCTGAACGTGTGGCTGGGCTGCATGAACCCTGCTTCTGTACCCAGCAAGGGATCATAGAATTGTAGAATGCTTTGGGTTGGAACGGACATTAAAGATCATCTTGTTCCACCCCCCTGCCCTGGGCAGGGACACCTCCCCCCAGCCCAGGTTGCTCCAAGCCCCGTCCAACCTGGCCTTGAACACCTCCAGGGATGGGGCAGCCACAGCTTCTCGGGGCAACCTGCGCCAGGGGATCACCACCTCCACAGGAAAAAATTTCTTGTGATATCTCATCTAAATCTCCCTTCTTCCAGTCTGAAGCCATTCTCCCTGGTCCTATCACTACACGCCCTTGCAAAAAGACCCTCCCAGCTCTCCTGGAGCCCCTTTAGGCACTGGAAGGGGCTCTGAGGTCTCCCTGGAGCCTTCTCTTCTCCAGGCTGAACACCTCCAACTCTCTCAGCCTGTCCTCCCAGCAGAGGGGCTCCAGCCCTCGCAGCATCTCTGTGGCCATGTCTGGCCCTGCTCCAACAGGTTCATGTGCTTCTGCTGTTGGTGGCCCCAGAGCTGGACGCAGTATTCCAGGTGTGATCTCACCAGAGCAGAGTAGAGGGGAAGAATCATCTCCCTTGACCTGCTGGCCACAACTGAACCTCAGAGATACCCTGAATCATGCTGACAATGTCCCTTTATTGCCTGGGTGTGTTTTCTAGACCAGACAAGGACATTTTAAAGCAATTCTAGCTTAAAACTCTTGCCCCAGGGGAGCATCACAACAGGCACTACACCGGGGGGCTTTGGGAGAGGGGTCAAGCCCGTGTCCCAGCTCGACCCCGGGAGCCCCTGCCTGTGGTCATTTTTTCGGGGTGAAGTAAGCATCTGCTTGCGTGCAACACACAAAATGGAAACCTTGCCTACGTCCCAGCCCACCTGCCGCCTGCCCCGGCTGCTTGACTCAGCACGCTGCGAATATCACGGTGACACGGAGGCTGGAAATGCTGCTGGGAGCCGGGGAGACGTGACACAGCAGGCAGGGCACTGAGCTGCCCTGAGCCTCGGCCCTGCTGGCATTTGTGGTCGGCCGCTGTGTGTTTTCCATATGATGTCCCGGTTTTCTGGAGGTTGGACTTAACCCTCCTGGAGAGGGGACAGGCAAGGGCAGGAAAGAGGGAAGCAGCTGAAAGGAGGGAGGGGACAGCCCCACATAGGAACCAGCTGCATCCATAACCGGTAGCAATATCCTCCCCCAGAGAGGTTTGGGCACCTCCTTTCTGCTGAAGTCCAGGGGGGTTAGGCATTTTTTCAGCCATTTGTGGTGTCTCCTCTGGACTCACAGTCCGCACAATGTGCGC
The DNA here is from genome assembly GCA_013398815.1 of Ibidorhyncha struthersii. Lineage (NCBI taxonomy): Eukaryota > Metazoa > Chordata > Aves > Charadriiformes > Charadriidae > Ibidorhyncha > Ibidorhyncha struthersii. Next base: position 87,110 of record VZSZ01001081.1, read on the forward strand.
AGGGCTGGATGTGGCCGTAGGGAGGTGGGTACAGCTCCTGCTCTCTCCCATTGAATGGCTTTAAATAAATCGCACTGGGGATGGCAGTGGGGTCCCTGTCAGTCCTGGGTGTGCCCTTCCTCACCCTGATACACGGTATGGGTGACAGATCCTTGTTGGCACTCCTGATACCACCCCTTGGAGTCTGGCTCTGTCCTCTGCTCCAGTGAAGCACATTGATTGTGCCAAAGGACCTCATGATGCCATGCTCAGAACCATTGGTGGTCCAGGTAGCAGCATGTGACATCCACCCTGCTGCTTTCAGAGTGGGGGGAGACCCACCTTAGTTCTCCAGAGATATTGATGAAGACAGGGGCAAAAGGGGACAAATGTGGAGGATGTTACAGCTTCAAGGAGCCCTTCTCACCCAGATGACATGGACCCGTCATTTATTCTGGGCTTTTGGCATCTCCGCTTTGCTTTACGATGTGCAAGTGGGAAGGTCTCACCACCTCCTGTCTAATCCTGGAGCCCTGTTTAGGGGGTGGTCCTAATCTCTGAAAGCCTCCAGGATTTGCCCCAGCTGTCAGAGGCATCTTCTGGCTTCCCGCACAGACACATCAGCTGTCGTGATGGGGAATGGTGCTGACAAAGCTTTCCCCCATCTCACCTGGCAGGTCCTCGATGCTGTGATTTCCTAAACTGGCAAATCTGGGTGAACGGGTAGACCTGAGGCTTTTGGGGTACAGCCAGGTTTATCACTTTGCAATGAGATCCCGTCAATAAATCCAGCTGAAAGATGACCACGCTGCATCTTTTGGGAGGTTTGAATTACAGTGGCACGAGGAGGATCTGATCCTTTAAGGAAGAAACTATACTCTCGTTATTTAGACCTATATGTTACCTGGAAGGTAAGTTAAGGCAACACATCAGTGGTGCAGGGGGCTGGAAATGTGGGTCAAAACCAATTTATAAGAAGTACCTGCTTCCTGTAAAGAAGAGATCTTTTTTTCACTGGAAGACACAAATACTCTGTATTTCGGCTAAATCCTGAAATATTTGGAGTTTCAGGCAGAAATGTGTTGATATTTAAATTATCACTAGAATTTTAATGTTCAATCCTCCCAGCTGCCTGCAGGAACAGCCAGTGCAGCCCACTCGATGTGTTCTTCGTTTTCATGCTGAGGTGGAGGAATCGCACCGGTCGGCATTTCCTTTTGTTTCCAATGCCAGACTCATTTTAGCTCCCTCACCAAAAGCTCATCAAAAGATGTGGGGCTTTTGCTGCGACACCCCACTCTCGTCCTTGTTGGTGAAACAACTCCATGGGAGCAGTTTTTCCCTCCCTGTTGTGCATCCACAAGTGAAGCCATCGCGATGGGTAACGAAACTTTTGGCTCCTGAGTCTGGTCCTTGCGGGAAACTCTTTGACTTTGACAATGGCAACCTGCCACAATGCCTTTGTCATCTACATCAGGCAGTGTAGTGTCTCCCCACTTAAGTTTGCTCAGCATACGGCAGTCTTGCCGTCAATGTGTGAATAAACAAGATGCCGATATACTACAGTAACGTAGCCCAGATAAGTCTGGATGATAAACCATGTTGATTCACTTGCTCTTAACCTATGAGTCATCCTGTGAGTCAACAGAGAAAACAGCATCTAAACGTCATCCAGCAGGTTGAAAAACTCAAGTTTTGTTCAAATCAAGAACTTCAAAGTGAAATAATTGCATTGATGTTCTTTTCCTGGGGAAAGCGTTTAATTTTCAACCACACTCACCCAAACTGAAATAGGAGAGAAATCTGAGTGCTCATTTCCTTATGAAGTGGAGTTTTGTATTGATTTTATTTTTTTCTTGAGCTTTTGAAATTGCTTTTCTTAACCCTTTGGTTTAGATTAGGCATTGTGATCGCCTTTGTAAAAGACACACAGAAGACTTCTGAGCAGAGCTGATGACAGCAGTGGGAGCCTGGAGGTGGACACCTGTCAGCTGATGGAAAAAGTTATCAAGATATGAGCCAGGTGAATGCTGAAGGGTTAAGGATCATTCAGGGCAGGATGAAATCCCTGTGGGTCAAGGTATGGAGAAACCAGAGCTTCTCCAGTCATCCACTCTGGGTGCCAGGTCCACCATGGAGCCAAAGGTGGCTGGAGAAGGACAGGTAGATGGTCTCTTCTAGCCCTACATCGATCGCTGTGCTGGGGAGCAAGGCTATCTCCTCTTTTGCTAGAGCCGCTGCAGGTAATTTTCTGGTTCATGACCCACTTGGCAGATTTGAGCCATTCTCCACTGCTTTGGGAAGTAGGAGGGACTGCCAGTATGCAACCATGGTCCATGGGCAGTGAAAACATCTGGGAGCCCCACATCACCCTGTCCTGCCTCAGGGACCTCATCCCTCAGGCATCCCAAAGGTATTCTGGGGAAGGAGGAGCCTTTATTAGTCATATTCCTCCTCACTGGCAAAAGTAATCGAGGAACATTTGGGTTATGACATAGATTTGGAGGAAACCTGCCCTCTCTGAGATACTGTTACCATCTCTTGGTGTCCTACTGCCAAACGCTGTTGCTGAAATAACCAGGGGAGAAAAATATTCCCTCCTGGAGCAGGAGAGCCTTGCTGCCAGACTGCAGCCTCCAGGCAGGATCAGAGACTGTGGGGGACCAGGTTTGCACTCACACTACCTGATCCCCATGGGACTTGCAAGGCTGGTGGCTGTGACGAGCTTTCTTCTAAGCTTACAGGGCAAGCAGAAGGTGGGGGGGTCTTCTTTGTATTCTTTCTGGGGATTGGCAGTCCTTTCCTCCCCCCTGCATCTCACTGTCTGTGTAGAGCACCATGGGCAGGGGTCCTTGGGGCCATGCCTCCATGCAACCATCAGTGTTCCCCTGTTGCTGTCTTGCAGCCAGGAGCTGAGCCCAGTGTCTGGCCAAGCCCAGCACCCCTGTGACACCCCCTGTGACACCCCCATGGGGTCATCCCCATCCCCTCTTCCCACCTGGTCCATGGCTCCTGGTCCTGCTGGGATGCATCTCTCAAAACCCTGCAGCTCTTCTTTGGAATATCACCATCCTTTTCATGACCAGCCTGGCCAATGGGGTTTTGCTCTTTGTTCTCTTCTTCCCCTTCCTGGGTGACCACAGATCCCCCACCTGTAAAACCATCCCCTTGTTAGCAAATCTCGGATCGTCTGGCCCTGTCACAGTACAAAGCTTCATGCTCTGGCTGTCTCAGAGATGCCTTCTTGACCCTGATGTCCGTGTGTGGAGATAATTCCTGGGGACCATGAAACCATGAGCCTTTGGACCAGTGCCCAGGAGAGCCAGGCTTGCTTGGCTTTTCCATAGCAGCACCCCTGGAGACAGGCAAGTAGCTGGGGAACAGGAGGAAACACTCTGTCAACCCGAATTTGAGGAAGGTTAAGGAATTAGACCATAGGTTACGGAGACATTTTTAGTAGCATCTCATGCACAGCATGGCAAGAGAGGGGAAAAAGGACAGGCAGCGGGTGAATGGGGTTATGTCCTACAGGACTAATGGGTCTTTTCTGGGTCAGTGGTGGGCTTTGGGGGAAATCTGAGTTTGGGGAATAACAGAAGGGTGGTTGGTCACGAGTCCTGAGGTGACCAGACTCCATGGACAAGGTCCTGGTCACATGGGCAAGGCAGAGGTTGGGGGACATGGCATAGGGCTAGCCAGTGATGGATGGGTGGATGGAATGGGGGTCAGGGGTACGGGCAGCTTGGTTGGTCCAGATGATCCCAAGAGTTGCCTTCCAACCCCAGCGATTCTGGGATTGAGGAGGAGG
>VZSZ01001081.1:91112-108815 GCA_013398815.1 Ibidorhyncha struthersii
CAGGACCATATGCTGCAGTCCCATAGGAGGGGGTAGGGGTGTGCTGCTGAATGTGCAGGTCCCGAGTGGCTATTCCTGGCGGCCCCCGCCTGCGCAGGCAGATTGGTTTGCAGGGAGGTGACAAGTGCCAGCCGAAGCCTATAAAAATCTCCCAGCCCCTGTTCTGGCTCAGTGACCTGGTTCCCCCCTCCCAGCATAGAGCAGAGACTGTTCGTCCAGTGTGGAGACGCCTGGTCCAGAGCAGGGACCCCAGCTTCGGAGTCAAGATCCCAGATCTGGAGGAGAGACCTTTGGTCTGGAGCAGAGACCCCAGAACAGAGCGGAGATACCATAGCACAGACCCCAAAACATCCTCTTCCCCAGCCCCCAGGCTTTGAAGCGATGACAGGTAAAACTGCACCTACAGCCACAGACCCGTCTCCGGTGGCTCCGGAGAAAAAGACAGCACGGACCCCAAAGGAGGAACCAGCACCAGCCCCAGCTGCTGAAGAGCCCCCAGTCCCTGAGCATCGTCCTGCCGCAGAGCAGCCCCCAGCCCCCACAGATGACCCTGCTCCCGTCCTCACAGCAGAAGCGACTCCAGCCCCTGAAGAAGGTCCCCCGGCTCCCCCAGCTGAACCCCAAGCCCCAGTGCCTGAACCTAAGCCTGAGAAACCAAAGGCAGGTGAGAGTGGGAGGGGACACTGCAGTGGGGAGGGGAGATATGCAAGTCTGGGAGGGGGCATGTGGGGGTGCTGGGGTGAAGGGATGGAGGGATGAAGTCACCAAGGATATTTTTGGAGTGGGATAGGGCTGGGGGATTAGGAGGATGGGAGGGCTGAAGACAAACATGGAGGCTGGGTGATTGCCCTCCAACAGCCCTGGTACTCGAGAGCTTGTCCTCATCACTGCGGGTTTGTTACAGAGCCACCCAGCTCCCCCTTGTCCTTGGCCGTGGAAGAAGTGAGTGAAAACTCGGTTACGCTGACTTGGAAAGCCCCGGAGCGGACAGGCCGGTCAGGCCTGGATGGATACGTGGTGGAGATCTGCAAAGATGGAAGTAGGCTTGGGTTTTCCTGCCTTGTAAGCATGGAGAACTGGTGTGTTGCCGTGGAGGCATGGGATGGAGCTGGGCAGAACCCAGCAGGGCATTTGTCCCGGGCACCATTTCCCTTTCTTTACACGGATGGGTTTATTTTAAATGGTCGGGTTTTTTCCCATGGAGGAGAGTTTCTTCCCACTGGCTTCAGATAGTAGTGATGTCTTTAGCGGGGAGGCTGGACCGGGTTTAATGTTACTGCTGTGTCCAGATAGAGGGTGGAGGAGAGACCAGCATACCCACTGAGGATGGTCTCCGATGAACTCCAGCTCTGCAGAGACCTGGGGTTGGGATGGTGATGCAAGACCTCAGGAGGCGGTCCCGTGTTTGCCCAAAAGGAAGTGCAGAAGGAAATGGGATAAGGTGGGCTGATGAGGGAGGAAAGGGCCCTGGGCAGTGCAAGAGGGGCTGGTATGCATCAGCAGGCAAGCCCTGCCCAAGTGAGATGGGGTTCAAGATGCCTGGAAGGAGGATGGCCACAGTGGATGGAGGTTGGCTGGTGGGTGGCCACAATTATCCGTGGTTCTCCAGTTGCATTGCTGGTTGTTAGAATGGGGTAGGTGGATAAGACTTGTGTTTGGGGCACTATTTTGAAGCCCCGCTTGGCTTTGGAGTGAGAGTGAATGACCTGTGTGGCTGGGAGGATCTGCAAGGGGAGGCTGGGGCTGGTGGGCTGGGTGCTACATGAAGTTGGAGTGGTTTGGGAGACCCAGCTGGTCCATGGGCCTTGGCGAACTTGATCTATGACCCTTGGCTGTTTACCTTGTGGCAGGCACAATAAACACATGCTTGGCTGTGGTAGGCTTTCATTCTTGGGCTGGGGATTGGGGACGTAGCCACGGTTGGATGGGATGCATGAGGAGGCCATTGCACGGGACAGGGAAAGATGCAGCCATTCCTGGAGGGTGCTGGCTGACAGCCACCCAAAGGTCATAGTTTTGGATGCTTTCCTAGCTTGCTTTGGTCTTGGCTGGGTGACAGAAGAGGTCTAGTCATTCGGTGATAACCACATGGGCTCCGTGACTGCTGTATTTGGGCTGGTACAAGACGCTGGTTGGCTAAAATATGGTGAGATTTGAGTGAGGGATGGTTTGAGTAATACCAGTAGCGAAGGGAAAGAGGAGCTGGTGGGGTTTGGCTGGTCTGATGGCATTTGACAGGAAAACCTTCTTGGTCTGAAGGTGCACATGGTGACTTAGCAAACCCTGGCACATGCGTGTTGCTCTAGCTGCCTGCCTAGGACACCCAGCACTCTGGTGACTGAGGCAGTCTGTTTTCTAACTGAGAAGCTTCTGAAGAGGCTCGGCACATTGCAAGGCTGTGTTAGCTGCCTGATATGGGAGGACTTCTGCATCTGGGCTGTAGAGTTTGAGATACCCCTTCCAAGCAGGAAGAGCAGTTGGAGAGGTCTAGCTGGCTGGTGGCCGGTGACAAGTAGACCTTGCCCGATGTGGAGGATGCGCTGGGGAACACGGGGAGCCCCAGTGAGTTGTCCTGGGACACTAAGAGAAGCAGACTGGTAGAGGATCTTAACTACCTCCAAAAATGCATCTGGAAGGTCAGCAGGGACCACGTTTGTTGCCTTAATGCCTTTTTTTACTTGCAAATAACCTCCTGCTCAACAGTTGAGGCACCGTTTTGCACCCCATGCTCCTTGGCAGGGTGTGGTGGCCAACCTCCCCTCTAAGATACCTTCTTCTGCTGGTGCCCCAAATCATTCAGCCTTTGCAAGGAAGGGCTTCTTTGCCTCTGGGTTTCACCCACTGTAGCTTGATCCTACTGTTTGGGGAGTGGGTGTCCATTTGTCCGTTTCACGCCTGAAGTGCTCTGCGGGGTTCGTTGTAGGTACAGACTGGACAGCTGTGAACCAGGAGCCTTTTCTTTCCACCCGCTACACAATCCAGGACCTCAGCTCTGGTGACAAGATCCATGTACGGGTGAAGGCTGTCAGCGCCAGCGGTGCCAGTGTCCCGGCTACTTTGGAGCAGCCAGTCCTCATCAGAGAGATCCTCCGTAAGTACAGCTCCTGCCGTGCATAATCCCCCTGTGCTTTGTCAGCAGTACAAAGGAATCACAGTCCATCCCTACAGCTTGAGGAGCCTCTTCCCTCTCACACGTTGCAATCCAGCCTTTGACCGAGATGTTATTCTCAATAGTTTTGTCCAATTCCCTTGGGGTGTGATGGAGCAGCATCCCGACCTCAAGACGCTGATCTTGCCAATGGTGAGGCTTTGGGGGTGAAGGACTTAAAATGCAGAGCCACATTTTCCCATTTCTTTGCAAGAGCTCAGAAAGAGTCTCACTTTCGGCACATCTCCTCTCCCTGGCCATGCTTGCATCTCTAATATGCCATCACATACACATCAGACAGCTTTGTTTATTTAGCTAAGGAAAGTCAAGAGCTCATAGTCTGGAGCATGGGAAGTTTAATCATGCTGAACTCGCTAATGAATGGCTTGCTCCCATGCTTAGCAAGACTCGCATTCCTCCTGGGGCGCTGCAAATATGCTGAGGCTGATATATGATCGCAAGGCTGGTATAAACTTATTTTCCGTTTACAAGGAATTATTAATGCACAAGTTTTCCTATTACTCAAAGAACACAGCGGATTTTTCAGCAGCATAAAAATAGCAATAATAATAATAACAAAAGGGAGGTCATCCTCCCTGTCTGCTCTGCCCCACTGAGGCCACATCTGGAGTACTGTGTCCAGTTCTGGGCTCCCCGGTTCAAGAAGGACAGGGAACTGCTGGAGAGGGTCCAGGAAACGGTTACAAAGATGATGAGGGGACTGGAGCATCTTCTTACAAGGAAAGGCTGAGGGACTTGGGGCTTTTTAGTCAGGAGAAAAAAAGACTAAGGGGGGTTCTTATCAATGCTTATAAATACTTAAAGGGAGGGTGCCAGGGGGATGGGAACAGTCTTTTTTCAGTGGTGCCCAGTGACAGGACAAGAGGTGATGGACACAAACTTGACCATAGGAAGTTCCATCTAAACCTGAGGAGGGACTCCTTTCCTGTGAGGGCAGCAGAGCACCGGCACAGGCTGCCCAGAGAGGTGGGGGAGTCTCCCACTCTGGAGCCATTCCAAACCCGCCTGGACGCCGTCCTGTGCAACTGCTGTAGGTGACCCTGCTCTGGCAAGGGGGATGGACTGGAGGATCTCCAGAGGTCCCTTCCAACCCTGACCAGTCTGTGATTCTGTGAAAAGTTATTTCAGGAACCATCAGCTTTTCATAGGAAAAGGCTTGGAGAAGGCATCTGGAGAGTGTCCTGCAAGGTCCATCCTCTCAGTCTGCTCAGAGGACTTAAACATGGCTTAGTGGTTGGTGTCTGCTGCCATGTTCACCTCCAGATCTCAAAGACATCCCACCATGCCTGCGGGACTGGGGAAACTGATGCATGGGGGACTGGTATGAGATGCCAAACACACAGCTCTTGTTTCCCACTTCTAGTCCTGTGCTACACCCACCAGGTCAAACCCCCTGTCCCTGCTGCCTGAGCTCTGTCCCAACCCAAAGAGCTGAAAGACCCCCATGCAACTTGCTCTTGCTCCACACTAGTGGGTTTTCTTTACTTCTCTCTTTTCTTTTTGCTAACTGAAATTCTTCATCAGCAAATGGCACTTGCCTACGTTTGCATTTCATTTGAAATGCAGCCATGTGCACACTGCCTGGCTTTGCTGAGGAATAAATTAGCCCTCAACGTCCCTCTGCCACCCTGTGTCCACCCCAGCAGCACTGGTGTCTGACAGGCACATGAGTCTGCTCCTCTCTGCCCCATCTGTTACCTTCTGGTCTTCATATTTTATTTGGGACTGCATTTTGTACCTCTCACTGGTTCATTTATAGAATCACAAGGCATTTTAAATAGCAGCAATACAGATGGCAGAGAGTTTAAAAACAGGTGGGACGAGTGGGTTTGGGAAGTGGAGAGAGACGAGGAGAAACCAGATGAAGATTTGGTGTGGGAGTTGCATTTTACAGGGAGCTGGGGCAGGAAAAATGCCTTCCCACCCACAACAGCGTGTCACCTGGGCCACCAACCTCAGCCAGCCCTCTCCGGCTTAGCAAGGCAGGCGTGAGCTGGGGAGAACACCCATGAATTAACATTCCTCCCTCGAGGTCGGGTTTCTGTGCCCCGCTGAGACTGATGAGCCCAAGTGGCAGCATTGATGCATGGATCCCAGGGGTGAATAGCAGCACGAGCAGAGCAGACACCGTCTCAGCTGTCGGCAGGGCCATCTGAGACCGCCGGGCATCTCCCTGCCCTCCCCAGCCCACCGCCGGTGTTTCATGCTCACAGCTGTTTAGGCATCGCTCAGTCCTGGTTTAATTCTGGCCGTGCCCCCTCCCCAGAGCTAAGCTCTGGCACGTTTAATCCGGGCAGGGACACACAGCTCTTTTATGAGGGGCTCACGTAAACCCAATGCCTCTCCAGAAGGATCACCGAGTGGCACCGAGCCGGTAGGGTTACACAGCTGCTATTTTCACCCTGGGAAGGAGATACATGCTCCATCAGCATTCTCCAGTGGGCTTTTTGCTTGTCTTTGTTATGTTCCCTTGGGGACAATAGTCTTCTTTTTAAGCCTGGGCTTTCACAGCTCTACTGTGAGTAACCATGCACGACCTTGGTCTCTTGATGGCCTTGAGCACACGGTGAAGGTGGAGGTCTGGTGAGCCTTGTCCTTGCTGGAAGCTGGGTTTTGTGCCTCGGAAAGTCTGCTTTCTGAGCTGTGGGAGAAATAATTCCTAACTGGGAGGTGCTGTCCTCTGCCTTGCCACCAGGTAGACTGTGCTGTGGCTCTACTGGTTAAACCCATCTTGGTGTCCATGGTCTGGCTATAATGAAGGGGGTGAATGGTCCATCGGGGTGGTGCCATTGGGTTGGTGACCCTGGCATCTCAAGGATCGATATAATTTTGGGGTGCAGGCAATGGGGTAGGCTGGTATCACCCTGCAGGGAAACAAGCACTGCCCAGGAGACAAGATGGAAGAGGTGACTGTATTTCTGGGTGGGATTTCTTGATGGACAAGCAGGGGGATGCATGGGGCGGGTCAGCCAGTTGGGGGCTGTGATTTCCCTGGCCCCATGGCATGGTTTTCTGGTCCCCAGAGCTCCCGAGGATCCGCATGCCCCGTCACCTGCGGCAGACTTACGTCAGACGTGTTGGGGATGCCATGAACATTATGATCCCTTTCCAGGTAGGTGGGCCATTTGGGATTTACGCCCTCAGGCTTTTCCATTGCAGGTTAGCTTCTTCAGTGACTTTTCTAGCCACCATGACATGCCTGGGGCCAGCCGTGGGCTGACTTATCCTGATCCCGATGTCTCATAGGCTGAGGGTGGGAGATGGGGTGAGAACCCCTCTCCCATTCCTGCCTAGCTCCCATTTTTCTCCTGCTATGTCTTTATTGATAGCATTAGCAATGGGACAACCCCAAACACACTAGGTGATGGGCTAGCTATTGCTGCTGTCTCAGCCCGCGATCCCTGTTCAGCTCATGCTCCTGGACAAACCCAGCAGCCACATACCACGGGACTCCACAGCACAGTAATGGGGGTCTCCCTGGGGACAGCAACTCCCTTTGGAGCAAGGCAGTCCCAGAGATATGCGATGGAAGAAGCTACGCTGGCACTGGTGGGCCAAGCTGGTGGTCTTCTCAACTGATCTATCACATGCTGTCTGGGACACCCCTAAAGCATCTCCACCATGGCACCTGGGATGGAGAAAACCAGTCCTGAAACACCCTGGGGGAAGCAAGAGGCAGAAAGCTGCCCCTACGATGAGGGATATGTCCACGCCATGTCTTGTAGGTGGTTGGGAGCCTGTGCTGGCCATGCTCCAGGCATGAATTGGCCCTGGATACTGAATTCAAACCCCTGCTGTTAAGCTTGAACCTGGGCTCAGTGCCTGGGCAACAGGACCACAACTCTGCCTGCAAAGCTCTGGGCAAGTAAAGCTGGGCTTGCTCCAGGAGGACTTTGGGGGACTAACATGTTCCAGCATCATCCCTGGAGCCTGATGGTTTCCCATTAGTGGAGCTGGCAGGGATAGTCTGTAGTTTCTTCCCTGGAGACTGCTGGATGGGACAGGCCATATCCAGGCCACTGCTGCCTGGACAAAGCAAGGTGGCCTTGCCCACCTGTCCTTCCCAGCAGGACCAGTTGGGACCACATGCTCAAGTGGCTCCTAACCTGCCTGTGCGGGTTGCTCCAGGGAAAGCCACAGCCTGAGGTGATCTGGACCAAGGGTGACCAGCCCCTGGACACCAGCCGCATCAACATTCGCAACACGGAGAAGGACACCATCTTCTACATCCGCCAGGCACAGCGCAGTGATTCGGGCAAGTATGAGCTTGCCGTGCGGATAAATGGAGCGGAGGACAAGGCTACCCTGGACATCCGAGTGATTGGTAAGGCTGGGGATGGGACCCTGCAGAGTCACTCTGGGGCTCATTTCTGCCCTTGATTGGGGGTAGCTTCTGTTCTGGGTGTGATGGGATAGGGCCAGCAACAAGACAAGGGACTCTGGGGTCCCTCTTCCAGTGGGATCTTCTTCAGGATCATGGAGGTGAACTCATCTGGTTGGTGATGCAGGGTTTCTGCCAGCCCATGCCCATCACAACTTCTCATGCCTCATGCTCTGCAACAGCGTGAGAAGAGATTAGAAATGGGGTGCAAAGGATGGTCTATGTGGGGGAAGCAAATTAGGATGCCACACTGTGAGGGTTTCTATTTACAGAGCCACCGGGCCCACCCCAGAACCTGAAGCTGGTGGATGTGTGGGGCTTTAATGTGGCCCTGGAGTGGACCCCCCCGGTGGACAATGGGAACTCTGAGATCAAGGGCTACATGGTGCAGAAGTCAGACAAGAAGAGTGGGGTGAGTCTGGGCACTCCTGGGCCTCCCGTGTGCTGGAGCTGGGGATGCCCTGATGGGAGAGTGGGAGCTGCATACCCCCGTCTCCCCCATGCCTTCTCCATCCTTTGGAGAGCCTGCTTCTCCTCACCACTCTCTTTTTTTTTCCTCCCAGAAATGGTTCACAGCGCTGGAGCGCTGTACCCGCACCAGCTGCACCATCTCCGACCTCATCATTGGCAATACCTACTCCTTCCGGGTGTTTGCAGAAAATGCCTGCGGGCTGAGCGAGAAAGCAGCCGTCACCTCCGGAGTGGCCAACATCAAGAAGACAAGTGGGGACAAAGCCCTGGCCAAGGGGTTGGGGGTGGTGGTGGGCAAGAGGGATCCTGTGTCTGTTGGGGTTAGTGGAGCTCCCCTGGTGTTGTGTTGATGTTGCTGGGCTGGTCCCCAGGACAAGCCCTGCAGCAGTGAGGCTGTGCATCCTTAAGGCAGAGGTCCAGAGGTCCCCTGCCCTCCTTCTACACCTCATTTCTCCTTTGGGGAAGGCTTGGGCCATGGTCAGCCCTCTGGGAAGGATCAAGGCATGGACATCCCTGGGGTGAGATCTGAGCAGGAACTGGGAAGGGTGAGGAACAGCCCTGGCTTTGGCCCTGCAGCTCAGGGCCAAGAGAGGAAGAGATGCCTGCAGTGGTCCACCTCAGGACCAAATCTCCAAACCAGCACTCCCCAGCCCCGCTCTCCCTCCATCTGTTTCCATCCTGCTCCCTGGTAGCACACAGTGATTTGGGGTCTCTGCCAACTGCAGAGTTTACCTCCAGCTCCTGTTTCTGTGCACTGAATTTTGGGGATGGACTAGGAGATCCAGAGAGGTGCCTGGCCTGGATCTGCACATAGCACGCTTTGCCGTGTTGATTTGCAGACTGGGATCTCCCCTGTCCCCCACAGGGGCTGGGCACTAACACGGCATGGTTGGATAAGAAGTGATTTATAGACAAGGACGGGTGTGAGCTGAAGGTCAGGTCCTTGGGTCAGGCTAGATGGTGTCGGTTGTTATGTGAAGGAGCAGAAGTATTTTGGGGTACCTTGGGCTGAATCCCTGTGACCATGTGCTGGTCAGGAGCCCGAGCTCTGCCTCAACCTAGAATTAATTATATTCTTAGAAACTGCTTACCAGCCAGAGAAAATCCCCCAACGGGACATGATGGAGCCTCCAAAGTTCACCCAGCCCCTGACAGATCGAACCACCACCCGGGGTTACAGCACACATCTTTTCTGCTGCGTCCGGGGCTTCCCCCAGGTCAGTGGTTTCTCCACAGACTGCATTGCCTCCATGTGTGGGCAGCCACCAGTGGGGTTTTTGCAAGGTGGCTAGAGGTGTTGGGAGCTGGTTGGTCATGTTGGGTTAGGGTTGGATAAGGTTAGGGGGCCACAGTTGCCCTCTGAGTCAAACTGGGGCAAGTTTGGGGTGTGTCTGCATGGACACGTGTCTGCATGGATGGGAGACCAGTCTTATTTCAAGCTATGTCCTGTTTCCTTCTGCACTAGGGGAGGAAGTGTGGAGCAGTGGTTAGGGCTCAACAATGGGACATTTAGCTCTCCAAATTGCTTCTGATTGTGGATCCCACCATGGCCACCAGCTTCAGGCAGGGCCAAGGCAAAGGCAGAGGGAGGTGGCTGAATTTTGGGGCCAGTTATATTTCTAATTTCTCTCCCCACTTTAAACAAATAAATCCTGCTGCCTTCCAGCCCAAAATCATCTGGATGAAAAATCAGATGGAGATACGGGAAGACCCCAAATACATAGCGATGATCGAGCAGGGTGTCTGCTCCCTGGAAATCCGCAAGCCCAGCCCTTTTGATGGTGGCATCTACACCTGCAAAGCTGTGAACCCCTTGGGGGAAGCCTCGGTAGACTGCAAACTTGATGTGAAAGGTAAGATTGGTGGAGGAGATAGAGAAGCAGGTCTCCTTGCCTGTCTTTTCCTGTTCTCACTTTCACAGTGCTGTAGTGTGTCCCTGTTTTGTGTCAGTCCTGGTGATGGGGGACCCAAAGGACACTGGGCAGCCCTGTGGAGTTGGAGCTTTGGGCTTGTCGTGGTTTAGGGTTTCATGGGTTTATGGTCTTGAAGCATCTTGAAATCACTTTCCCTCATTCAGGGCCCCCAAAAATGGGGAGGAAACCAGAAACTGCAGAGCCAAAGGACCAGAGGTGCTAGTGGAAGATGGGACAGTCGCTTGCTCTGCACTGTGTCCACCAGCACTTGCATCCCAAGCTGTCCACAAGCCATGCGTGTGGGGGCTGTGCCGAAACCCCTCTACTTGCACCTGGGTTGTCCTGATTTATGTCTCGGGATCCTGCCCAGACTTTCCAGCTCACATTTCCCTGCCTCAGCAGAGCACCCAGCCCAACCCTGTATGGAGGTGCCCCTCTCTGTTCCCCCCACAGACACCTCTCCTGTGTGCTGCAGACCCGCCCCGGCATACAGGAGGACACGTGCCCCCAACCCACACTATACGCATATTCCTCAAGTAGCAGTGTGTCCTTAGATACTTGTCACTCTTATTATTTCTCCTCCTGTGGTTTCTCAGCACATGTTTGCCCCAAGACACGCTCTGCCCTACTTCCCACGTGGGAAGGGCTCTAATCTGGTAGTCGCCCAGCACCCTCGGTCCCTGCTGAAGCTACAGGGCTGCTGCCATGGCGCGGGGTCAGTGCTTGGCTCTGCGGCAGCTGGTGCCAGGCCTTCCAGCTGATGCAGCGAGCACTGACCCAGCCAGCCCCGGCCACGCTGCCCCGTGGGCAGGGCTGTCAGTGCAGCCGTGCAGGCAGCACGGTGAAGTCAACCAGGAGGATGAGCTTGTTGTTGTGCTGGGGACACAGAGCACCTGGGAGTCACCCAGGCTTGGGACTTGGGGATCTTGGGGACAAGCTGGCCAGGAGCAGGCAGCGATGGTGGCGTGCATGATTGCTCGGAGCGTGAGCGCGCAGGGACGGTGTGTGTAGGTGCATGTCGGTGTGCATACATGAGCAGGTTGGTCATGCCCTGGCTCGGTTTTGAACATCAAAAGGGGAGTGAGGTGAGGAGGGTTTAGGGGGTTTATATCTCCCATGCTCTCCTGCAGTGCCCCAGTGAGGACAGACCGGAGGGCAAGATGAAGAGCAAGGTAGGTGTGAGCTGGGGCTGCGGGATGGAGGGAGGATCACTTCCTTGGGGATGGAAGTGGGTTGAGTGTCCTGGATTAGCCCTTGTCACTTGCTGATGGAGCTCCAGCTCAGGGCTACCTCGTCCCATGGCTGGAGATGCACTGGTGGGGCAGGATGCTCTGAGCCTGAGAGAAGCCTGCCCCTTTGCGAGGTGGAGGGAGGATTGTAAACATGGCCAGGAGGAAGGAGATGCAGCGGGGAGGCTGGTGTGCCTGGCAGATGTGTGGGCAGCACAGCGGGCAGAGCCTCAGTTTGCAGGCAGGGCTCAGAGACATGGGGCACCAGGGGTTGGGTGCACACAAGGGGCAGGTACTGGGGCTGGGGGCAGGTATAAAGGGGTGTGAAATGAGGCTGTGGGATGGAAAAGCAGAGTTAAAGCGTTGCACCTGAATTTTGTGGGGCAGAAGAGGGTAGAAGAGCTGAGCTGGGTTTGTCTTGCATTAGAGCCGGGGCTGGGATGTGGTTTCCCATCTCACCCCTGACCACTGGTATCTCAGCAGCGGTGCCCTCGCAGGACTCGGATCTCATCCCTTTACCCCAGGTGGATGCTGCAGTGGCTGTGTGGTAGCGTGGCACATGGTGATGTTCCTGGCCATGGCCTCTGCTGCCTGCTGGCCTGCCCCCTCCCTGGCAGTGCTCTGGGGGCGAACCTGCACCTCAGCCTGCCATGGCATGGTCCTCTCTGAATGTGTCCTTAGCTGTGACAATAAAACAAGCCCATCTGAAGGGCTTTGGTCCTAATAAAAAAATAAACAAAACAAAACCCCAAACTGCTCTGTCCTGCTTGTTGTGGTTTGGCTTGGGTGGGTGGAAGGAGAGAGGAGAGAGCTGCCAGAGATGCTACCAGTTCACATAGCATCCCATAGAACCATGGGTGGAGGAGATGGCTTTTGAGTGTGGAAAGAAAGGACCAGCTTTATAAAATGTTATAAACCACGTTACAAAACACGTATGAAGATGACTAAACCAGAAGCAATGCAACAAGGAGGAGGAGGATGGGGAAAAGTTTTCTTCTGGAGCGTGAAAAAAAAATAGCAACATCTAAACTGTGGTATGTTGATGCTTTTTCATGGAAGCACACTTTCTTTATCCAGGCCAGCGATGGAATGATCCAGCCACGCGCTGCCGCCAGCATCCCCTCCCCATGGCATGAGATGGCGGGGGCAGTACATACCGATGCGTTATCCGGAGGTGGAGGAATTGGCCCTGTTAGCTACTGATAGCTCATGTGCAGAAAGATGACTTGTTACTTACAGCTCTGAGACCGCTCGGGTCAGATGTTGTTTATTAACAGAGAGCCCAGACAGATCCTTCAAGTTGACTAAGCGCATCATTAACCAGGGGTCAGCAGTGCGGTGTGCCTCCTCCGCCAGCACAACCTCCCTCTTGGGCTGACAGGTCTGGCACGTGGGTGAGGGCAGGAGCTCTCCCAGCCCCGTGCCCACTCGGTCATGGGGCCAGACCCCGATCCTGCCCTGAGAAAGGCATATGCCAGTGGGCTGCTGCAAACGGGGGTGCAAATCCAGTCTGGACATCCGTGGATCTGAGCCCAGCCTGCCCTCATTGTCACTGGAGAGCAAAGCCTATGGCTAAAATAGCTGACCCCTCTCTGCAGCATCTCTCCTGCAGCCCCTCCACTTTGTCCCCATCTGCTCCCAGTCACCTACTCTCCATGCCCAAGCTGAAGTCCATGAGGGTAAGGTGTTCCCAGGGGCTCAGCACCCACACAGCACTGTCCACACCAGACATCATTTCCACCATCAGAGGGCATTGTTGGATTAATTTTCATCCCAGCTGATGGCCAGGCTGGTTTATTGAGTGGTTGGGGTTCGAGATGGTACCACTGGGGTGGATCTTGCAGTCCAGCTGGCAGGTAGAGAGCAGGTCTTCCCCTGGCATGGGGGTGGGCATGTCCTGGACGCTTTGATGACCCTGGCATCTTGGCATGTGACTTTGGCCAGTGGGAGCCTTGGGGGACAGGAGCTGGGAGGGGGCTGTATTAGCTGGGGGTTGCTAACACAGGGGAGAAGCAGCATCTCCAAGACTGTCTCACACTGTGCACTGTGCCCTTTCCAGACTCTTAATGCAGTCCTACAGGGCAAAGACTGTGTTTGTAACCCCACAGGGGACCAGTGAGAGTAACAGCATCCACTTTTAGTGAGCTCTCCCCGGGAAAGGTCCGGAGAGCATGGAGTGGAAAAATCCACTAGATGTTTTTTCTAAACCACTCACTCACATGCCTTTTAATTTATGAGCATCCCAGTCGTCAGGTTTCTGGGCACCTTAGCAAGGATCAGGCCAAGGCGTCAGTTCCAGGAAAGCAGCCTCTTGCAGAAATAAACTGCAAGTGGGAATCAGACCTGTGCCTGGTAAACAGCAGCTGGGGCAAAGCTACTGTTGTGCAAAGCGATCATGGGCACGAGGTCTCTGCACTAGCCAGGGGTTGCAGCATCCTCAGGCACGGCTGATAAAGGATTTGGGGTTCTTTGCCTCGAGGAGGCTGGGAGGGTGTTTAGAGCCCCTCCGTTGCAATGAAGCCCAAAGGGAAGGATTTGCTCCTGTCCTTTGCTGTCGCTCTTTTGCTCGGCTCTCATTTTGCCCAGTGTGATCTGGTCCAGGAACCAGGATATGATCTAGTGAGGCCCTTGCAAAATGTGGGAAGCTGAGCCCCTCATCCTTCCTCCCACCCTTCTTTGCTGCCCTCTTCTTCTTCTCAAGAGAAATGGAGGAGCTCCCTCCAGGCTGAACAGAGCTGGCTACAGCAGTGGGCAAAAGGGACACCCAGCAGCCCCATGCTGCATGCGCATAGCTAACATAGCTCTCCATAGCTAAAGAGCCACCCATAAATCTCACCCATCCACAGTTCTTTTCCTCTCCGCACCCCGTCCCAGCCCCAGCGGGAACTTGCTGCAGTTGCTTTGCCCACAGTGACGTCCGAGGGGCACAGCCCTCGTGGGGCAGGGGAAGGGTCATAGGAAGTGTGTTTCCGATGGGAGACTGGTGAACAAGGGATGCTGATAAGTAATTAATCCCAATTAACTCAGATTAACTCTTCCTACCACCACTTCAGCCCTGGAAAAGGGCTGCTGCCAGCATCTATAGGGACCACAGAGCTGGGTGGGGGTGATGGTCCATCTCCAGCCATCTCCCTCCCCTCCCTTCAAATGTGACCAACGGCGCACCCTGCCAACGGCTGTATCCGAGGCAGACGTATGGGGGTGGGAAAATGCCCCCGTGGCAACACCAACACCAACACAGTATCCTGTGGCTGTCCCCCCACTCACCCCCAAATGGGTGCAGGTGCCTCTCTGCTCTCCCAGGCCATGGAGGTGGCTGCATTAACCCACGGAGTTTGGGTCAAAAGGGTTTGGCTGCACAGGGAGGGTGGCAGGGAGAGGCATGGGGGAGATGAGGCAAACAGGGGCTGGGAGAGACTTGCTACTGCTTTGCACAGAAGACAGGCAGGAGAAAAAAGGGAAAAATGACTCAAAGCCAAAGCAAAAGGAGAGAGAAGAGACATGGAAGGGACACAGCTCCCTGGCTGCAGCCAGCAGGGGTGGTAGGTTGCTGCTGGATCCATGGGGAGCCATCAGGGCAGCAAAGGGTACTTCTTGCTGAGGGGTTATGCTTAAGGGTTTCCTCTCCCCTCTACCTACCTCTCTGGTAGCATTGAGAGTTGGAGACTGACCCTTTGCTCCGTGAGGATGGTGGGTTCATCACCCTGCAGGTGTTGGCACTGCCATGGGATGCCTTTTCCTACTTCTTCCCACGTCTCAGCCCAGATCACCTCTCCCTGGTTATGGAGGGGAAAGAAAGGGCTTGAAAACTGCCAGCTTCAGAGCTGCAGAAATCACATTGCCCCAGGACTCCCCTGGTTCTCAGCAGCTTCACTCCCACCAGGGCACCCCTTTGCCCCAGTGCCCACATACCCCCATCGGTCCATGGATGCCGGGGCCAGAGTGTGAGGTGCCCTCAGCATCGCTCTCAAGAGCCAGAGGTCTCCATCAATGGCAGAGGACCTCCTGGGTGGTTTTTATCATTTTACTTTATTTGCATGAAGATAAACTGCGCCTTTGTCTGTACAATTTCTCCTTAAATACTTGGCAACGCTTAAAAAAAGGAAACAAACCAAAAACAAACAGAAAAAAAAAAGGAAAGGAACAGTGCAGGCTACAATATCAAAACAGTACGATGCTTGTGAATAAATAACCCCCTGGGGCAGCTGGGGGACATGGCCGTTAGGAGTGCACGGGGCTGGGGAACCCCAGCCCTCCCGGGTCCTCACTATCCCTTCCCCTGACAGCAGGAACTGCGGCCAGACGGGGACCGGGCTGGGCATGGAGGACCCCTCTCTGCTCTCTCCCAGCTCCTAGTTGCCCAGCTCAGCTGTGGTGGTGCTGGCGTTTTTGTTGGTTTTGCAGCAGAAGTACTGGTTCCAGATCTGCAGGAAGGCTGTCCGGAACTTCTTGATCCTGAAGGCATAGACGATGGGGTTCATGGCCGAGTTGCCATGGGTGAGGAAGATGGCGATGTAGGTGAGGATGTGCGGCGTCTCACAGGATGGGCAGAACAAGGTGATGCAGTTGAGGACGTGCAGAGGGAGCCAGCTGAGTGCAAAGAGGAAGAGGACCAGTGCTAATGACTTGGCGATCTTCAGCTCCTTCCCATAATACTTCTGGGGGTCGTTGGAGCTGGAGGAGACCTTCTTGTTGAGTTGCTTGCGGATAAGGTTGAAGACTTCCAGGTAGATGAGCAGCATCAGCAACAGGGGAGGCAGGACCCAAACAAAGAAGTTGAAGTACACCATGTACTCCATGCTGATGACCGTCTCAAACTGGCACTTGATGACAAACTCTGTGTGGCTGGCGTTCAGCTCCTGAGTCCTCCGCATCTTGTTCAGGTTGTTCCAGCCAAACATAGGGGTGAGTCCCACCAGAAAAGAGACGATCCAACAGCAAGCGATGGCCACTGCTGCCCGCCGGGGTGTCACCACACTCTTATACCTGTGGAAGAGACAACAACCGCAGGAAAAAAATAAACGTTAGTGGGATGGTCTGCCTGGGGGTTAAGACTGCTCCACGTGAGGTGGCAGTGCCCATGCTGCGATGGCATGATGCTCCGCACTCCCTTCCTCAGCAATCAGTAACAGCTTGCCCTCATAGGCGTGTTAACTGACTGGTTTCTCTGCATGTGCCCTGGGGAACCTCGCCCTGTCTCCCACCACCCCCTCAAGCCCCAGGGATGGGCAGAGACCTCAGACATGATCCTGGAGCTCTGGGGGTTGATGCCAAGCCAGGAAATGCATTAGCATCCTGGAGCGTGCCGGTGTGCTCAACCCTCATATCTAGTGGGGGGTTCATGTTGCTCCGGCAGCGCACCTTACATCTGAGCACGCTGCACCCAGAGCAGCAGGTCACCCTTTCCTCCCTGCATGCACCAGCCCTGCCGGCACCCTGTCCCAGACAATTCCCCCTGTGCTGGGGGAGGGAATGGCCAGCAAAAGCATCCTCTGGGACCCGCCAGGCTGGAGGAAGGATCCGCCGGGGCTAATGGACCCCTGGGGAAGCTTCTGGGCACAGCCTGTTTCATTTCCTAATGTGCTGGGCCGATCGACAAAACCCTCTTTCCTAATGGGCCAGTGCCAAAGGATGGAGGAGGAGGAGAGCAGTGCTCTGGCTGGGCTCTGCTCCCTCCCCAATGCCACCGGGGAGCAGGCCAGGGCTGGGCTCATCTCTCCAGAGCTCTCCAAGCGGGAAGTGGAGCCTGCTAGATTGATTTTTCCCCCTGGCCCTCAAAGCAAAGCTTCTCCTCGGAGGCCAACAAGATTCACAGCCTAAGTGTTATTGCTTTACACTGGAGGGGATTGAACAAAGAACGTTTTTCTGACTGTTTGCTGTTTTTTTCAGTGATGCCAACGTTAACCCGGCCATGGGGACCATGTGGAGGTGGCTGGCAAGCCTGGATCTCTGTCCTGGTACTCAGAGCTCCCTGCTGCATGTCGGCAGCCTTTACCTATGGTGGAAAAATGGAGCATTTCAGGGCTTTTTGATACAGCCAAGCACCCAAACCCACTCTCTCTCCCCTTCGAAGGTCTCTTCTTGAGACCCATGTCGTGGACAAGCTGTGAGGGTGGGAGCATGGAGGGGCACAGAGTGGAGGGGGGGACGTTGGTTCCCAGGAGCGCAGAGGGTCAAGAGCCACCAGTCCCTCACAGCTTTCCTGAATGAATGCCCTTTGGTCTGGGAAAAGATTCCCAGCATCCCAGAGGCAGCCAGCTTCTGCGGGAGGGAGGTGGCAACATGGGCGACTGTTTCCTCTGAGAGCCAAGGCTGGAGCCGGAGAGTGATTTATTCCTTGTGGGGAGGAAAGAGGGCAGGAGACCCTGAGAAAGATGCTGGGCAGGGAGAGCCAGGGCACGGGGAGGATGAGGGGTGCTGGGAGAGCATCGGTGCTGTGGGACAAGCGAAGGGAAAGGTGGAGGGGGGCATGGGAGCGGCGGGTGGCAGAGGGATACCAGAGGCTCCCGTGGGGCTGGCCCGTGCACCCCATGTCACTGG